>CM066239.1:5509199-6109199 GCA_033675125.1 Athetis lepigone
TCTGCGGTCAGCCTAAGGGACAACGCACACCGGAATGGCAGCGGCAATAAACATTCCGCAACCCCGGCAGGCGTTGGCCCTGTTGGGCCCATTCCTGTGCTGACTCCTTCTCTTTGAGGCACGCGTGGAACAAAACGCGCCGTCTACGCGGTCCTGGTCCCAGCCGGGCGGCGACCTACCCATCGCTCGCCATCCGCAGAACCGCGCCTACGGTGGCCGGTAACCGTCTTGCGACTCTCGACGTCTTCGCCTGGGTCTTAGTCCGGGGCGAGAGGCTCGTCGTTGCCTCTCGCGCGCCGCCGCCTCCTTCACTAGCATAACTGCTTTGCAGAAGGAGGCGACGGCATCCCATTCCGACTCGCCCCGAAGCATGTCCTGAACCAGCGCCGGGCGCGAGAGGTCACCGCCGCCGATCGCCTCTACGAGGACACGTCGATGCTCCGCCCATGCGCGGCACACCTCAACTGTGTGCTCGACCGTGTCCTCCAGGCGACCGTTACTGCAGTGGTGACACCCAGGCGTCGCTTCCGCCCGAATCCGACACAGGAACCTCCCGAACTGACCATGTCCGGTGAGGACCTGTGTCAAGCGAAACGTGAGAGTGCCATGACGCCTCTCCAGCCACTCCTCAAAGAGGGGTCTTACCGCCGCTATAACGGCGTGCCCAGTATAACGGCGTGCCCAATTTTAAACCGATAGCGGTATATTTTTGAGGTATAACCACCTTTAACCGTAACCGCTTTCAGTCCCTGGTTTTAAGTGTTTCATTTTAAGGCTGTTAGGTAGGTATTTTTAGGGTAGTTAAAATTTTTAAATAATCTTATTAGAGTAATAACATTGATTGGTCAGTGGGTCGTCTAAGGGGCGGTGATTTAGCTATCAACCTCTTACTTATGGTTGTCTTTGTACAAATAAGTAAATTACGTACTTGTTACTTCGAGAATTTGTTTGAAGGTTGCTCCTTCACGCTCCAGGCACAGTCTAGCGCGACGTTGCTGATTGTTTATTTTTCAGCTTACGTAACACAAACACATTCGTTTTTAAAGTGTCGAAAGCACTGATCACTTTTGCACGTAATAGGACACTGTATAAGAGAAAAAATATAAAAACATATTATTGAGGTAGCTTAAGCAAAAAGCAGCCGAACAGTGTTAGTTTTAGTTCATAAAACTAGAAAATATTTTTTTAAATTCAATTCAAAGTTTTCAGTTTTTTTTACCTTAAGCAAAAAGCAGCCGAATAGTGTTAGTTTTAGTTCATACAACTAAAAAATATTTTTTTAAATTCAATTCAAAGTTTTCAGTTTTTTTTTACCTGTTCTTGAACACACCGAAATACAGACCATAGACAGTGACAGCTGTCGACTGTCAACAGTGTCAACTAGACGTCACTATTTGTTTTATTTATAACCTCATAATACGATCTTTATTAAAAAATATACTTTTTCATGGAAGTTATTGTGAAAGATATTTTCGATGGCTAATGCACATGTGTACCTACATCAAAGTGATATTTACAACAACAGTACAAACGGTACAAACGGGTTTTTATGGTGTAATAGTTGGAATACTCTTCCCACAACTTTTAACTATGTTTTTCTTAAATTTGAATCAGTTAACACTAGAATTCACAATTATTCCGATGTTTTCACACTTGTGTTCTTGCATTCCGAAACGCACACCAACGGTAAGTCGAACAGTTACTAATTTTTGAGATAAAAACAATAAAAATTATGTAAAGTATCACAGCGCGTTTGTTTATGTACATGACGTAAGGACGTCATATCGCCAAAGCAAAACCACGCCCACGGCGTTTTCCGTTTTTGGAAATATCCGCGCGAAATTTGAAAATACAATTTTTAAAAGCGTTTTTAGGGTACTTAGCGCTTAAATAAAAATTTAGGATTTTTTTAGTGGTTTCTTAGTACTGTAGGAGTTATTTGAAATACTTAAAAAAAAGAGTGTAATACCCTATTGTGAAACACTGGTGACAAAATGTAACTCGCGTAACGTTATCAGCTTGGCTGAGGTTCTGAAAATCGCGATGGCTCGAGACACGGTGTCTCCGCTGAAGACATACTGGAGGACCAAACCAAGTCAACATTGTAGTATTCCGATACCGCGCTCACTAACCGGCGCACCTGAGGGACGGACTCCAATGACACTGATAAATTGATCTGCGTGTGCGCGGCCGCGGGGCGTGGCTTGTGGGATAGAAAGGGACGTCGTCATCCCCACCGCCGCGCGTACCGGGTCTATGAATTTTGTTTGCGTTTGTTTTGTGTGCGTGAGCGCTAGTGTCCGACCGAAGGTCTATTTTTGGCTACAACCTTCGGCCGAAGCCGAAGCCGAAGGTTTGTAATCTCTCAGTAATTAATTTTGTTCAATAGTGGTGCTGATTCTCTTGTTCACAAACTTAACTAAATTTAAGTTAAATGCATCTTTTTTTTCCATTTCTAAAAGAAAAGAACAGAAGATACATTTTAGTTTAATCCTGTCAAAGTAAACGGCCCCTAAAGAAAATGGACGTATATATAGACGTCATGTTTTAAAATCGCGTCTAAATTATCTATGAAGTGTCTAAATTTGACAGGACTTAACTAATATTTCATCTTCTGTCCTTTTCTTAATTAAATGGAAAGAGAAAGATGCACTTAACTTAAATTTACGTTAGTTTGTGAACATGAGAATCGGCACCATTGTCTACAAGCTACAATACGATATTTTACCATTAATTGACGTACTTTTTATGAGTTGTCAAAACTATATTCTCCCATCGATTTTGTATTGCAAAACACCTTATGTCACCAAGTAAACAGCTTAATTGTCTAACTATTTATTGATTGCAAAGCATCTCAAAATCTAATTTTACGGTAAATTGAATATGAGCCAGATTTTTAGGGCTTAAATTAGGAGATTTTTTTTCCTTTTCTTTAAGAAATGGAAAGAGAAAGATGCATTTAACTTAAATTTAGGTTAGTTTGTAAATACGACCGGTCCGTCGCTCTCTCACTCTGTCTTTCGTAACAGTTCGTTCAATCTCGACGGTTGTTCGGACCGTCGGTTAAACCTTCGGCTAGACCTTCGGCTTCGGCCGGGTTTTGGGCCGAAGCCGAAGGTTTAGCCGTAGATGGTTTTTTTGGCCGAAGGTGGCCGAAGCCGAAGCTTCGGTCGGACACTAGTGAGCGCGCGGTCATAGAGAGGCTACACTCTGGCCGCATTTTCAGAACGGTAATTGCACACTTATAGGTCGATTACACCTGCCGAGTAGAGTGGCGAGACAGTGCCTTCGGCCGAGTACTCGGTATTTGTAAACACATTGCCGAGTACTCGGCCGAGCGCTCGGCTTAGAAACCGGTCGAGACAGTCACTCGGACCCAGTTCTATTTACTAGGGCGAGTACCCACCTCCCCGCTTCCCCGCACTGTCTCGCTCGGTCACTCGGTGAATCTAAACAGCACTCGGCCACCACTCTCCACTCGGAATAAACGATTTCCGATCCATGTTAGCCTCAGTTGTCCTTGAACTTCTTCTAATAACTGAACTGTCTCGCCACAATATCGAAAATACGTGTGAACACTTACTCGGCTACGGCACTGTCTCGTCCGAGTTACATTTTACTGTCTCGCCACTCTACTCGGTAGGTGTAATCAAGCCATTACCGATATAAATAAAATTAAAATTAGAAAAAATTACCTACCAATTTTATTGTGGATTTGGGTCGAGAATCACTATCATACTTGTTCAGGAGTATGGATTACGATCGTACCAAGTGGTTGAAATCACTTCAGTAGTTTTAAGTAGTAGAAAGTCAGGAATATTTTGAATAAATGATTAATTTATTATCCCAAGACAAAATATCTTAATATTTTCGTGGTAACATGAATAAATATTTCAATTTAAATTAATTACAAAAAAAAATATTGATAACGTTTTTATTTGTGTAACATAATAGGCCCAGATTCGCCCGCCTCCTTTGGAATATAAATGGTGTAAATAAGAAATCAAAATGGCCTACCCACATTACCTATATTAAAATTTGTGAATCCTACTTCCTTTAAAAATGTTAAAGTTTGTATGTAGGTGTGTGTGTGTTTATTACTCTTTCCAGCAATAACTACTGAACGGATTTTGTTGAAACTTTACAGTAATATAATTTATGTAAAAAGTCAAAACATTATAACAACTGTTAATGATAACCGAAGAGATGTTGCCTCATGTTGCTCATGCCGCCAAAAAAGTAAACAATTCAGGCAGTGTCGTCCCACCAGTATTGACCGCCTAAAAATAGCGTACTTTAACTCTGACACAAGTCTTTTAAGCAAATAAATCAACTAATACTAAAATCATCAATTCCATTGACATCAAAATAATTACTTAACTATCTCTAAACAATTAATTGTCAAACTCTAATATTCGTTAAAATGTGCAGCGACAACACTTATACATCAGATTAGGACATAGGCTAAATTGCACAACGCGACCGAAGGGAGTTCCTAAAGGCCCCTCTTCATGTCAGATGCCATCTGCAGACGCATACCTACGCCGACGTGTAGACGGGGAGGTTTGAGCGTCTATGGTAGGTATTTTGCATACGACAGACGTCCGCCAATGAATCTGCCACGCATCTGCCTCCAATCCGTCTGCCGATGCATCGGCTGATGCCATCTACAGACGCATACGTCGACGTGTAGAGGGGGTGGTTTGAGCGACTGTTGTAGATATTTTGCATACTGCCGACGTCCGCCGATGCATCTGCCTCCAATCCGATAGTTGGCGGTTTTCGTGTCACAGATCAAAAGGTTTTTGACGCGGAATCGCGGATGCATCAGTCTGATTGAAGTTGCGGTTGAGAGTGCACGCGTGCTTCTTGCGATTTCAAACCTACATTGCGCGCAAAGTTTACAGAAATGGCTAACAGTATGAGCACCGAGGAAACTTGTAAGTTTCTGGAGTTATATCAAGACGAAAACTGTTTGTGTGTATCCAAAAATAAAAATGTTTAAATACGTGTTGCATTTGTCGAGGAAGAACATAAGCGACCTACAGACGTGTGGACGGTTCGCACAGATCTATCTGTGGATGCGTCGGCAACCGTCTGCACACGCATTAGCAGACATGAAGAGGGGCATTAAGCTGTGAGCAAGTGTTCAAAAGAAATCATCATCATCAGCAGGTAGACTCCACTACTGGAAAACGGCCACCTTCGAAGATCTCCACATGCATAGGTTAAAATATCGAAATCGTCATCAAAAGAAATAAGATACGTTTATTACTGTAAATCAAATATCAACATCTATAACATAATTATTTAATTCGATTAAGCCACTATAATCTCAGTGGGTGGTGTATCGAGGCGAGGCGGGGTGTTGCGATCGGGGAGCGGTCGTACGACGCGTGGAGCGCGCGGCTGCAAGTCATTGCGTAGCACCAGCGCCGCGGCTGGCGGCTCGCGGCACACGGGCGGCTCGCGGCACGCGGGCGGCTCGCGGCACACGGGCGGCTTGCGGCACACGGGCGGCTCGCCCGGCGGCGCCGGCGCCGGCTCGTCGTCCGCGCCGGACGCGGGCGTGCGCCTCCGCCGCCGCACTCGCCGGCGCCGCGGCCGCGCGCTCGCCTCCGCGGTGCTCTCTGCTCCGGGCTCGGCGACCAACTGCTCCAGCATTAGCAGCGCCTGCCGCTTCGTTTCTGCGAGATCACCCGAATGGACGGGCGACGGTGAGCGCTCGACCTCTTCCACAGTAGTCTCCATCACCTCACACGGGGTGTCCACGACGTCTCGGGAGGCCTCGTCGAGCTCTGCGTTGACAGGTCGGCACGGCAGCGGCCAGGCTTTGGGCGCGGGTACGCACTCGACGGGGTCGTCGGGCTGCAGCAGCGCGAGCGGCTCCTGCGGCGGCAGCAGATGGCCGCGGCTGAGCAGCCGCAGGCGCGGCAGAGCGAACAGGCGGCGCAGACGGCGCTGCAGCCAGCGCACGCGGCGGCGCGGCGACACGCACACGTAGGCGCGCGCGCGCTCGTCGCTGTAGAAGCGCTGCAGGCACACGCGCACTCGGAAGCGCGGCTCGTCCGCGTGGGACGCGTCTTCCGACTCCGACCCCGACTCTTTATGGTTTACCATTTTTACAAAATCTATTAAAGATGTCAACATTCATTTACATGTATGACATGCACTGGCAAACCGTTTCTAAATTCTTTCCATAACCCGTAATGGTTGTACCTGAGAACAAAAGGATTTCAGTATTTAACTGGTTTTCTAGGGCACCTTTTCAGCAAGTAAAGATCAGATATTTTCGTAGTTATAAGATGTTGAAAATCTTTTTTTTTAATACATTCAGAACATTGTTATTTATAAATAAAAAAACTTATGAATACTTTTTCTAAAATCCTCTAACTAAAAGCGAATTGGTACCGAGTATTATTATTTATCTTTATACCTACCTAGTACCTAAAAGTGATTAGGTACTTACTACTTAAATAGGTAGGTAAGTAATAGTTAAACCAGACACATGTGTCACATGATCAACCTCAATACTGAATGAAGAAGATATTGCGACCCTCGACGATCATTGATCATTTGACGAGCGGTTGCAGAATGTTTATAATAGTTACCGTGACCTCGGAACATAAAGGGCAACCAAAAAAACATGAGTGGGTTTTTGTCAGTAAAAGTCTAACACACCCTCCCGCCGTACGACGGGAGCAGTCATTTGTTATTTCCCACTCACAGAAAAAAAAAATTTATGAGCGAAAGAAACATTGCATTGCCTATCTAAGAACCATCGCCGATAAATTATAAACCCACTGTAGAAATCTTTATGACAATCGATCATTCTGATGGTAAAAGGAAATATTTGATGGTCATTTTACAAATAAAAGAAATGGTAACAATTGTACTTCAATTACCCAAAACGGATTCAATCCACACAACAATAGTTATAATTAAAAGGAATCTTTGTCAAAATGTTGTATACAGGAAAATTTTGTTATTTTTAATATTTTTCAAAACTTCTGTCCTTTTTTCAATTTTAGCACATGTGAGATTGATTGGTCCCCTTTTGCATAAGTAGGTTCTATTATTATGCCTGTTATGAACCATTGCCAATAAAATAATAAATGAACTGCAGAAAACTGCACTGCATGGGTCAAGCAGTTCTCTAGGTAAATGGAAACATTAATTGGGTCGGTTAATTGGTTTGTGCACACATAAAATTTGCACCTCAAAAGAATCAGGAGGAGGGTCCCTGGATCACTACTATAATGACTATCTACCAACCATTGTTGTTAAATTACAAATCAACCTCAGGAAACTGCATGTCAATGAGAAAAGCCATTATTTCTAGTGATTAATTGTTTGTGTTTGGTGTGCGCACACATAAACTTTCACCCCAAACGCATACACCTTCTCTCCGTTCTGTCAAGGGCATACATGCAAATTTAAGTACTGAAACATGTTTTCTTTCTGACAATAGATAATGAAAGATTTATATAGAAATCCCTCTCTTACCAATTTACCATACACCCAACTAGTTATGCATGCAGTCTAGATATGTTTACAAATTATTAACATAATTAATTTTATTATATATTAAATAATTTGTTACAAACTTCTACCTTGTTTATTCTGAATCCATAATGTATATAGGTAGTGTTTTAATTCCTAAAAAATTTGTTGAACCTATTTTTGTTATAAAGAACAATGAGCGGTTTCGTCCCAAGTGCTGTAACATTTTTCTACCTATATCGTTTGAAAGATCTCAATCAGTGTTATGTTTTTTGGTATGGGCGTAACTCTGTATCTCGTGCAGGGAAACTGTTATAGTGGTTTAATTTATTTGATAAAAATACTGAATAAAACTTAATTAATTAGTATTTCAATGACAAAAGGTCTAAAACAAGTGGAAAAACCACACTGTCGACCGTGCGCCTACTCTAACCCAACACCCCCTCTCCCACCGTTGCAGTTTCCTATACTAACAGAAGAAGACCTTTTATTAATTTCATTAGGCAGTTACCAAATAAAACTTGCCCGGTCTTATTTGAGGAACACTTAAGAAATGGCATGTACACAATCAAAATATGCAAGGAGCTATTCCTAACCTTGTGCGGTACAATGTAAATATTTCAGAAGGTATTCTGTTGAAGGGGCGGATAAAATCGCGGCATGTATCGGGTAGGTATTATTATTCGTATATTTTGATAAAAAAATAGAGCAGAAACAGTGAGAGATGCAATTGCTCATTATTATTGCTCATGTTTAACAGGAAAAAGAACAGTAGGTACTTGTGCTCACATAATGAGTATCATTTGGTACCTTGGCTGGGCTAGACATCAGCCAAGCATATTGTTACCCGCGACCTTTTTGGATGTATTATCATAGATAATAACCACTATTAAAAGTACCAGTAAACAATTTGCATATGTTTAAGCCATACTCTTACATTAGGGTATTATTTCTTTGTTATTTATGTATTTGAAAGTATAAATAAAAAAGGAAATAAAACAATTATCAAAATTGTATTATTTTCTTTGTTATTTATACATTATCAACTGTGCGTTTATTAATAACTGTCAAAAAATAACTATTACTGCCTGTGATTACTGTACAATTATTATAAATGAAATAATTATGTTTACATGTAACACAAAATGTAATAAAGTATGATTAAAGCATTATTTAAAACAAAAACCTTTTTTCACTTGAAGCCCAATAACTTTTGACCTGCATGCAATTACTATAAAAACTTGGTATATTAATCATAAAAAAGCTTAAATGATTATGTTTATACTAGTCGCAACTTGTTACAAGGGTTGGGACGCATCTCATACAATAATGCCCATTGTCCTTTGATGGATAATGCATTTTAGGACATTCTGAATATTCCCAATTATTATTGATCTATCTATCCATATTAATATTATATTAAAAAGGTAAAGAGACTCATAAACATGTTTTAAGGTCATAGCTCATTACAGCCACCCGGCAGCCACTCCCCACCGACTCGCCTTATAACCAAGGCGATCCGGTGACGGTGCGGAGTTGATATAGTGAGCGCATGCCCATACAAGTCCATATAAAGAATACTAGCCGCAGGAGGCGAGTCGATGCGGAGTGGCTGCCGGGTGGCTGTAATGAGCTTATGACCTTTAAGCTAAATAGGGGAATGCAGTAGTAACCAGACTGTGTTACCACACTGCATGGGAGGTAGCTGGTAAATAGTTTCACTTTGTTACAATAATTAGAATAAGTTGGAGCTATTTGTCAGCTTGAACTTTTTTATATCAGGCATTTTTTTTATAAAACAGCTTCATGAAAGCTTCATACTTAAATGGCTAATGACCATTGTCAAATGGCTCAAAAACAAATCGAGTATTGGTCCGCAGAAACAAAACAATTAGTTGGTTATGTTGGTAAACACTTTAAAGATAGTGAATGGGCCTCTGGGTGAAAAGTTAATAGTTAGATCACCAGTTATAGTCTATTATTATTAATCAACTGTTGGTAAAACTATTCAGTTTCTGCTTCGCTGTTGCCAATCAATAGTGATTCCTGTTAATTACAAGTCCATGTTTTAACACCATACCTGCACTGGATATTGTTTGAGAAAGGCTTGGTAAATTAAACTATAAAACCTATAATTCTAATTACAAAATATTGTAATGTAGTGCTTCAAGACGTCTTTTATATTTATTTTATTTTCAACCTTCTACTTCGGTAAAGTTCTTGTGGTTCAAATAAGTTCAACTTTTTATTTTATAAATATTCGTAGGTATCGTACAGCGTTAACACTCTAAACCACAGAGAATATAATCACTACGTTACGTTATAACTATCTAGCTAGACCGGTTTTTTATTTACTAAGTTTATTTATATACTCCGTCAGTCAGACAGAATGCCACAGATAACTATATACTAGCGTCAGGCGGTCAGTCAGACGGTCAGACGTCAGACAGACAGTCAAAATTAGGGTGCGTTCGAGGTTAATAATCTAAGCTAAGGTGCGTTCCAAAACGTGCGAGGAATTCACTCGGAAATTAAAAAGAGATAGAAACAACGAAAGAAAGAGAACGGCTATGCTGTTTTTGAACGCTTCAGAGCGACTTTACTGTTTAGGAATGGGTTAGGGTTATGGTTAATGTCGTATAATGACACTGTCAACATAACCTTTTCTCTCTATTGCAAAGAAGAAAAATCGTGTTTTTTAATTAAGTACTAACTGTTGGTTTCTACTTTAGTACTTAAATCCATTCTTCAACATCAAACTTCAACATTGGCGCATATATGATTTTCACATGAATGTCAGGTAATTTTTAACGACTCTCAGCCAAGGGTGAGAAATCGCACTTGTCAGTGCGAAAATTACTCTACCGAAAGCGTTCCAAAATACAGTTTGGGTAGCTGTCGAGTAACTGTTCGGTTACCCTCGGTTTCACTCGGCTCATTTCGGAACGCTCGCTCTAGAGTAACTTTGGCACTACTCCGTGTAATTTTTACCCTTTTTGGAACGCACCCTTAGTAACTTTCATTGATTTATGAATTATACAGGGTGTCCCACGGCAATGCCACATGGAGGGAAAGTACCTTAAATATTGTAGATAGAACATTTTACTGAAAGAAGACATTATTTAAATTTTGAAAACATTTTAAACTGCATTCATAGATATTTAAATAATTACATAGTTGAACCGGGAATAGAACCTGTTACTCGAGAAAATTAATCAACCTGTAGTTTTATCCTACCGATCGAAAGGCTTCATCACAAGGATTATTTTTTGCTAAATAACATAGTGTCAAAAATAAAAGAAAGACCATGAATTTTAACATTTTTAATACAAAATTAGTCACTTTTTCAAATGCTCAAAACTAGTCCCTTCTTCTTGAATACAAAGTGATAACTTTTGATTATTTCGTTCCCTGACGATTTTTTGGTCTTGTTGTGGTGGATATTTATTTATTTAAATGATGCGTACTACTCAAGTGGGTAGATTAATTAGTAATAAGTAGTTATGATTGTCAATTGTATGTCCTTACGGCAATGTAAGCCTTTAACTTTTCAGAACAAAATTTTACATCAAATGTTAAAATTCACGGTCTTCCTTTTATTTGTGACACTATGTTATTTAGCAAAAAATAATCCTTATGATGAAACCTTTCGATTGGTATGATAAAACTACGGGGTGATTATTTTTTCTCGTGGAACAAGTTCGATTCCCGGCCCAACCATTAAATTATTTGAAAAACTATGAATGCAATTTAAATTGTTTTTAAAATTCATATAATGTCTTCTTTCAGTAAAATGTTCTATCTACAAGATTTAAGGTACTTTCCCTCCATGTGGCATAGCCGTGGGACACCCTGTATATTTCTCTGCTATATTATTCATAGTCAATGGTAACTTTACTCTTTCGTCTCTTTCTTTGCTGACAATTAAAGATTGACAGTGAATGAACTAAGTATAAATAAAGATGGTGCCTATACTTCTAATACCTACTTGAAAGCAGCCTATTTATTGATGTGAAACATCTATAGCCGCACGTAAAACAAATTTCTGGCGTGGTGACGCATGCCGTGGCGACGCGTCGCCACGCTATATGATAGTGTATATGTCACCGGAAAATAACAAGATCCGTAAGTTTATCAATCTACTAGGAAGTTTATAAATTTCCGTAGGATTCTAAACGGGAGATAAATTGTAATATTTTACGTCCACATTTTCGTAAATTTATCAATTTCCGACGTCATACGGTAAATTTATAAACTAACGGATATCTATTCGTAAGATTTTAAATGGTTCGACCAATCACAGAAACTCTTTTAAATATACGCATCTTTGAAATACGTAAAATAACACACTGCTCTCTGATTGGTCAATGTTCATAGTGGCAATGCTTGTGTCCAAGGACTGGTATAATCAGACTACAAACTATAAATTGGAAGCAACAATGCCCGGTTCCTCTCTGGCACGGATGTAGTGAGTTGAGTTTTCTTTGAGTTGCAACACAGTTCAACATTTAAAACTAATAAAAACGCACAAGCAAACTGGTTTATTTATGTTCCGTGGCGAACAATGGCGGCCGCGAGGAAGGAGAAGTGACACGCGTGACAGTCAACCAATCAGATCGCGCGTAGCGTTTGGTTACTGCTTACTTATTATTTTACGAGTGAGTTCAGTAAGTTTATCAATTTACGAAAATGTGGACGTAAAATATTACAATTTATCTCCCGTGTAGAATCCTACGGAAGTTTATAAACTTCCTAGTAGATTGATAAACTTACTGATCTTGTTATTTTCCGGTGACATATATATACAGTCACAGTCTTGTGTACTGTGTGGCGATGATGTAATGTCGATGTTTCACATCTGCCAGGCGTCCCGTGACGGCTTACTTTTTTTTTATCTCGCTCTTTGTGGGCAGTCCCTTTCTTTTTAAACCACAAACCTGTAATTAAAACATTTCCCTGGATATTCCTTCAAGTTAGTTGATGGTTTAAAAATGAGATGCTTTCAAATTAGCGGATGGTTTATAAATATATTAAATAAACTACTATTAGCAGTTCATTTAGTATATTTAATTTAGTATTTTAGTATATATTTATTTTCTTTTGTTCATTTAGTTTATACACATAAACTTGAGTCGTCAAGTATTAGACTCTATAGTAGTGGTTAGTGAAAGTCAGTAAGTAAAACACTTATAGTCATGGCAATCACGTACTTTATATACAACACACACTGTACAAGTTAATTGAATATTACGAACTAACTTAAACATAGCTGAAAAAACTAATATAAAGAATAAAAAGGGGAAACATCACTGAGCGGGAGTTACGCGTGCGCCGGTCTAGTTACAACTCGGCTCCAGTGGCGCGCGCGGCGCGGGGTTCGCACGAACCGTTGCAGCGCGCTAGCGCGTCATTCTCTGTACCCCTCCACCGTGTAGTCCGTTAAATAGGCGGGAAGACGCCCGCGGCGTTTTAAATTACGCGGGTTTGCGATAGGCTCCCCCTCTAGTCTAGGAGAACGCCCTCGTTCCTGGGCTAGCTCATTAGTACCTGCCTGTTTCGGACGTCCGCGGCGTCTTTTCGGCATAACCGGCTTAGGTATAGCACCTGCTGCATCACTTGACACGAAAGGCGTTAGGTCCTGAGAATGGTATTTACTTAAAGATTCCTCAGGTTTTCCCACAGGAGAGATAAGGTAAGTAGTAGGAGTTACCTTCTTTGTAATGATATATGGTCCGTCCCTTTTAGGTACGAATTTAGCAGTCAGACCTTTATTTCCTTGACTGAGAACGCGGGACTTAACAAGTACTTGGTCACCTACCTCGAATACATGTGCAGGACGGCGTGACTGATCAGCAACTCTCTTGGTTTGATCTTGCTGGGCTTCAACGCGCTCTCGTACAGCAGAAAGAGAATTTATAAAAGACCTTAGATAAGGTGTGATCTGAGGGACGAAGTTTTCCTTATCAAGGATAGCTCGTAGATCATGACGAGCTTCCGTAGGAGTTCGCATTTCTCTGGCGAACATTAGGTAAGCGGGAGTAGTTCCAGTGGTACGACAGACAGAACTGTTCATGGCAAAACGAATCACTGCTAATTTTTTGGGCCATGAGGCATGATCATTCGGACCGATGCAGGTATGGTCTCGAGCTCGGGGAGCTCGAGTTCGGAGGGCTCGGGCTCAAGGAGCTCGAAACGTAGCAGAGGGAGCCGCAACCGCAAGCGGACGATGTCGGAGGGCGCCTTGTCGTCCTCCGACAGCGAAATTACGGCTCCGGCCCCCAAAATCCCCACCAGCAGGCGGGGTGCGGGCCGAGCAGGAGGAGGGGGGCGCAAGCTCCCAGCGCAGGAGGCTGCGCGGCGAGCCGAAAGGCTCGCCTTGGAGGGGCGTCACCCCGGAGCGGCTGCAGTGCAGGCTCCGAGGGATGAGCCAGCCGCCGCGAGGAGCTCCAAGGAGGAGCGAGCGGCCGGGCTGGCAAAGGTGGTGGGGGAGGCGCTGGCGATGGTGGCCCTCAAGCGTAAAAAGGGGTCAAAGGACGCGGCCATCGCGGAGGCCACCGCCTCGATAATGGCGGCGGCGGAGGAGGCCGACATGGCCGCAATGCGGGCGAATTTAGCCCGCCTAACTGCGGCCATGGACGCCCTCCAAAAAGAAAACGCGAAGTTGCGCGCGGAGCTAGCCAGGCTCCGGGGGGACGCGCCCCGCAGGGAGGAGCCCAGGGAGCGGGACTCCCAATTTCAGACCCTGTTGCAGGGCATGACCGACCTCCAGCGCCGCTTCTCGGCGCTGGAAGGCAGGGTCCTCCGGCCCCCGCTCGCGTCCAACCGAGCGGCCCCGGCGACGTCGGCAGCAAGGCCGGCGGCATCCTTTGCTGCTGTGGCCGCGGCTCCTGCGGCGAAGCGCGCCGCCGCCGCGCCTCAAACGCCGGCGCCGGCGGGAAAGAAGACCGCGCCGCCCAAAAAGGGCAAAGTGGCGCAACAGCAGAGAGCGGCAGGGGCACCCGCGGCCAGTGCGGCTGCACCACGCCCCCCGCCGCCTCCCTCTTCTCCCCCGACTGCCGAAAGCCCGGCTGAGCCCGGCTGGCAAGTCGCCGGGGAGAAGAAAAAGGCGGCCAAGGCGGCCAGGGCCGCCAAAAAGCGGCAACGGCAGCGGGAGCGCCGCAAGGCCAAGAGCCTCGCGGCCAAGCTCCGCGCTTCAAAAACGGCAGCGGTGGTCATCACCCTGCAGCCGGACGCTGAAAAGAGGGGCGTCACCTACGGGGCGGTCCTCGCAAAGGCCAAGGCGGCGGTGAACCTCGCCGAGATCGGCGTGACCGAAGGCCTGCGGCTCCGTGTTACTGCGACTGGAGCCCGCATGCTGGAGGTCCCAGGGGCAACCAGCGGCCCCGTCGCCGACGCCTTGGCTGAAAGGCTGCGGGCGGCACTCCAGGCGGATGAGGCCAGAGTGTCCAGGCCTACCATGCGCGCAGACATGCGCATCATGGGCCTGGACGACTCCGCCACTAATGAGGAGATAGTGGCCGCCGTCGTCGAGGCGGGAAGCTGCGCGGCTGGCGATGTGCGCGTGGGAGCCATCCGCCTTGACCGCTCCGGGCTGGGAGCGGTCACTGTTAGCTGCCCCGTACAGGCGGCGAAGGCTATAGAGGGCCACGGCAGGCTGAAGGTGGGCTGGACCTCGGCGCAAGTGAAGCTGATGGAGCCCAGGCCTCTGCGGTGCTACAGGTGCCAGGTAGGGCACCATGTTGGTGTCCGCTGCACCGCGGAGGTGGACCGTAGCGGGGACTGCTTCCGCTGCGGTCAGCCCGGTCACAAGGCCGGCTCGTGCACTGCCGCGCCGCACTGCTACTTATGTGCGGCAGCTGGCAAGCCGGCTGATCACCGGGCTGGGGGCAGGGCTTGCGCCCCACCCGCCAAGACCAGAGGCAAGGGCAGAGGACCCTCTGCCGCCGCTGCCGCCGCTCCCGTTGCGGCCGCCACTCCCGCTGCCGCCGCTGCTCCCGCTGCTGCCGCCGCTCCCGCCGTACCCGCCGCTGCCGCGCCTGCCGCTGCCGCCGCGACTACCGAGGCCGCAATGGAGTGCCAATAATGGCTCCATTGCGCCTCCTACAGGCGAACATAAACCACTGCGCCGCCGCTCAGGATCTGTTGCTCCAGAGCATGGCGCAGTGGTCGATCAATATCGCCGTGGTCTCCGAGCCGTACTTTGTCCCGCCCAGGGATTCTTGGGTGGAGGACCTGAGCGGCTCGGTGACCATCATTTCGTCGGCCGCCGCCGGTACCCCGACCCTCGAGGGTGTCAAGAGGGCACAGGGGTGCGTTGCGGCACGGTTCGGGGAGATCGCCGTGGTAGGCGTCTATCTCTCCCCGAGCCGATCCCTCGTCGAACTCCACAACTCCCTTATGGAGCTGAGCGTCGTCGTCGCCGGGTTCCGAACCCTCCCCGTGCTCGTTCTCGGGGACTTCAATGCCAAAAACTTGGCTTGGGGCTCCCGATACACTGACGCACGGGGCAGAATGGTGGAAGACTGGGCCCTAGAGGTAGGCCTAGTCGTGTTGAACCAGGGTACCGTCCCCACGTGTGTGCGGATGCGGGGTGAGTCGGTGGTGGACATCTCGTTCGCCAGCCCCGCTCTGTCACCGCGTGTCGTTGACTGGCGCGTAATGGAGGAGGTGGAGACGTTCTCCGACCACCGGTACATCCGGTTTGACGTCTCCGCCCAGACCTCCGCTGCGCCGGTCCGACGGACCCCAAGCGGTCCGCGTTGGGCGCTGAAGCAGCTGGACCGGGAGCTTCTCCTGGAAGCCTCGATAGTGCAGGCCTGGGTGTCATCACCGGACAGGCCTGCCGACATCAACGCCGAGGCTGGGTGGTTCCAGGAGGCCATGTCCGAGATCTGTGACATGGCAATGCCCCGGGTTCAGCCTGGAAGGGGTCAGCGCCAGGTGTACTGGTGGTCGCCGCAAATCGCGTCCCTACGCGAGGCGTGCGTGGCTGCGCGACGCCGGTACACCAGACACCGCAGGCTCCGTATCCGCCCTGTGGATGCGGATGCCATCGAGGCGGAGCTATATGAGGGGTACAGAGCTGCGAAGAAAGCCCTCCGACTGGAGGTAGTGCGGGCCAAATCTTCGGCCCGCCAGGAGATGCTGGGGACTCTGGACAGAGATCCGTGGGGGCGCCCCTACTTGGCGGTGCGGGGCAAGCTCCGCACCGCGGGCCCCCCCCTGACGCAGAGTCTCCGGCCTCAGATCGTGGAGGGCGTGGTGAGCGCTCTGTTCCCTTCGCGGGGGGAGTTCACTCCCCCGCTCATGGCTCCGCCACCGGCGGTGTCCGATGCGGACCGCGACGGCGACGACGACGACGTTCCAGAAGTGACCGAGGTAGAGCTGGGAGCGGCGGTGCTAAGGCTTAGGGCCAAGAACACTGCCCCAGGACCCGACGGCCTACCAGGAAAGGCCTGGGTCCTGGCCTTAGGGGCTCTCGGGCCTCGACTAAGGGGGCTCTTTAGCGCATGCATGGAGGAGGGCCAGTTCCCACTTCGTTGGAAGACCGGGAAGCTGGTCCTTATTCCGAAGCCGGGGCGTCCTGCGGACTCTCCGTCCGCGTACCGGCCCATCGTTTTGCTCGACGAGGCGGGCAAGCTCTTGGAGAGAGTAATTGCGAGCCGTCTCGTCGAGCGGCTGATGCGGGTGGGGCCGGATCTAGCGGACGGCCAGTTCGGCTTTCGCAGAGGACGCTCCACGGTGGACGCCATCATGCGCGTGCGGGCCCTCACGACAGGGGATGCGGTGGCACGGGGCAGGGTCGTCTTGGCGGTGTCTCTTGACATCGCCAACGCCTTCAATACCCTGCCTTGGGGGTGCATAGCGGCCGCATTACGGTATCACCGAATGCCGGCCTACCTCTGTCGTGTGGTCGAGGCCTACCTGACGGACAGAGCCGTCATCTACCCCGGTCACGAGGGAGTGTGGAGTCGACGAGGGATGTCGTGCGGTGTTCCACAGGGATCGGTCTTGGGGCCGCTCCTGTGGGACATCGGGTACGACTGGGTGCTGCGCGCCGACCTTCCCGAAGGCGTCAGCGTAGTGTGCTACGCTGACGACACGCTAGTCCTAGCGCAGGGAAGGTCGTTCCAGGCGGCGGCCGACTTAATGTCGAGTGGTGTTGCGACAGTCGTGGACAGGATCCGGCAACTGGGACTTGAGGTGGCCCTGCACAAGTCCGAGGCCATGTGTTTTCATGGCCCTCGGCACCGGCCACCTCCGGGGTCTCAGATAACGGTAGGAGGGGTTCACATCGGTGTCGAGTCGACGATAAAGTACCTGGGACTTGTCCTCGACAACCGATGGAACTTCACGGAGCATTTCCGACGTTTGGGCCCCAAACTGGCGAGGGCTGGAGCTGCCCTCAAACGGCTCCTGCCCAATCTCGGTGGCCCAAACGCCTCCTGCCGGAGGCTCTACGCGGGGATCGTGCGGTCCATGGCCCTCTACGGGGCTCCGGTGTGGGCGCCCAACCTAGCCAAGGCTCCGGCCCGGCTTCTGAGGGCGTCCCAGAGGGTCATGGCGATTCGCATGGTGCGGGGATACCGCACGATCTCCTGCGAGGCGGCATGCCTCCTTGCCGGCACTCCGCCGTGGGATCTGGAGGCAACAGTCCTTGCACACACGTACGAGTGGCGCGTGGAAGTGCAACGCCGGGGCGAAGTCCTGCCGCCGCGGGTTATCGCGGCACGGCTCACGGAGCTCCGGCGAGATCTCAGGGCGGAGTGGAGACAGCGACTGTCGCAACCTAGTGCTGGGCACGCCGTGATAGCGGCGGTAAGACCCCTCTTTGAGGAGTGGCTGGAGAGGCGCCACGGCGCTCTCACGTTTCGCCTGACACAGGTCCTCACCGGACATGGTCAGTTCGGGAGGTTCCTGTGTCGGATTCAGGCGGAAGCGACGCCTGGGTGTCACCACTGCAGCAACGGTCGCCTGGAGGACACGGTCGAGCACACGGTGGAGGTGTGCCGCGCATGGGCGGACCATAGACGTGTCCTCGTAGAGGCGATCGGCGGCGGTGACCTCTCGCGCCCAGCGCTGGTTCAGGCCATGCTGCGGGGCGAGACGGAATGGGATGCCGTCGCCTCCTTCTGCGAAGCAGTTATGCTAGTGAAGGAAGCGGCGGCGCGCGAGAGGCAACGACGAGCCTCTCGCCCCGGACAAAGACCCAGGCGAAGACGTCGAGAGTCGCAAGACGACTACCGGCCACCGTAGGCGCGGTTCTGCGGATGGCGAGCGATGGGTAGCTCGCCGCCCGGCTAGGACCAGGACCGCGTAGACGGCGCGTTTTGTTCCACGCGCGCCTCAAAGAGAAGGAGTCAGCACAGGAAGGGGCCCAACAGGGCCAACGCCTGCCGGGGTTGCGGAATGTTATGTTTATAACTGTTACCGTGACCCTGGAACATAAAAGGCAATCGAAGGAACATGAGTGGGTTTTAGTCAGTAAGAGTCTGACACACCCTCCCGCCGCACCCAGGACGGGAGCAGTCATTGGATGATTTCCCACTCACCAAAAAAAAAAAAAAAAAAAGGCATGATCATTCTCCACGAGTTGAGCGAGTTGGACCTTTAGGTCCCGATTCTTCCGCTCCGCGGGGTTCGCCTCAGGGTGATATAATGGGACAAAGTTCTGTTTTACTCCCAATAAAAACATACATTGCTGCATAACAGCTCCAACAAATTGTACGCCATTGTCAGAAGTCACTCTGCGGGGTAAACCGTACCTGAGAAAATATTCCTCGAGAAGGGTCCGAGCGCAGGCTTCAGCGGTGGCTTCCTGAAGGGCATAGAGTTCAACCCAACGGGTAGCGGTATCCTCTACCAGAAGGCCCCATCTCTCACCATTTTCACCTTCAGGCAAGGGACCAAACAGATCAATTGCTAGGACTTCGTTGCGTTGTTGCAACACAGGCGTCTGTAAGAGACCAGGGGGCTTGGCGTTGGCAGCTTTATAACGCTGGCAGTCTACACACGCCTTTACATAATCGGAAATTATTCTTCTCATTCCAGGAAAATAGTAAGATTTAGAAACTTTAAGGTAAGTGCGATCAATTCCCGGATGACCGGCGATTGGCGAGTCGTGACATTCCTTCAGGATCTCAGCTCGGAGGGAATTAGGAATCACGAGCTGTGCGGACTCACTCTCCGAATCAGGGTTTAGCCTGTAGAGTACTCCTTGTTCCATGAGGTACCCGCGCTCCGTCCAGCGGCGGGTGGCCACTTCATCGGGACCTTCCACTTCCTTAATAATTTTCTCCACCTCCGGGTCAGCAAGTTGCTCCTGCCTCAGTTCTGCAGGGCTCTTAGTGGGTAAGTCTACAATCACGGAACAAATGCCGCAATCCTCACGAGTGTCCTCGGAACAGACTGGTCTACTCAAGGTATCCGCCACTACATTTGCTTTACCAGGCGTATACTGATACTGAATATTAAATGATTGGAGCTTGAGTGCCCATCTTACCAAACGACAGGGGATTTAAGAGTCAATAACCAGCGAAGAGGTTGAGGGTCGCTGGCGACTATTACTGGATGCCCATCCAAGTAACATCTAAATCTCTCTACTGCCCACACCACGGCCAGAGCTTCACGCTCCGTGGTGGAATAGTTACGTTCAGTAGAGGTTAAGAGGCGACTAGCGTATTCAATTGGTCGCTCTTCCTTGCCCTCCCCCTGTAGGAGAACCCCGCCGATCGCATAATTGCTCGCGTCGGTACGAAGAATAAAGGGCCGGTTGAAATCAGCTTGGACTAAGATGGGTGCGGACGTAAGGAGCGTCTTCAGCTTGTTAAAAGCAGTAGCCTGATCTGAGCCCCAAGTCCAAGTTTGATTCTTTCTCGTCAGCCTTGTAAGTGGTTCTGCTACAGAGGAAAAGTTCGAAATAAATTTGCGAAACCATGAGCAGGTTTGCAAAAAAGTTCTGAGATGCTTCAAATTTTGGGGTTCCTTCATATTAAGAACGGCCTGTACCTTGTCAGGGTCGGGTGAGACGCCTTGCTGAGTAACCACGTGTCCTAAATACTTGACACTTTCTCTAGCGAAAGCACATTTCGACTGCCGCAACGTACAGTATCGAAACTGCAAAACACGTACTTTACAGTAGAGAGGTTTAAAGTTATATTTAGACCTAGAATAATATTTTTTAATGATAGAGTAAAAGTTATACCCTAATATTATAGGTAATTTTATGTGCTTCTATTTAATATAAGCACAATAATAATTATTTTACTTATTTTTATAGATATTTCAGTTTCAATTGTTTACCCCGTAAAAATAAGCTGGAATTTTATCGAAAGTGGTAGATTCGATTGTGTTCAAGGTTGATAAAATTTTATTCAATATCGAATCTACCAATTTCGATACTATTATTTGATAAATTTATTTAAAAATAGAATACAAAACAGTTTCGATACTGTTTTTAAATAGTTCGATAGATTGAATAGTTGTGTTTTGGAAAATAAATAATATGTATTTAAACCAAACAACACTTTTGTAATCAATATAAAATTTTATTTGTTTTAAAACTAAGTTCAGATAAAAGAAACTAAAACAAATCAATTTATTTACTTATTTGCTATAAGATCAGATGAGGCTTGCTCTTACTAATTTTATTTCAAACTAGCTGTCGCTCCCGTAGGTCGTACCGTGATGTTAAATAGCCTAAAACCTTCTTCTATAAATAGACTATCCAAGAATTTTTTTTTTTCAAATCGGACCAGTGGTTCCTTAATTTTAGCGCGTTTAAACAAACAAACTCATCCGCTTTATAATATTATTATATAATTATATATTATTATATATAATTATATATAATTATATATAATTAGTATAGATGATACCAGTAATTAGAGCAACATGGCAATGTTTAATTAATTTTTAGTCTTATTAAAAAAAATTGTAGGTAAGTAATATTTTGTAATAAATTTTCGCCTAGATAGACCTTCAATCTCTTTTTTTTTTCAATTTGTTTAGTAAACTTATTTATATACTCTCATTGTTTAGTGTGATTCGATAATTTTTAAAATTGTTCAAAAATAGTTATTCAAATGTCTTTCGTGAAATAGTTGGTGCATTTCAGTTTACAGGTCTGAGGGCATGGTGGTTTATGGTTTTAGCTGGTATGGTCTTCCCTTTTTTAGAAATATATTGCTTGCCAGAATTTGTTTACAATTTCCTACGAACATCAGTCCATTTATTAATGTGACGTTTTCGATTACAACCAGGATCGGTTTTTTTATGTAACTTTACGTTTACGTGTAGTGGATGAATTAGGGGTATGAGGATTCTCAGTGTCAAATATCGAAATTAATGAACTTAGAGTTGGGATGTTTTCAGTGTCTTCAGTTACAGAGATCCGTGTTTCATTGACACAATATTCTCTGTTCGAAGGCGAAATTGTAGTACTTTTTTCACGAATAGTCTCGACAGGGTTCAAGACCCTGTAATCAATGGAAATATTTCAATCGGACGGTCTTGTCCCAAGGGTAGTGACGGCATTTATTGTACTTAAGTTACAGTAATTGTTAGTAAAGTCTTCAATAACAGGTGGCGACAGGTTAATCAAAAGGAAGTGTCCTTTGGAAAGCCTTGGTATTGGCTTACTTAATGTTATGTGGTGTGTTCAGCCCCCTTACCATGACCTTAAGTAAAGTAAGATTGTTTTATTCCTGTTGTGCAAGTGACAGCGTTATACACGTTGTCTAGCGCCGTCTCTTTCCCACTGAAAGTAATATCAAAGTAATACGGCTATAAGGGCTTGTGGTAGGCCCCCAGAGTCTATAGTTAGTGAGGATGTGAAGGCGAATTCTTGTCCTGAGAAGGGTGATGGCATTGGTGTGACTTCAACACTGCCAAGTATCACATTATTGGAGTCATCTGCCAGACTGTCACCGAAAAACCGTTTATTTAAAATTCTCTATTCCTCTTGGGTATAGTAATTGTAGTGTACAAGGGATACTATAACAAAAGAAAACATAATTATATTTTGCAACTTTAAAAATGAAATCAAAATAATTGAGTAAATAAAAAACCAGCCATGTACAAAAATTCAATAGCAAAGAAAAACACGTCGGTTGTATGGGGGGCCCTTAAATACTCATTACTTTCTAAATACATCATCTGTGAACATGTCAATTGTCTAACTATCACGGTTCATGAAATACAGTCTGTTGACAAACGGCCAGTCACACAGACAAACAAACCGACAGATCTACAGCAAAGTCTTAGTAATGGTGTTAAAGTTTTACACCTGTCTATTATCGAATCTGCCAATTGAACAAGTATACTGTGATAAACTTGTAACGGTAGGATCCATTACATAATTATTTTGGAACTAAACTACCAAAAGAGCTATTCTCGATCTATGGCTGACAGATAATGAACACAAATACTATCGAAACAGTTACTTACAATATTTGTAGGAAACACATATACCTAGAATACTATTGAATTAACCACTTTCGATAGTTATTAAACAAAATTTGTACATGAATACTATCGAGACAGCCACCTCCAATATTTGTCGAAAACACATAAACCTATAATACTATCGAATATACCAGTTTCGATAGTTTTACTAGTTAACCACGCGTCCTCTTTTCCTTAAATCGCGGAGAACACTGACGATTCTGGCAGTTTCGCACAGCGCGCGCTTGTCGCTGCGTGGAACAGTATCGTAACTACCACGTACGATTCTGTTCTTTGCTCAATAGCTGAAGTATCGATATTGTTCAATTCAAAAATAGGTCAAATTGTACGTTATTCGAAAAAAAAAAGAAATGTACTTAAAAGTATCCTATTTACTGTAGCAATTGGTAGTAAAACATTTTTTTTAAGATTTTGCAGATTCGATACTGTTCGTTGCGGCAGTCGATTTCTCCCGATTCACCCGCAGGTTAAACTCGCGCTGGCGTTGGAATACGGCATTAAGGTCCCGAAGGTGCTGTTGAAAACCCTTAGATATTACCAGAAGGTCATCCAAGTAGGCCAAGATGGTCACCTGGGATAAAGAGGAGCAGGAGCGCAAGCGGTCGATTAGGCGCTGAAACGTCGCTGGCGCATTTTTCAGGCCAAATGGCATACGCTTAAAGCGAAACGTGCCTAATGGGCTTATAAAAGCCGTCTTGTCTCTGTCTTGCTCCTGAACAGCAACCTGCCAGTATCCAGATCTTAAATCAAGAGTGCTCATATAGCAGTTACTCTTTGTGGACAGAAGCAACTCGTCAATCAGCGGCATTGGATAATGGTCCGTTTTAGTAACGGCGTTGAGACGTCTATAATCGACACAGAAGCGGACGCTGCCATTGGACTTGGGAACCAGAAGAGCTGGTGAACACCAAGCAGACTCACACTCTTCGATGATGTCATCCTTCAGCATCTTGTCGATTTCTTGACGCATGACTTCCTTCTTGGCCGGAGTTAGGCGGTACGGAGGTACAGATATGGGAGGAGCCTCACCTGTGTCAATCCGGTGCTCAGCGTAAGGGGTAGGTTCTCCCCCTGGCTGGAAGATGTCCGCATTTTCAGCCAGTAGTTGTGTCAGCTGATCACGTTCAGGTGGATTTAAAACTGTACCTTCGTCATCACGGAGTACGACTGCAGAGGAGCAGGAAACCTCCGGCAAAGAAACAGGCTTGAAGCGCATTCTATGAACGCGGCTGTTATTAGAAAAATACCAACATTCCTTAGAAAAATCCATAACAATCTCGGCTTTAATCAAAAAGTCGATACCTAGCAGCGTCTCGTTGTTTCGCGCCTCAGGAAGAATAAGAAAGGTAGTCTTGATCACTTTCTCGTCTAAGTGCACGTCAACGGTAGTCAGGAGTACGTTAGTATCTCGAATATGACCGTCTGCTAATTTTATAGATCGTCGCGCCGGCTCTAATGGATGATTTACACGGCGGAGGAATGCATACAGAGTGTGACCCGCGATAGAATGTTTAGCCCCGGTATCAATCAAAGCAGTTCCGGGCGATCCCAATATCGTTATGTCGAAAATCGGGCGTAAAACTTGTCGAAGTTTTCGATCAGAACTATTCCCGGCGCATGCGGTATCAACATTCTCACGAAAATAATCATTTTCACAAAAAGAGTCATTACTACAAAAATAATCATTACAAGAAATATTTTCCTGAATACAAAATAACTTTTGTTCGTGAGTGTACATATTCTCAGAAAAATTATCATTAACAAAACTATTATCATTCAAACAAAATGACTTTTGTGCACGATTGTACTCATTACAAGGAAAACTGTTAATAGAAATATTCTTACAATCAACAGATTTTTGTACGCAACTGTACCTATTATCATTATCACGATAATCGTTACAAAAATTGTTATCATCATACAAGTTATTAATACAGAAACTATCACTTCTAGACAATGAACGGAAATCGGAAGGCACATCTGTGGGAGCGTACATCTGTGATTTTGTGTCCGTGTCGACACTATAAAAACATTGGTTACTATTGCACTGTTTACAGTTCTCGCGTGTTACGTTTTTCGAACCGCACTTGTAACATGAAACGATAGGCACAGTGTTCAGAGAGTTATTATCAGCACTGGACTCACCTCTTTCCGCCAACTTACGGCACTGGTCACGAAGATGTCCGTAGCGTTTGCAATACAAGCAAAACGTTCGTTGTGCCCTCGGTGTCGTCTTGTCAACCTTATCACGTAGCGGCGTCGGCGCTGGCGCACCGTGAGCGTTCGACGATAGCGCGGGCGGCGGCGCCCGCGGGGCGCTCGCGGCGGCGACGGACGGCTGCGCGCGCGGCGCGCTCGCGGCGGCGACGGCGGGTTGCGTGGTACGCACGCCGCACGGTGGGCTGAAAATCGGCTTTCATAGACTTAGGGATTTCAATTTGCAAGTGCTTGTTTTTATGCCGGATATCGCTTCTATTAGTCATTACTATGTACAAAAATGACACCCGAGTTAATTCTACCCAAAAACGAAGGAAATATAATTTTTTTACGAAAAATTTGTATGAAGCTAGTATGAAAAATCGAATTATCTCCTAAACGGCATGTTTAACCGTAATATCCTTGGAGATGGTCATAGTGCTAATTATTTATGATTTTTTGGTTGGCAATTGGACGAAAAATTTAATGCCGTTTTTTTTTTAAAAATCGTCAAAATATTTTTATTTGTTTTTACGTATGAAACGATTCCTTTTGGTGTTTATGTTGAAGAACACGGACTTTTAACTACACATAACATAAAATAGCATCACTCCTATATTTCCGAAGGAGTTGGCAGAGGTTTATAGTACACCCACACGTAGCCAACTATGTTTGAGCTAGATATTTATCAGCACAAAATGAGTTTTAAAACTTTTCATACAACCAAATTACCAATTGTCTTCTAATGAGTCCAAAAAGAAGTGATTAAGTAACTACACTGATTAGGTCTTCTAATGAGTCTTAATAGGTGATTTAATGATTTTCAATATCTCACGACAATGGATTATATTTAACATTTCCTGATAAGTAAGCTAATTTGTTAATTAGCAGTGCTATGAGTTCTAAGAATAGTTAGTGACAATTATAGATTTTCATTAGCTAATGAGGAGATAACTAATGAGGGTAGTTACCTAATTATTGTCGTTTTGCAATAAAAGGGCTAAAGTTTTGTTTTATAATTTAATTTGTTCACAACTGTGTAACTGCTAACACTAAATCTGCGACTATAAAATCTTAAAATGGAAAGTTTAATCACCAATTTAGACTTGTTTGTTCTTCTACGAAGTGAGAGTACTTCATTTGATCATGAAGTATTGTTTAGTGCCGTTGTATCCCGCATAGGCGATTGCCTGTCTGACGAAGATTATGTTGTTCTCAAAGAATTTTGTCGGAGATTTACGCGTGCCGCTTTACAAAGGTGGGGGAAATCCAACCGATTCCTTGATAATTTCAGGAGAAAGTACGAGAATTGGTTGGGAGCAAATATTGATTGGCCGAGTTTTGTGCAAACTTTAGTTAATCAAGAACCAAGTGTTGATGAGATACCAAGAGCGCCCTCAGTCTCTCCAGAACCGTCGACATCAATGTCCATTGGAACAATGACGAAAAGATCCCGTAAACCATTCGAAGACCTGGGAAGTAAACAAAAAAAGAGAAGATCTGATGAACACACAGGCGAAGGTTCCAGTGAATTGGCATATGCAGCTGCAGCACGTTTAAAAGAAGAAGGGCATGGAGATATCGCCTCTGTCATCGAATACATGATGAAAAATCCTGAAGCAGCCGCTAAATTAAATGAAACGCTTAAGAAACCAGCGAAAACAATCATATTTACGCTAGAAAAGGCGCTTGGATTGCTTCTTTCGCTAAAACTCTCAAAGTGGCAATATATTACGTTGCGTGAGGCTGCCATTCGAGAAGGTGCTAAAGATATTTATCCATCTTACTATAAAGTGCAACAAACTAAGCTTGATTGCTACCCTCCGAAGCAATCAGTGACAGTTACTGATTCATCGGCTAGGATTACACTTCAAGCTTTACTTGATATCACGGTTACAAGAATCCTTCAAAGCCTTTCTAACGAAGAGCATAACAAGCAGTTGAAGCTGATATCCAAGTGGGGATTTGACGGTGCTTCTAACCAAAGCCGATACAAGCAGAAAATTGAGGGTGAGGAAGTTGATTCAAGCATTTTCATGACCTCCTTGGTGCCACTAAAACTGACAGATGGAGACAACATTTTATGGACGAACCCAAAACCATGCTCAGTTTTGTATTGTCGTCCAGTTCAGTTTACTTTTGTAAAGGAGAGTGAAGCAGTTGTCCTTGGGCTGAAAAAACAAATGGATGAAGAAATTGAGGCCCTTATCCCCACAGAGTGCAATAATAATAATAGGGTGACTCATCAACTAATGATGACGATGATCGACGCTAAAGTCTGTACTTACCTTTCTGAAGCTAGATCAAATGCATCGTGCTACCTGTGCTTAGCAAAGCCTACAGAAATGAACCGCTTAGATGCTGTAACATCAAAAATTGTGTGTTCGGACCTGTATGAGTTTGGCTTGTCATCCCTACACGCCCGTATAAATTGTATGGAATGTCTGTTACACATTGCATACAAACTGGACTTCAAACGGTGGGCAGCGAGAAGTGATGAGCACAAAGAAATGCTACAGACAAGAAAGAAAATAATTCAAAATAAATTCAAAGATGAGCTCAATCTGTTGATTGATATAGTAAAACAAGGCTCGGGAACCACCAATGACGGGAATACTGCAAGAAAATTCTTTGAGTTTTCTAATAAAACCGCAGCTATAACCGGTTTGGATGAAGACCTCATCAAAAGATTTGCTGTAATTTTACAAGCAATTACATCTGGAGAGCAGATCGATATAATAAAATTTAGAGATTATGCTCGCAAAACAGCAGAAAAGTACGTAGGTATTACTATACGACTGGTTCTACATGTCGTCAACCGTTCATAAGTTACTAATCCATGGGGCTGACATAATCGAGAAAAATAATATTGTGCCGATTGGGACTCTCTCGGAAGAAGCCTCAGAGTCTCGAAACAAAGATTTTAGGAGGTTTCGAGAACATCATTCGCGGAAAAGAAGCAGGCAGGATTCCAATCAAGACATTTTAAATATGCTTGTTGTTTCTTCGGACCCTTTGCTAAGTGCACAAAGGCCTAAGTTAGATGCCAAGAAAAAGCAGAGCTTTTTTGCTGAAACTCTCGACTTAATTCAATTTCAGGAAACTGAGTTCGAATTTTTGGATATATCCAATCTGGATGCTGACTCAGAATTGGAGTCTGACAACGAGAGTGATAAGGAAAATTTGTAAAAAAGATATATATGTACATATTTGTAAATTTGTATTTGAGTGTGTTTGGGTTTTTTTGTAATATTTAATGATATGTTTTATTTTTTTTATTTATTTTACTTTATTTTACGAATGCTTAGTATTAATTCCTTAAATTAACTTATTTTGTATAAAATATAACTTCATAATGTTACTTCAATATAAATCTTTTTTTATTTAAATTAATATAAATGTGTCAAAAACAGCAATTTTTTTATTTTATTTTTCTTGTTTCGTGTGTTCTTAATATTTGGGTTAATAACATATCGAACTTTTTAACTTAGACACTAAAAGGGATCGTTTTACATGTAAAAATAAATAAAAATATTTTGACGATTTTTTTAAAAAAAACGGCATTAAATTTTTCGTCCTATCGCCAACCAAAAAATCATAAATAATTAGCACTATGACCATCTCCAAGGATATTACGGTTAAACATGCCGTTTAGGAGATAATTCGATTTTTCATACTAGCTTCATACAAATTTTTCGTAAAAAAATTATATTTCCTTCGTTTTTGGGTAGAATTAACTCGGGTGTCATTTTTGTACATAGTAATGACTAATAGAAGCGATATCCGGCATAAAAACCAGCACTTGCAAATTGAAATCCCTAAGTCTATGAAAGCCGATTTTCAGCCCACCGTGCGCCGGTGTCGGCAGGCGCGGCGCGCGTGTTCACAGATGTCGCGCGTTGCGGTGGCGAAGTCTCACTTTTACGAACGGGGATACTCTCCATGGATTCTCTCTGAATGGTTTCTTCTATACGTCTCGCTTTAGACAGTAACTCAGTGAAATTATTGACTTCTTCACGGCGCAGTTTAGAATATATTTTGCTATGGAGAAGGCCGAACACCATGTCCAACTGTACTTTCACTGATAAGTCGCTACGTGGGAGGCGCGCTATAAGGGCGCGTTTCTTCGCCACGAAGATATCGGTTCTTTCGTCCTTTCTTTGTTCGGAACTAAAGATTTCCCGATAAATCAAGTACTCCGGGCGGCGGTCACCGTACGCGTCGCGTAGGTATTGTATGAACTGATCCCACGACGACACTTCGGCGCGGATGCTCTGCCACCAGGTAGCTGCTTCATCAGTGAGGAGCATGGAAATTCCCTTGATCGCGACCTCCTCGGTAATATTTGTGCATTCTTTGTATGCTTCTACGGCATCTATGAATGTTTCAACGTTGTCGTCGGGCGCTCCGGAGAATCTTGACGTGCAGCGAGCGAAGTTGCCGGTCCTTTCCCCCGTTATAAAGGAACTCAGCGGCGGCGGCGTGCCAGCCTGCTGGATAGGGGTGGACGACAAATTTTCCAGGCGATTAACCATGCGATCACAGATTTCAGCACTCGATTGCTGAATTGTGCTTATCAAGGACGCGAACATCTCGCGCGACATGGTTACATTGGTACTCGCACTCGCGTATTCAACGGTATTATCACCGTCATCGGATTGCCTTCTGGTACGTGGCATGATGATGCAAACTATCACTGATCGATCACTAACAGTCACAGTTTTTCAAAACTTTTACGTGCGGCATTCGGGCTCGCACGTTGGGACGTCATTTTATAGTAGTGGTTAGTGAAAGTCAAGTAAAACACTTATAGTCATGGCAATCACGTACTTTATATACAACACACACTGTACAAGTTAATTGAATATTACGAACTAACTTAAACATAGTGGAAAAAACTAATATAAAGAATAAAAAGGGGAAACATCACTGAGCGGGAGTTACGCGTGCGCCGGTCTAGTTACAACTCGGCTCCAGTGGCGCGCGCCGCGCGGCGCGGGTTTCGCACGAACCGTTGCAGCGCGCTAGCGCGTCATTCTCTGTACCCCTCCACCGTGTAGTCCGTTAAATAGGCGGGAAGACGCCCGCGGCGTTTTAAATTACGCGGATTTGCGATACCTCAAGTTTTTGTTCTAAGTGTGGGCTCCATTTTTATCTACACCTTCATGATTATGAATATAAATCATCAGCGAACACATGAACCTATAAAAAAGGCGAGCCTAGCTTCATTATAAAATAACTACCTAGTGGTAACATTACCCCCCTTTATCCACCTCTGCGTAGAACCGTCCTTGGTGCAAACTCGGCTATATATACCCCGATTATGCAAGATAATGAACAGCTGCAGTGACGTAATCGATACACACATGACAGTATCGGGAAATTTATTAAATCAATTATTCAATTGTGTTCTGAAAGCTGCTTAAAATTAAATTAATACTTCTTGTTGTACTGTTTAATTTAAAATTGTTTAATATTGGTGCCGATTCTCTTGTGCACAACTTAACGTAAATTTAAGTTAGGTGCATCTTTCTCTTTCCATTTCTTAAAGAAAAGGACAGAAGATACATTTTAGTTTAATCCTGTCAAATTAGACAGCGCCTGATGACAATTGACGTATATTTAGACGCCATGTTTTTAAATTGCGTCTAAATTATCTATGGAGTGTCTAAATTTGACAGGACTTATCTAATATTTGATCTTCTGTCCTTTTCTTTATTAAACGGAAAGAGAAAGATGCATTTAACTTAAATTTACGATAGTTTGTGCACAAGAGAATCGGCACCAGTGAATGTTATCCGTGTTTTGTACATGTTGTGTTAGCCAGTAAGTAGTTACATAAATCGTAGGTACCAAATTACAACCAAATTATACATCTGTTTGTTTAAGGAAAATATTACTGACATTCGTTTTACTTTTAAATGAATGGGTAACAGAAAGTACTACTCCGATTGAGTGAAAATATTTTCTAGTAAAATTATGAAGCTGTTGTGGAAAATGTTTTCTAGTAAAATTATGAAGTTGTTGTGGAAAATGTAAATACCGAAAATGATAATATCAAAATGGAGTACAAAGATAATTTTTCATATGTAAATAGGTCGGTAGTAAATAATACTATTCTACTTGCATACAATTTATGAATTAGGGTGCTTGTACACGGTGCATGTAGCTGGAGCAAGTAAAGATGCGGGTTACACGCGTGAGTAATATGCGCAAGCTATTTGTTCCAGTTTCTGAGTCACTAGACCAGCACATGTTTTTAAACGATATGTTTACGATGCATATAACCCGCGCAAGTGCCTCAACATGCGCAAGCTACATGCACCGTGTACAAGCACCCTTACTAGTTTTCTTCTTTATAATATTAGTATAGATTATGGATAATTGGTAGGATCCTGTCTCATGTTATGTAAACTGACTCGTTATTCTAGCTATCTGAGGTCGCCTTCCCTAGGTCATTGTCTTAGCGTAAAGGTGAACGCAGACTTGGCCGCACCGCACGCGCCGCAGTCTTCGCATTCGAATTCTTTATATGAAGTTCTATGCCACCTCGCACACCTACCCGCGTCGCAGTTGCCGCAGACCCTGAAACGACAACAACGAAAATGCGATGACTGCGGGGACTGCGGCGCGTGCGGTGCGGCCAAGTCTGCGTTCACCTTAATCCGGCACTTGAGCTCATAATCAATCTCGTTTATTACTACGAACAAGATCTTATGTTTGGTATCAAGTACGAGTTTTGATCTGAGTAACGTTTATTAATACGGGAAAAATAAAACATAGACAAAGTTCTGTTTTCCATGAGTGTACATTTTTATTATTTGAATTTTCTGAACCATAAAAAAAATAGAAGATGGTGGATGATACAAATGCAAAAATGATGCAATGATCCCGTCGCGGTCACGATGCACACTGACACTGAGCATCGCAATAATTCTCGCATTAATCTCTTTGATGTACCGTCACTTGAGCTATCGCCTACCAAACGGCAATGATATTGCCGAGGCCGATGCGGTTCTTGTCAAAAAAATATCGCGTTAAGTTGTGGCTATACTTGCAGTTACGTCCATTATCGCAATAATTATGGCATTTCATGAACCTACAAAAATACCCGACGGAGCTTCAAATATAAAGTAATTGAAGCACCAAGATCGCGGCCGCGTAACTATGTGTGCGTGTATAAAGGGATGCCAGATGAAAGAAAATTACCCATTTCTTAAACAATATTTCAATAAGATCTCTCTTTAACTTTATTTAAGTTTTAGTGACAAATATTGTTAAAATAAAGGAAAAATAAATAAAATAAAGGTAAAATTAATAAAATAAAGTTAAAATAAATAAAACACATTGCAAAATGGCAAGCATGGAATCCTGCCGAAACGTCAAGCAAAAAACAAAAAAAAAGGTACGTGCGAGTTAAATCCCGAATAACAGTAAAGTATAAATAGGCAACGCAAAAGCTTTAAGTAATATTAACAAAGATTTACAAACCCTTTTATTGATTAAAATTTTTGTAGATTTGTCTTTTGCTATCGACACATCTATATAGAAATTCCTTCTAATTTACGTAATATGTGGTGAAAATGAAAGTTTAGGTGTTTTTCGTTTACATGTATTGTATTTAATTAAAGCTATTTTATGTTCTATACTTATAATATTTTGTCGTTTGCTGTAATTTAAACTAGATTTTTATTTTTAGCATGTTCCTTACAATATATATTGCATTTTATCTTTAAAAAGACTTCAGATCACCATGTTGCATGTACAACAAATACCGTACAAATCTTATGATGGAAAGTTTAAGCCTCTCTCCCAAATTTATCAACTTGATAACTAGGGAGACTGAAATTCATCCCTTATTATTTTAACCAATCATTTTTCGACACGTAAAATGATTGGTTAACTTGGCACGTGGTAGTCCCAAAAATATTTAAATCTCCTACTTTTAAAATTAATTGTAACTTGAAATAGTAGCAACACTGACGGATTTCATGATTGATTAAATTTACTTACGTAAAATCGAGAGATAAGCTTAAAAATGACATGCAACGGGATCACTTTTCATCAGTTTGATAAAAAGTGATCCCGTTGCTTTTATTGATTGAACCACTATAGTTTTAACAACTTTTTACAATACATGAAGGCATAGTTTAATTTATATTACCAAAAATAACACCGAACATAACTCGAGCACAGTTCGAAGAGTAATGGCCGACGACCGATATACTATTGGTGTAGATGTGTGTGTGTTAGCTTGTCCATATAGGAGCACTGACATACTATGGGTGCTTCATTTGTAGTTTAACGAGACGGCGTCCGATTTTTTTTAGGTCCATATGGCATTTCTTGTTAGTGTGGCCCGTGCATATATCATAGACAAAACACACCTCAGCGCCAGCGAATGAAAGTTTGTGTTTTGTTGTGGTGACATCTCTACTTACATTGATAGGTATTGAGAAATGAAGACATTCTATGAAAATTCGTTAGCCTTTTGTGAATGTGGTTGTGATTTTAATGCTAAAATTTCGATTGATTAAAAGTTTAAATTGATACTTGGAACTATACTTTCAAATTTAAATTGCTTAGGTTGTTAGACTTTATGATTGACGAGCGTAGCCACCTTGAAATAGTGCCTAAGTGTAGTGTAGACTATGATTGATGATGTCCGAGAAGTACAAGTTCTGGATTTGAGCGTCGCTCCGTAGCTTGGCTCAGCAACAGGCTCGAAAGACTTACGGCGCGTAGCTCTGTGAGGACAGCCGGGCGGTGTCATGTCCAACGTGGAAAACGTGTGCCCGCAGACGCTGCGCGGCGTGGCGCGCGAGCTGCGGCGCCTGGCGGCGAGCCCGCCCGCCGGCATCAAGCTGCTGCTGCGCGACGACGACCTCACCGACGTGGTGGCCACCATGGAGGGCCCCGGTACGCACACAGCTCGACTCGACACCTACTACTTGCACACTTGTAATGCACAAGGGGGTGGCCCCCATTAGAACGTTTTCATGGTTGTTTAAACACAGTGAAGTCAAGTATAGTATGTTAGGTTTTTTGTGACTGAATCACTGATGATGTTATGTCTTATTTTGATGTATAAGCTGTATCAAAATCTGTTCAGTAGTTTTTGCATGAAAGAGTAACAAAAATCCTCACTCATGCGCACACACACACATCCACAAACATTCACATTAATAATGTCCAACAAGTCCAACTTCGAGAAAGAGGTCGGAGCATGTAACTAGTAGAACCAACTGTTGTTGGGGCGGCAAGGTTCTCCAGAGGCAACCGCCCACTGAAAATGCAGAGAGGGCCGGACGGAGCAAGATGGATTGATAATCTCATTAAGATCGCTAGTTGGTCCCATTGGATTTGAGTGGCGCAGGACCATGTTTAGATCTTAGGGGGAGGCCTTTGTCCAGCTGTGGACGTCTATTGGCTGATGATGATGAGCCAATCTTATGGGTCTAGTTAGATGTGGCTGCTATACAATGAGGTCTTACCTCAAGAGAGTCGTGCAGGGCATTACAGGCCTGTGCATGGTAACAGTGCAAACAACCAAAAACAGGCTATTAATTGTGTTTTCATATCTGCAGGCATTTCATTAAGTCTTTTTTTTTTATGTGGGTGGAGTGACAGGTTAATTCTTCTGTACTACACCAGTTTATTAAGTACTAGCTTTTGATTGCAACTTGGTCCGCGTGGAATAACATTTCCAGTTCCCAGGGGATTTCTGGGATGAAAACTATCCTATGTATGTCCTTTCTTGGGTCCCAGACTATATCTGTACTAAATTTCATCCAAATCGGTTCAGTGGTTTAGTCGTGAAGAAGAGACAGACAGACAGACATAGTTACTTTCACATTTATAATATTAGTACGGATGAGAATGAAATAATATTTTTAAGTAGTCATTGAATGACAGTAGTAGCATTTTGATCAGTTAGTACAATGTAATGTCCACAGCGGGCACTCCGTACTTCGGCGGTACGTTCCGCGTGCGGCTGGTGCTGGGCCGCGAGTTCCCGGCCGCGCCGCCGCGCGCCTTCTTCCTCACCAAGCTGTTCCACCCCAACGTGGCGCCCGACTCGGGCGAGGTGTGCGTCAACACGCTGAAGCGCGACTGGCGCCCCGAGCTGGGCCTGGAGCACGCCCTGCTGGCCGTCAAGTGCCTGCTCATCGCGCCCAACGCCGAGTCCGCGCTCAACGCCGAGGCGGCCGCGCTGCTGCGGGACCGCTACGACGACTACTTCGCGCGCGCCAAGCTGCTCACCGACATCCACGCGCGCGCGGCCGACAGCGCGCCGCCGCGCCGCGCCGCGCCGAGCTCGGCCGCCGCCGCCGCCGCCGCCGAGCCCACCGCCGCCGAGCCCACCGCCAAGCGCCGCGCACCCGCGCCCGACAAGGACAAGGCGCGTCGCGTGCTCAAGCGGTTATGATGAGCGCCTGTCGACTTCGAGCCGACTTCGTTTGTGTTGGCTTTATGGTAATGCATCTAGGTAAGTTCTCCGATGTTCGGCGACCATTAGGAATTGTAAATAAGGGTATTATTTTGTTCTTAAATTATTTTGCGCCATTTTAGAACTTAGGTATGACCGCCGCTAACATTACTAAAGGGCTGTCGTTTTATGATAAGACTTGTTATAATAATGATATTTGTAATACTGTAGATTAGATTAATTAATAATAATAGTTTCAAAATCTACCAAATTGTTTTATTTGCAGACTGGTTTTTTTTTGGGAGTAGGAAAATGGAATATAAATAATAAATTTGCATCACTAACTGACTGGAAGCAGTAAAATAAAAAATAATATAAAATTAATAAAAAATCATCAATCATAACTAATGATTGATTTTTTTTTACCCACTTCAAAAAGGACGAGGTTCTCAATTCGTCTACTGTGTGTCATAGGCCTGCCACACTATGCCCCTCGCGCTGCTCATCGCCTCGCGCTGCCGCGATGTTTCCCTTTCTGTCCACACACTGCTCTACTCGCGGAATTAATCGCGACGATCCTCACTTGTCATTTGCCTTTGTGAGACAATGGACGATGAAATTGTGACTGCGTGCGTGCTATTCATCTACACTAATATTATAAAGAGGAAAACTTTGTTTGTATGTTTGATTGTAATGAATAGGCTCAAAAATTACTGGACCGATTTTAAAAATTCTTTCACAATTCGAAAGCTACATTGTCAATGAGTAACATAGGCTATAATATCACGCTACGTCCCACGGGAGCGAGGCAGTAACCAAAAACCTAACGTAAAACGGGTGAAATTATATCAATGTCGTAAAAAGAAATAGGTGTACATCCTCATCGTCGTCCTCGCCAACGCAGTTGGTGAATAACATCTATTCATCGCAATAGAACAGTATAACAAGTATTCATATTAGGAAAGTGGCCTAAAAATCACCTCCAGAATCTACGAATTTTTTTCAATTTAGTTTAATATAAATAATAATAATTTAAATAATAACTTCATGGGCTGGTTTGAGTGGAGAATCGCAAGAGGAAGGAAGTATTCCAGTTAAGATGCTGGTAGGGATCTTGACCGTACTTCCGGGATTGTTCTGATAGCCGTGGAATACCTCTCCACTCCTCCAGCACCTCGATATATGTTGCCCCCTTCTCGCTAAGTCACTATGTGCTAGCGACCGTTTTCGGGGGCCCATTTACTGAGTGTGCAAGTCACCCCCTGCCATTTTTCCGTGTTTACAACCATTGGGTCAGGCAGGGGCCATAGTCATTCCATAGTATCTGGTACCTAAAATCACTAAAGAACGCAAACCCATAGTTCAAAATTTTAGCTAGGAGTCATGTTTTGCTATAGCTTAACACCATCCTGGGGGTTGTCCTTAGGTGCACTCATATAGTGCATATAGGGATAGTCGCCGGTTGGTGTCCCTTTTCACATAAAGTTTAGCTAAAGGGGCCTCTGCGAGTTGGCTTCGGCCCCTCGTATGCCTTCCAAAAGCCCGGGATCCTTGGGTCCCAAGATAGGTAACTCATATAAATAATAAAAATGATTTATTACGCCAAAAAACAGTTATACAATTTTTTTTAAGCCATAGACCCCACACTAGGATTCCATGTGTTGTGGAGCCTAGTCTCTTTCAGAGTCCAGATGATCATTCGACACAATAAAAACAGAATTTAAACAACTATATAAAAAAAAAAAGAAAAACTTATATTATATATAAAGACATAGATTTTTTTTGTAGTAAGTATAATAAGTCACCATGTCATCAATTCACCTAACAAGAAAATTTGCATTGTATCAATTAGTTATTTTTTAATTTATTAAAAGCTATTTTTTGTTACTAAAATCGAAACATGGTTCCTTATTATAAATATTAAAACTTTCTCATTTGACCATTCTATGGCGCTTGGCGCCGACGTAATTTTCAATTATGTCGTAGAAAATGCCAAAACTGTGTACGCGTGCGTCTTGCGTGAACGCTCGATGCGATATGGCGATATGCGACCGCGCGATTATATGGCGAGCCACTCTCGCACTCGTATTCCTGGTCCTTGGACTCGCGCGCAAAAAACCAAACCAAACAGACAAAATAGGGAGCGACGGGCATGACGAGCAGCATGACGAATATTGCTGTCACACTACGTCTCTGCCTCCTTTCCTCGTTATTTCCCATGCCACTCGTCGAGTGTGTGGCCGGCCCATTACGCGATACCTCCGTCAATTGAAATCAGATTTTGATGGTTCTTTTTTTTGTTTAATAAGTCATGATTCAGAGGTGGTCCCATATTGTGGCGATCGGCGGGGTTATTACCTATGAAACAGCAATCAGCAATATTTGCGCAGTGATCGCGCGGTCACCTCGCGATTAATCGCTTGACGTCAAAAAAAAATCGTATGATGTATGAACCGATTGCTAATCGCTCGCTGATTGTTCTAATGCACTTATTGCTACGATGACGATAAAGTAGCAATCGCTGGAACTAATTAAATATCACCTTTAACAAAAAAAACTTAACTTTGCTCTTAACTAAACCATACTAAATACGAAACCACCAAACGAAAAATGCATGTTTTAGTTAACTTATTGCTCCACAGAGGCAGCACTATCGCTAGATTGCTATTTGACTTGACGTATTTTGAATTGACGTTTATATTGCTAAATTATCGCGATCGCTCGGCTTCTGCAAGATAATTAATACCAGTGCGGCACTTTAAAATACGTCATGTCAAATAGCTTGCTACTTTATCGTCATCGTAGCAATAAGTGCATTAGAACAATCGGCGAGTGATTAGCAATCGGTTCATACATAATACGATTTCTTTGACGTTAAGCGATTAATCGCGCGGTGACCGCGCGATCACTGCGCAAATATTGCTGATTGCTGTTTTATAGGTAATAACCCCGCGGTTCAGTGCCTCTCGAAAAATTCATCAAAAACCATTGAGTTATAATTATAGATGCTGGCGGGAAAAATTCCGAAACATTCCCGTCGAATACTTCGGAAGTATTCCGAAATATTCTGAAACTTTGGGAATATTTCAACTGCCAAAAAAAACCCCGGTGAAATTGTATTAATCCATTAAAAGCCACTGTACTCGATTGAGTACAGCGTAATGAAGTAAAATAATAAGGTGTATCACCTAAAATTTACAAGATCTGTCATTTACACTTCGGAATAATGCTGTACTCAATCGAGTACAGCAGTTACCTCTAATGGGTTCATAGGGAATATAGCCTACTAGCTGTCCCCCGCGGTTTTATCCGCGTTTAATTTCCTTTGGTTACTTCTTAGCCCCCCGTAAACCGTTTATGCAGCGCACGCAACAAAAGTCCTCAAATGTGAATAATTTTCCCCGTTTTTGCAACATTTCTCACTGACGCTTCGCTCCTATTGGTCGCAGCCGCAGCGTAATGTTATATAGCCTAATACCTTCCTCTATAAATGGACTTTAAAAAACAAAGAATTTCTCTAATCGGATCAGTAGTTCTTGAGATTAGCGCGTTTAAACAAACAAACAAACAAACTCCTCCGCATTATAATATTAGTAGTAGCTTTCCAATAGTGAAAGAATTTCTGAAAGCGACACAATAGTTTTTGAGTTTATTTATTAGGTTTTCCTTTATTTAGTAATACTTATCTATGTGACTCGCGAATACTTAGCGATGCGAACAGCAGAGCTATATACAAACTAACCAAAAACATAGGTAACCCTTTTTCAAAAAACAAATCAAATATGCTCGGCCTGGTTTTTTATTCCACAACTAACATTTTGATAAATAGCATTCGACTTCGATATAACCTACATAAAAACAAAAAAATAAAAATCCTGTTGTAAAAGGGATTTTTATTTTTTTATAAAAATATTAACAAATATACTTAATCGATCAGATTTATAATAAAATAAACATTTATATTTTACTAACTTATGCGCCACTGAAAAATAATTAATTCACCCACCACACAAAAAATAAACACGTTTATTCTTATTGAATAATTCGGGCGAAACATTCCGCGGAAACTTTCGATTGCGGGGTATGAATCTTTCTGAAAACTTCTCCGGGGGGGGAGCATCTCCCCTCTTACCGCACCCCGCACCGCCATCGCCTTCGTGCACACAGTCAGGCGGCGGCGATCGACGGTCGATGCAAAATTCCATTCGATATTTAAAAAAATATAAAAATATTTTGCAAAAAAATACAAATTCTAAATTTAAATTCATTTTGAATAATTCTGATTTAAAGAAACTTTCCCAGAAGTATTCCGGAATTATTTCGAATTTTTCAGAAGTTTTGCAACTATAGTTATAATGTACTACGTACTAGAGGAGCTATTTCAAACAAAATATGGCGCGTAATTTGGTGACAGCGGAGCATGCGCAGTGCAAGCGGGTGCCATAGATAACACCAATGCGCGCAGATGCGACATATTTTTGAAGTTGACTTCTATAGGCTTCTTTAATATTATGTGCATTATGGGTATCGTTATAAAAATAGTTATAATTAAAATAAGAAATGTATAACATAAAATTATGTGGAAAATAATAATATAACAAAATAAAATAAAAAAATATTGAAAGGGTAGTGATAGTGAGGAAGTGTAGTGTCGATTGTGTGAGATAGAGTATCAGTGTCGGTCAGTTTATACGTGGAACTTAGCAGAGGCAAAATTAGTCGGAAAGTCATGATTTTAAAAAATACATGGTATTTTCAGTTGCCTCACAATATCTTGTGTGATATTATATAAATGAAACGAATTTAAACTGTAAAAAATTTAATTCCCATGAAATAATATAAGTACTATTCTTGACTTTGTGGTGTATTTCTCGTTTTCCTTGAAATGAACGGAACATATTCGTGAGTATTCTATTGGCAATCACGTGACTTTGCTGCGATTCTTCTGAATAAATTTAATCCAAAATAATTCTCTAGTACTAGGACACGGCCGACGAAACCTTAAAAAAATATATATATTTAATAAATAAAAAATATTAATATTACTTAATAATTTTTTCTCATGATTATTAATAACATTTTCTTGTTCGTAATTGTTTAACGTTACCCGACGTTAGTGTCCATTCTGCGCATGCAACAAATATTTTACTCTTTGATATTAACATCAACATGGCCGCCGTCGAGGTGACTCGTCATACATAATTACAAATAATAAAATTAGGCATGTTTTAAAGATAATATTTTGAACTTACTGGTAAAAAATCACTCCTTGAATTTTATTTATATTTCTCAAGCTGTTTGAACAGTATCTCAATGCACGCGAAGGCATATTTTTTGAACAAAACTTTGCACTCGAAATAGTCTAGCTGCTGCAAGCGCTCGACATAGACTAAGCGAGTTAGGGTGCATGCACCCTAACTCGTGTTACAAAAAATTTAGTTGAGGTGACTCCTCTAGTACGAAGTACATTATAACTCAATGTCAAAAACAAAAAAAAAATACGTAATATACATTGATGATAAGTTTGTGGTGCGTTACTTCAAGTTTGTATTTTCGTTTTATAAGATTGTAAGTAGTTTTATTTAGAAGTAAATTACTTTGAAAGATACTGTTATACACAGTCAGATATTGGGACTCGACACTAAAAAGTAAAAAAAATCGGAAGTCGGTGGCTTCTCTTCTGCCAGTCAATTTGTGTTGCCACCGACTTGACTTCCGAAATTTTAGTTCTAGAGTTTTTAATTTTTGAAGGCGGTTATTATTTTTTTGAAAAAGTTTTTATTTTATATTTATTAGTGTTGTAACATAATTGCTTCCTTATAGTAATCAACATGAACATTTAGCCACAAGATACAATACAAGCTGTGCTTAGTTACTTAGTTATATAGTACTGTACAAGTTCCTTTTGCCTAATTAACGTTTATTATGAATAATTAACATCTAGGTACATTATTGAAAATGAAACTAAAATCGTTGAGAAATGGTTAGAATATTGAATGACAAACGCAGTAGTGGGCTCGGCGGTGAGTATCAGACGTCGTGCTTGTCGGTGAGCGACAGCTCGTGGTCTTGCGGCGGGCGGGCGCGCGCGCGCGGCGTCAGCACGAAGCGGTGCAGCAGCGCGCCCAGCGCCGCGCCGCCCAGCGGGCCCGCCCAGTACACCTGCACGACAGTACAGCACTTGTTAGCTTCCTCCATTTAAACTAGCATAATACAGGGTGTATTTTTGAATCCGCATAACCTTTCAGGAGGCAAATATATGGAAATGATCCAAAAAATATTGAATAAAACAAAAGAAAATATTGAGGCAACATTATGTTAGTGATTCTCAACCCGAATCAATACATAATATATAATAAAAAAATCATAACTGTCTGCTTCTTGTGAGACATTTGCGAGTCGTATTTCGTATGTAAATAAAACCCGAAGAACTGTGGTAAATACTTGTATACTTGAATTTTAAAAATATATTACATTGCTTGATGACTGTGCGCGTTGAACCGAAAAAGTGAAGTTTTTTAGAAAAAAAGTAACATATTGAGGTAGGTAGACGAATAATAAAACTGACTTTCATTATAATTCTAGACGAGACACAAGTTGTAGAAACACTGATTGCATGTTCTAAATACGTAGGCGCATGCAGCTGCGCTATGCTCCCCCCGTTGAAAGGCTTCTCTTTCAACTTTGTTCTTCTTCAGGTGTAGGAAGAGGGCACAGACGAACCAAAGCTCGTCGAATGCAACTTGTTGAAGTTTGCACATCTGCCACTCGTACGACGCCATCGGGTCCCGGGAACAGCCTTGTTACTCTTCCGAGTCGCCAACACAGAGGAGGCAGATTCTCTTCTTTAATAAGGACTAAATCGTCCACTTTGAGCTGTGGAGTGTCCTTCATCCACTTTTGTCGTCTCTGTAATTCGTTGATGTATTCGTGCTGCCAACGACGCCAAAAATGCTGCCGGATTTGCTCCAACCGTTCATATCGCTTCAGCTTGTTGGGTTCCACATCTTCAAGTAGAGGAGAAGGGAACGTGGTCAGCGCTCTCCCGATGAGAAAGTGTCCTGGGGTGAGGGAAAGGAAATCATTTGGATTGGAAGACATGGGACACAAGGGACGGCTGTTCAATATTGCCTCCACTTGTGCAAATAAAGTCTGCAATTCTTCAAAGGTCAAATGATGATTGCCTACGACACGTTTGACATGATGTTTCGCGGATTTAATGCCTGATTCCCAAATGCCGCCGAAATGAGGGGAGTAAGCGGGAATGAAATTAAATTGTATGCCTTCTTGTGCAGCAAAGTCGGAAAGCAAGTGTTTATTTGATTTTAAAAATGATCCTAATTCTTTAGCTGCCGCGACAAAATTACGACCGTTATCGGAGAATATTTCCGCTGGCTTACCGCGGCGAGCAATGAAACGTCGTAATGTTAAAAGAAAGTCATCCTTAGATAGGCCGCTTACTGCCTCTAAGTGTACACACTTGTAGCGCATACAAATAAATAAACATAAATAGCATTTTGTCAGTCTTGCTCCTCGTCCCTTACGATTAATGATAAAGAATGGGCCTGCAAAGTCTAGGCCAACGGAAACGAATGGCAAGCCGACGGTAACGCGGTGAGCAGGAAGATTGCCCATTTTAGGTTGCAGGGTCTTCCCTTGAAAACGTCTGCATGTGACGCAGTTATGAACTATGCGACGAGCCAGATGACGACCGTTAATAGGCCAAATTTGCTCGCGAACCGTAGCTAACAAAAGTTGTGGGCCGGCGTGCATCTGACGAATGTGTTCGCGATGAAAAAATAATTTAGTTAAGACATGAGATGAGTCGAGAAGTATTTGATGCTTCTTCTCATATGGAAAATCAGAAGCTTGAATTCTGCCACCAACTCTAATTAAATTATTATTGTCAATAAACGGTGATAGTGATAAAATTTTAGATTTACTGTGTAACGACTTGTTTTGTTTTAATAGTTTATACTCGATTGAAAATGATTGTTGTTGAGCCATAAAACAGAGGCTATGGAAAGATTGATTTAATTCATCGGCAGTTAGAAAGTCAGTGTGCTTAAAATTAGGATTTCGAACATTGTAAATAAATCTATTGACAAAAGCAATTACCCGTTGCAGCTTAGTAAATGAACTGTAAGTTGCAAAATTGATTAATGGTTCAACAATAGTAGTGCATAAAGTGGTTTTAACTTCAGGTAAGTTGTCTTTATTTATAACATTTGAATTTAAGACAGGCCAATTTGATTCATCTTTATGTAAAAACTGGGGACCGTACCACCACTGATTTAAAGTGGGCAGCTGATCTGGATTAATACCCCTAGAAATATGATCAGCTGGATTTTCTGAAGTTGGTACGTACCGCCATGATGATGGTTGAGTTAATTCTATGATTTCACCTATACGATTTGCAACGAATGTTTTTAAATTTCTAGGTACGCTGTGGATCCAGGCGAGGACTACGCTGCTGTCACACCAATGGACTACGCGAGCAGGTTTGTATTTTATGGCATCACAAACTGCTTTAGTCAACCTCGCAGCGAGCAAGGCGGCGCAGAGTTCTAAACGCGGGATCGTCATAGGTTTCAGAGGTGAAACTTTGGACTTGGAACATAACAATTTGATATTGATATCATTATTTTGGTTAATTGATCTAACATAGATGCAAGAACCGTAGGCGCTTTGCGATGCATCGCTGAAAGAGTGAATTTCGATAATCTTTGCAGTGTCACAAATAACGTTTCTAGGTATTTGTAAATTGGATAAATGATGTAGATTGTTCACAAAATCGTCCCAGGATTCTTGTACATCCTGGGGAACAGGCTCATCCCAATCGACTCGGAGAAGCCATAGTTTCTGTAACATAATTTTGGGCTTGATTATGCACGGACTTAGTAACCCAAGTGGGTCGAATATTTTTAATGAATTTGACATTATGATTCGTTTTGTTAACTTTCCGACAACTGTCATAGGTTTTATCGGAAAGTGTAATTGATCGTTGGAAGGATTCCATCCTAAACCGAGAGTGCTCGAAGCTTCGCTGGTTATTAACTTGTTTTTTTTAATATCAGTGTTGTTTGGTAAAAGGTTTGTTAAGTTGCTTTTATATTTACGCAATGGGAAACATGCTAAGTTTAACGCCTTTGACACTAAGTCTTTTACGCGGCGCAATTCATCTGCGTCATTTGATCCTGTGATTAGATCATCCACGTAAAAGTCGTTTTGAATGATAGATTTTATGAATTCGTCCCCACATTCCTCCCCAGCTTGCCACAGGCATCGCGTGCTTAAATAACTCACACTTGCTGTGCCGTAAGTGACGGTATTTAACTTATATGTCTTGATTGGCTGCGACTCGTCCTCTCTCCATAAGATCAGTTGTAGATTTTGATCGTCACTGTGGCACGCCACCTGGCGGAACATTTTTTCAACGTCAGCGGTGAGTAAAAATTTGTACTGTCTAGCCCTGATCAAAATGGAGAAAAGAGAATCTTGCCTGTTGGGGCCTACCATGAGAATATCATTGAGCGAGCGGCCAGAAGAAGTGGGGGCGGAGCCGTCAAACACTACTCGTATTTTGGTGGACTCGCTATCCTCTTTGAATACTGCATGATGACATAAGAAATAATTTGGAGTAGGTTTTGCAATATGTGATTCTGAACAATGTCCTAACTCGGCATATTCATTAATAAATTCAGAATATTGTTTTTTGAGTTCTGGATTTTTACGAAAGCGTTTTTCTAAGTTATGTAACCGTTTCTTGGCTAAATTGTATGAATCACCAAGGGTGTTAGGACTATCAAGCAATGGCAGCTTGACGCAAAATCTACCTGAATTTAATCGTGTGGTGTTGGCGAGGAAATGTTCTTCACATAACCTCTCACTTGGAGTAAATGTGGTTTTTTGTGGAAGCTCTTCAACTTCCCAAAACTTAGTTAACCTTTGATCAATATTTGTAATTGAATCATGATTTGAAGTGCTTGAATGATTGCTTTGCACGTATTTAGAATATGTGGATAACATGGGACCAGCTACGAGCCAGCCAAATTTTGAATTTATCAATTTTGGGTTCTTGGGACCCAGAGAATATTGTTCTGTACCTACAACGTCCCAAAATATATCCGCCCCAAGAATAACGTCTGCCTTTGCTGGTACGTTAAAGCTAGGGTCGGCCAACTTTATGTAGTCGGGTAATGTAATTTGTTTTACATCTATGGGAACCTTAGGTAAATCTCCTGTCAGCTCATCAAGCACTAAACAGGATAAAGTAATGCTATATGGATTGTTCATCGAGTTGAGTGTAATTTTGCATGATTGCGTAACCTTGTGACATAGATTATTGCCTATGCCTATTATATTTATTTCTTTTGTTTGATTTGTATCTAATTGTAATTTATTTTTCAGGCGTTTCGTCATGAGTGAAGATTGACTGCCGCAGTCTAAGAGAGCACGTACCTTCTCCGTGGTATTAGTGAGCGGGTTCGACACTTCGATGACAACGGTTGATAAAAATACATGATATGTGTATGGTTCTGAGAAACTTGACAATACTTCAGCGGAATTTGAGGACAACACAGCCTGAGATTGATGCAGCAGCGAATTGTGGCGCTCCTTGCAATCCTTAAAAATACAAGGTCCTATTTTACAGTCAGCCAGCTTATGATCCTGTCTCAAACAATTAAGACACAGATCATATTTTTGAACGTCAGCTAATCTCTCATTAACAGATTTGTTTTTAAATGTAGGACACGAGTAAATTCTGTGTGACTCACCACAAATGACGCAATCAATTCTTTTCTGATTTTGTTGATTAACAATAAATGATTTAACGTGAGAAGATCTGTTGTTTCTATTATTGAAATTTACACTATGTTGTTTATTGTGGGGCTGTGAATTTTGATTATGTGAACTCTGGCTAGGACGTTGCGTTTTGTTAACATTGTCAAATTTACTACGATTCATTGCTTCTAAAACTGCAGCGCGATCAGTTAAGAATTTATGAAACTGAGCTAAGGTGGGCAGGTCATCAACTGAATATGTATTTTGTGATTCTTCCCACTTCATTAAACTTTGACTGTCTAATTTGGAAGTCATCATAAATATTATTATATCATCCCACTTATCGGTGGGTCGCCCTAAGTTAGCTAATGCTCGAAAGTTTTTCGTAACATGATCAGCTAAAAAACGTAATGAACGTTCAGACTCGTTAGTAATCGGTTTTATATTAATTAATTCAGACAAATGATAATTAACGAGCAACTTCTTGTTGTCGTATCGTTCACACAGTAGTGACCACGCCTCTTTATAATTAGATGATGAAACTTCGAGATTTGAAACTATACGAGCCGCATCTCCTTCGAGATATGACAATAAATAATGAAATTTGTTTATGTCAGAGATGCGTTCGTTGTTATGAACTAAAGCTTGAAATGTATCTCGAAATTCAAGCCAGCGAAAATATGCTCCGTTAAACTTTGAAATCTCAATACGCGGCAACTTGAATCCGGTAGGTTCAGAAATTTGAGGGTGATGGCATGCGAACGCTGAAGACTTACGTCGGGCTTCAGATTGATTGTTTGCATCTTCAATTAAGTTTTTTGCTGTTGCTATACATGAAATAATATCATGTTCGATGCTATCACGCTCGTCAATTTCTGCATCCAAATTTTTATGATTTAATACTTCAATTTCGGTTTGAAGGTCATCAAACTTCGTAGACAAACCCTCAAACTTACTTAATTTTAATGATAACTCAACAATTTCTATGCTAGACAATTGTACTGAACTTAATGTTGAAATGTAGTTTTTAAATTTTGTGATTTGTCCTTTAATAGAACTGCGCTTCATACTTAACTCTTTATATTTAATACTATTATGTTTATCTGACTCAGTACTCATTGTTGTTTATGAATCGAAACTAAAACGAATAAAACTTATCCACTTAGCTGCACTTGTTTACAATAAGTAAGTAGCTGAAATCTCAACTCCCTCCCGTCAGCGCGGCGACACCTGGGACGAAGAAACCGGTTCCGCACAGTAGATCGATTGAACTGCGGGCCGTATTCCTTCACCGATCCTGGAAATTTCGGCAGAACGTGTGAAAGGCGAGAAATGACTACTTATGAACACTGTGCTTGATGTTAAATGACACAACAATGGCTAAATAAATTAAAATTATTTTTAAAGTTTTGTGAACTAAATAAATAACATTTGTTGCTACTTATAGCAAAAATATCATAATAATCAATGGATTTAAATAGTAAGGAACGTATAATTTGTACAGAGTTTAAATTTGAAACGAAAGTAAGATGGATGACCTTTGTGTCCTTTTCAATTTTACAACAATGACAGACACTAATTTGTTGTAAATATAAATTGAAGATGGTTACTACTCGATGATGAACAACGATTATAATTGCCCTTTGTGACCTTGAATGCACAGCGGAGGCAATAAAGTGATGATGAGTTGGAATTTTGTAATTTGGTATGGGTAGGAAATATGATTGGGACACTTATTTATTTATTTATTTATTTATTAAACTTCATGTACGAACACAGTACATAGGCGGACTTAATGCCTTAGGCATTTTCTACCAGTCTACCTTAGGGTGATGCAGAGATAAAAACATAGTAGGTGCAAGAAAACAGAAAAGTTACAGGTATAAAATGAATTAAAATAAAATAGTTACTTAAATACATAAATATATACATATATACATACATAAATTTTTATATACATACATAAATACTATACATACAAAGTAGAGAGAGATAAAAATAAGAACATGTACTATACATTAAGAGTGAGATGAGTCTGCCAACTCCTTGAGTAAATGTTCTCGAGCTTTTACCTTAAAAGTAAACTGACTAGTGGCCATCCTGATATTCTGAGGAAGCGCATTCCAAAGAAAAACAGCTTGGATAGGGAAAGAAGATTTAAGAAAACCAGAGCGGTGAGAAGGACATCGCAAAAGTCGATTATTGGAAGAGCGAAGATGTTTACTGTGTGCAGAGCATAAATATTGGAATAGAGAGGTCAAGTAGGAAGGTGAACTGGGTTTGTCTAGAAGAGAAAACAAGGTAGTCAACGCTCTTAATGCTCTGCGCTGTCTGATGGGCAACCATTTTAAGATTGCCCGATGTGCGGACACATGATCATACTTACGGAGATTGAATACGAATCGAATGCAGTTATTTAGAAGGCGATCAAGTTTATTGAGCAGATCTGCATTCAGGTCATAGTAGCACACATCACCATAATCAAGAATGGGGAAGATGAGGGACTGCACAAGCATTGCCTTTATGCGAGATGGTAGAACATTTTTTAATCTATAGAGCGAACGCAATATACCTGTAACTTGTTTGCTCACACTGGCAACCTGCTTACGCCAGTCCAGACAAGTGTCAATATAAAGTCCCAAATCTTTGACATCAGAGCTAAAAGGAATGACTGTGCCATCAAAGATAACCGGCGGTAACACTAGACCACTCAGTCTTCGCAAGTTATGAGCGCTCCCAATAACAATAGCTTGGCACTTGGTTGGGTTAACCGCTATACCAAAACGTTCAGACCAGTTCCTCACTGCTGCCAAATCCCGGTTTAGCTCATCAACTGCATCGCATAAATTATCAACACTTGCCTGACTGTATAGTTGCAAATCATCTGCGTACAGATGATACGCACACCGAAGCTCGGTAGTTATGAGATCTATAAAAATAGAAAATAAAAGTGGAGATAAAATACCGCCTTGCGGGACTTATCTCTGTGGAAGGTTGCTGCCGTGGTCGTGACTAAGTCTTGCTGTAGCTTAGACGCCGGATCCTGACGGTGTTCAGCTCCTGGTAAGGCACGTCCTCCTGACTTTGGGGAGTAGTGACTTGCAGAATATTTGTTACGAAGATTTTGTGTCCTGTCACGGTCGCCAATTTATGTCTGCTTCTTGTGAGACATTTGCGAGTCGTATTTCGTATGTAAATAAAACCCGAAGAACTGTGGTAAATACTTGTATACTTGAATTTTAAAAATATATTACATTGCTTGATGACTGTGCGCGTTGAACCGAAAAAGTGAAGTTTTTTAGAAAAAAAGTAACATATTGAGGTAGGTAGACGAATAATAAAACTGACTTTTATTATAATTCTAGACGAGACACAAGTTGTAGAAACACTGATTGCATGTTCTAAATACGTAGGCGCATGCAGCTGCGCCAATAACTGATCCCTGAATGTAAAGTCAGCACCAAAAGTCGATAAACAGAATCACATAACAAAGCTCCTGTTCACAAATAAAGGGGGGTGAAATAGCCGCGAAACGCTTCGAGAGAAAAGGATGGCACGGGGGCACGGCCATACCATCAGAACAGGTATTTTTAACCGACTTCAAAAAGGAGGAGGTTCTCAATTCGTCTGTATTTTTTTTTTGTATGTTTGTTGACGCGATATCTTCGTCAATTGTGAACGGATTTTGATGGTTCTTTTTTTGTTTGCTAAGTCATGGTTCAGAGGTGGTCCCATATAAATTTTGTGGTGATCGGTTTAGTGCTTCTCGAAAAATTCATCAAGGACAAAAAAAATCGACATACATTGACGATATTATAATGTGCGTAACTTCAATTTCTATTTTTCGTTTTATAAGATTACATGGGCGTAGCCAGCTTTGGGCTCAGGGTGGGGCAGAAGTCTACTACCCCCCCCCCCCCCCCACCAGAGAATAATAAAATCTTCTCAAAATATCTAAGTAAAGTGTGTAAAAATTTACAAATTTCACATAACGAGAGAGACACAGAGAGAGATGGTTTGCTGGTAAGCGATCAAACTTTAAGAAGACTGCATGAAGTCAACCTACGTGCTCGTAGGCCACTTCGGGTACCAGCGTAATCGAGGAAGAAGATTACAATGGGCTATTGCGCAAGAAAACTGGAACCATTCTCAATGGTCACTTGTGCTTTTTCACTAATGAAACCCGGTTTGAATTTCATCCTGATTCGCGAAGAGTACGCGTTTGGAAAGAACCTAGACGTTGGAATCGACTGCAGCATCCACAACAATGCCAGTCCACATACGGCGCATATCGTTACAAGTTGGTTACAACAGCATCCAAGCTTTAGACTGGCCTGCACAATCCCCTGACTTAAAACCTATTCAGCATGCCAGGGATATGCTTCAGAGAAGAGCTCTTAGAAATTTCCCTGAAGATTTGATTGTGCATGAAAACAGAGAGTGATTGCGAGCCGTCGCGTCGAGCGGCTGATGCGGGTGGGGCCGGATCTGGTGGACGGCCAGTTCGGCTTCCGCAGAGGACGCTCCACGGTGGACGCCATCATGTGCGTACGGGCCCTCACGACAGGGGATGCGGGTGGCACAGGGCAGGGTCGATCGTCTTGGCGGTGTCTCTCGACATCGCCAACACCTTTAATACCCTGCCTTGCGGGTGCACAGGGGCGGCACTCCGGTATCACCGGATGCCAGCCTACCTCTGTCGTGTGGTCGAGGCCTATCTGACGGACGGGAGGGTCGTTTCAGGCGGCGGCCGACTTGATGTCAAAAGGTGTTGCGACAGACGTGGACAGGATCCGGCAGTTGGGACTCGAGGTGGCCCTGCACAAGTCCAAGGCCATGTGTTTTCATGGCCCTCGGCACCGGCCACCTCCGGGGTCTCAGATAACGGTGAGAGGGGTTCACATCGGTGCTGAGTCGACGATAAAGTACCTGGGACTTGTCCTCGACAACCGATGGAACTTCACGGAGCACTTCCGACGTTTGGGCCCCAAACTGGCGAAGGCTGGAGCTGCCCTCAAGCGGCTCCTGCCTAATCTCGGTGGCCCAAACGCCTCCTGCCGGAGGCTCTACACGGGGATCGTGTGGTCCATGGTCCTCTACAAGGCTCCGGTGTGGGCGCCCAATCTAGTCACGGCTCCGGCCCGGCTTCTGAGGGCGTCCCAGAGGGTCATGGCCATTCGCAAGGTGCGGGGATACCGCACGGTCTCCTGTGAGGCGGCGTGCCTCCTTGCCGGCGTCCCGCCGTGGGATCTGGAGGCAACAGTCCGTGCACACACGTACGAGTGGCGCGTGGAAGTGCAACGCCGGGGTGAAGTCCCGCTGCCGCGGGTTATCGCGGCACGGCTCACGGAGCTCCGGCGAGATCTCATGGCGGAGTGGAGACAGCGACTGTCGCAACCTAGTGCTGGGCACGCCGTAATAGCGGCGATAAGACCCCTCTTTGAGGAGTAGCTGGAGAGGCGCCACGGCGCTCTCACGTTTCGTTTGACACAGGTCCTCACCGGACATGGTCAGTTCGGGAGGTTCCTGTGTCGGATTCAGGAGGAAGCGACGCCTGGGTGTCACCACTGCAGCAATGGTCACCTGGAGGACACGGTCGAGCACACGGTGGAGGTGTGCCGCGCATGGGCGGACCATCGACGTGTCCTCGTAAAGGCGATCGGCGGCGGTTACCTCTCGCACCCGGCTCTTGTTCAGGTCATGCTTCGGGGCAAGACGGAACGGGATGCCGTCGCCTCCTTCTGCGAAGTAGTTATGCTAGTGAAGGATGCGGCGGCGCGCGAGAGGCAACGACGAGCCTCTCTCCCCGGACTAAGACCCAGGCGAAGACGTCGAGAGTCGCGAGACGACTACCGGCCACGGTAGGCGCGGTTCTTCGGATGGCGAGCGATTGGTAGCTCGCCGCCCGGCTAGGACCAGGACCGCGTAGACGGCGCGTTAGTGTTCCACGCGCGCCTCAAAGAGAAGAAGTCAGCACAGGAAGGGGCCCAACAGGGCCAACGCCTGCCGGGGTTGCGGAATGTATATGGAATAGTTACCGTGACCCTGGAACATAAAGGGCAATCGAAGGAACATGAGTGGGTTTTAGTCAGTAAAAGTCTGACACGCCCTCCCGCCGCACCCAGGACGGGAGCAGTCATTTGATGGTTTCGCACTGACCAAAAAAAAAGTTTTTTTTTTTTTTTGTTAGGCACCTTATAGTTCAGAGCCAGGGTGGGGCAAGCGCCCCAGCTTGCCCCAGTGTGGCTACGCCCATGTAAGATTATAAGTAGTTTTATTTTGAAAATAAATTAGGTACTTTGAAATATGTCATACACAGTCAGACATAGTTAGACTCGACACTAAAAAGTAAAAAATAAAAAACTTTTTTCAAAAAAATAATAACCGCCTTCAAAAACTAAAAACCCAAAAATAACTAAAATTTCGGAAGTCGGTGGCAACACAAATTCAGATAAATTGACTGGCAAAAGAAAAGCCACCGACTTCCGAAATTTTAGTAATTTTTGGGTTTTTAGTTTTTTAGTTTGATTCTGTTCATCGACTTTTGGCGCTGACTGTAAATGGACAATGAATTTTACTCTTTTTTTTCTTTTTTGTCAGTTTGTCAGAATGTTTGATAACGGTAATCTCAGAAATGGCTTAACCAATTTAATGTAGTAATGCATTGTGATTTGCGTAAAGTACTGTGAGTTTCATTTTATAAAGTACCGTCAACTGTGGCAACTTGACATAATTATGCAGGGCAACTTGCCCATAGGTGACCTTTACGAATCGCATTTTATAATATAGACCTTGATAGAAAATAATAGGCAATATTCGATGAAAAATAATTGTTAGGTCAAGATGCCAAAGTAGTATCTCTGTTACATTTCTTTTTGTCTAGAACGCCAATTTCAAGGCATTTTAACGAAATCAATAGTTACTATATATTATTAGTTCATTATGATCACAAACAAATCCAATGATATTAAAAAAATATATCAGTATCATCAGTTACTTATTTGATAAGTTCAAAAAAATGTGGTCAAGTGCCACAGTTGACCGTTATATATAAATGTATAAAGTAGGTAACCAAATGTGTAATATTATAACGCTAACGCCTAGCCAAAACCGCTGATTTTAGAGACATAAAACTTGGAGGTATGTTCTTTGTAAAGAGTAAAGACTAAGTATCCACTAAGAAAGGATTTTTGGAAATTAAACAAGGGTCAAAGGGAATGGAACTTTAAGTATATTATGAAAGGTACGTCAAATTTGAAGTTACGCTCTTCAAAATTAGACTGACCATTGAAATATAATAGTACCTACCTACGTGTCTCAGCGTTTTTGATAATTCCATCCCCAAATGGTTGAAACGGGAGATGAAGTCAAGTATTTAATTTCCAAAGATAAAACACTTAACCTCTAGAGCCCCACCGGCACAAAAGACATTGCCCATCGTAGTATAGGACGCCGTTGCGCATAAAAAAAATGGAAACTTAGTGTAAATTGGATATAAAAGAGGGGAGAGGTCGTACTTTCCAAGGAAATAAAAATTATCTACTTATTTTTAGGGGTTTTTGTTGAATTTTGATTTATATGTTCCAGTAAACGAGTAATACCGTTGAGCCCCACTGGCGCAAATTTGTGCCACCAAACTCCGACCGATTTAAAATTCTATTTTTGGTTTAAATAAGTCTTAAATTAGGTACATTAAAATAAAACGTTTTTTATTTAGGCTACCTAATAGTTGAAAGCAGACGCAACGGTGTTGTTAGAATTCCACTCATTCAGCGGGTAAAAAGGTGTTAAGGGGTGGTAAAGAGCGTGAGATGGGGTGAAACGAGTATGAAGAGTGGGCGAAAATGTGGTTATGGGGGGGATGTGTTACAAGGGTACACCCAAAAGAGTGGAAAATAACAGGAACGGGAAAATAGTTTTCTTTTCAAACCTTCGAACACACGTGATGTGAGACATAAGAGAAAGACAATAGCAGCAGGTTAGTTTGGGTATTGAAAACGAGACCCATGACGCATATTGTGAGAAAGGTCACGACCGCCATCTTGGATTGTCAAATCGACCCCATTTTTGACCTTAGCACCCCAAAAAACCATGAAAACGACACCCATGACGCAAATTATAATAAAGGTCACGGTCGCCATCTTGTGTTCTCAAATCGATCTCATTATTGACCTTAGCATCCCAAAAAACCATGAAAACGACACCCATGACGCATATTGTGAGAAAGATCACGACCGCCATCTTGGATTGTCAAATCGACCCCATTTTTGACCTTAGCACCCCAAAAAACCATGAAAACGACACCCATGACGCAAATTATGATAAAGGTCACGGCCGCCATCTTGGATTCTCAAATTGACCTCATTATTGACCTTGGCACCCCAAAAAACCATGAAATCGACACCTATGACGTATTTTGTGAAAAATATTATGGTAGATAGGTGGACGCCATATAAACACTAAGCAAATAAAAAAATATTGGTACCCCTTACATAATATTTTTAAATTTGCCCAATCTCCTTTGAAAAAAAAGTTCGCGCAAGTGTCTAGTCGCGGAAGTGTTTGGGCGCAAACGTCTGTCGCGGAACTGTCTGGCGCGCAAGTGTCCGTCGCGCAAAGGGCTTCGCGCAAGTGGTTTGGCGCGAAAACGTCTAGTCGCGCAAGTGTCCATTCGCGGAAATGTCTATGGGCGCAAACGTCCATTCGCGCATGTGTCCATTCGCCCAAACGGCCGCGCGCAAGTGTCTTTCGCGCAAATGTCTTTCGCGCAAGTGTACCAGATCCAATTTTAGGGTTCCGTAGTCAACTAGGAACCCTTATAGTTTCGCCATGTCTGTCCGTCCGTCCTCGCTTAATCTCAGTAACCGTTAGCACTAGAAAGCTGAAATTTGGTACCAATATGTATATCAATCACGCCGACAAAGTGCAAAAATAAAAATTGGAAAAAAATGTTTTATTAGGGTAGCCCCCCTATATATGTAAATAGGGAAGTGGTTTTTTTTTTAATTACAACCCTGTCGTGTGATATATTGTTGGATAGGTATTTAAAAATGAATAGGGGTTTACTAAGATCATTTTTTGATAATGTCAAGAATTTCGGAAATAATCGCTCCAAAAGGAAAAATCAAAGCGTCCCCCCCCCTCTAACTTTTGACCCGTAGGTCTAAAAAATATGAAAAAAATCTGGAAAGTTGAACTTTATAAGGACTTTCTAGGAAAATTATTTTGAACTTGATAGAAAGAACAGTTTTTGTACAAAAAAAGAGAAAAAGGTTGTACAAAATAATTTTTGCGTACTTAGTATGTCAACGTAACAAAAGCCTTTTTTTAAACTTATAAGTAGGTACACTTGTTGTGACGGACGGGAAACTACGGAACCCTACATTGAGCGTGGCCCGACACGCTCTTGGCCGGTTTTTTTGTTATTAAAATCTAATGAATATTTCGGCAACGATTTTTGTTATTTTTACCCACGATGGGGAAAAAAGTTCCAATCAATCAAGCTTATTTCGCAATGACTGTTTATTAGCTGGAGCTGATTTGCGGCGAGACTGTCTCTCCATGGTCAGTTTTAGGATGATTATATAAAACAGTTAAATCTAACAGACTGATGATTGTTATATACGTAACAAAACACAGCCCAAACTGCAGGTCCTAGAGACATGAAACTTTGAGGGTGTGGTGTTTGTGAAGCTAGTCAACAATAAAATGTACGTGTGAAAGTGAAACTACCGTTCTTAAAACGCGTCCAGTCTATAAACCATCTTATGGCCGTGCGGTCGCACACACAAAGACACGATAGTTTCAAAGATCCAAACCATTCGTGGTTTATTATGAGAGTTACTTATTCTTTAAAATAGTCAAATGTCATATGTCATTATTGATCAGGTAGGTATCGTATTTGTACCCTAAGTATATGATTATTTGGGAGTTTTAACAACCTCCTAAAAGGTTTATCAGTTTCAAAAATATTCCTCGTATATTATTAGTATATTATTGAGCTACTTTGAAAAATCTTTAAATATTTAAACTAAAATGACATTCAGAAACAATATGGGTCTCTGTTTTTGAGTGCTAAAAAAAATTAAAAAGACTTATTTTAATGGTAAACTCAAACTCAAATGTTAAAACGCTAGCTCGAATAACACTTGCTCGAACAGGTTAACTCGACTGTACCTACTTGAAATCAATAAATTGCGAGCGCGATGTTCACTACCTCGATGCATCAAAATCTCAAAAACTTAGGCTAAGGCCCTTATCTTGAATCATCATTTGCTATCGACCTCAGATTAGAAAACCTATCGACCATCTCATCGATTTGCTTATACTTATAATATACTAGCTGACCCGACAGACGTTGTCTTGTCAAGTATGAATATTGAATTCGAATTGACATACTACCTACCTACTACCTACCTACTACCTACCTACTACCTACCTACTACCTACCTACTACCTACCTACTACCTACCTACTACCTACCTACTACCTACCTACTACCTACCTACTACCTACCTACTACCTACCTACTACCTACCTACTACCTACCTACTACCTACCTACTACCTACCTACTACCTACCTACTACCTACCTACTACCTACCTACTACCTACCTACTACCTACCTACTACCTACCTACTAACTACCTACCTACTACCTACCTACTACCTACCTACCTACTACCTACCTACTACCTACCTACTACCTACCTACTACCTACCTACTACCTACCTACTACCTACCTACTACCTACACCTACTACCTACCTACTACCTACCTACTACCTACCTACTACCTACCTACTACCTACCTACCTACTACCTACCTACTACCTACCTACTACCTACCTACTACCTACCTACTACCTACCTACTACCTACCTACTACCTACACCTACTACCTACCTACTACCTACCTACTACCTACCTACTACCTACCTACCTACTACCTACCTACTACCTACCTACTACCTACCTACTACCTACCTACTACCTACCTACTACCTACCTACTACCTACCTACTACCTACCTACTACCTACCTACTACCTACACCTACTACCTACCTACTACCTACCTACTACCTACCTACTACCTACCTACTACCTACCTACTACCTACCTACTACCTACCTACTACCTACCTACTACCTACCTACTACCTACCTACTACCTACACCTACTACCTACCTACTACCTACCTACTACCTACCTACTACCTACCTACTACCTACCTACTACCTACCTACCACCTATCATCCATACGTCATTACATAGCTGTCATTATACGTCAATTTTGTTATTCCAAGTCTGATTCTTTTTTGTTATACCACGTTTTATAGTGACTGACGTTACATGTCAAGTCACACGGGAATGATGTCGAACGGGATAAAAAGTATCCTATGTCCTTCTCCTGGCTCTAAACTACCTCCCTGCCAATTTTCAGCTAAATCGGTTCAGCCGTTCTTGAGTTATAAGTGAAGTAACTAACACGACTTTCTTTTATATATATAGATTATTGTAAGGATTTTATTTTTAACCGACTTCAAAAAAGGAGGAGGAATTCGTCTGTATGTTCTTTTTTTTTTTTTTTTTTTTTTGTATGTTTGTTACGCGATATCTCCGTCAATTGCAAACGGATTTTGATGGTTCTTTTTTTGTTTGATAAGTCATGATTCAGGGGTGGTCCCATATAAATTTTGTGGCGATCGGTTCAGTGGTTCTCGAAAAATTCACCAAGAACAAAAAAAAATGACGAAATATTCATAGACGATGTGTGTTTTTTCTTCAAGTTTCTATATTTACATTGGGAGTCGACACTAAAAAGTAATAAATAAAAACTTTTTTTCAAAAAAATAATAACCGCCTTCAAAAACTAAAAACCCAAAAATAACTAAAATTTCGGAAGTCGGTGGCTTCTGTTCTGCCAGTCAATTTGTGTTGCCACCGACTTCCGAAATTTTAGTTATTTTTGGGTTTTTAGTTTTTGAAGGCGGTTATTATTTTTTTGAAAAAAAGTTTTTATAGTATCTACTATTATAATAAAACTTGATCGGTTCTTTTTCAATAGCAAGTACCTACGGCAAAATAAATGATTGCAAGTGTCGAAATATACTTAACTTTTTTTGCGATATTAAAATAATTGTAGTTATTTAAACACATTAGTAACTACGTAAACCCATTCATAAAGATTAAATAATTTAGCTTATGTTCATAGAAAAGGACGATTTCGTTCAGCGATACGCGAATGAAGCTGAATAAGTGTGCGTTGTAGGGACAACGCACACTTATTCAAGCTCCCCAAGCTCGGCTCTAAGGGTAGAGCTGCGCGCAAGTCAGACATACCTACAGTGGGTGTAGCATGTAATAGTTGGTAATATAATCATCTATACCACCCTGCTAACACCTCGCCGGCGATATTCACTGTCTCGTATATTTGAGCTGAGCGGCTGAGCACAGTAGGACGTTGAGTCACTCACCCACTGGTAGTCCCAGTAGCCGTGCAGCAGCGCGGGCGCGAAGCTGCGCGCGGGGTTGATGCTAGCGCCCGTCGCGTGCCCCTGTAACACCGAGCCACTTCATCAACAATGTGTTTTACTTGTCAAACATGAGTGCACTCTATGCCTTGTAATCATGTCTTATAGCTATTTCCATGCAATTAGAGCTTTATACTTAACTAAATTTAAAACTAAACGAAACTTTAAGCAAACGTGAGGTTTTATTGTTACGCAGACACAAATTATAATAGCCTCTATTGTCAGAGCCAGAGCTACGACGATCTTCTCCAACTGGCTTGAAAAACAGCATGAAATTAAACGTTATTTGTTAATGCTTATTTCTTACTGTTCAGGTAGGTAGCAACAACTAAACGTTGACACGCTGCTTTAATAAACGTAAAGCCCAGCGTATAAAAGTTGAGAAATCACATAGATTTTTTTTTTGTTAAACTGCAAGTTAGGTACCTATACTATCCGTATCATGACATTCGGCGTAGGTAATGTTTAAGCAAATTTACCCCCGCGTAAACGAGCCCGGCGACGACCAGGCCGATCTTAATGGGCGCGGCGGGGTCCGGGTCGTGCGCGCTCCACAGGCCGCAGCACGCCAGCACCAGCACGGCCGTCAGCGCCGCCTCCAGCAGCGCCGCGCTCAGCCCCGTGACGTCGGGCGCCGGCAACGTGCAGCCCGCGGGCGCCGCCGCCGCCGCCGCCGGCGTGGTGGCCAGCAGCGCGCCGAAGCCCAGCACGGCGCCCAGCATCTGCGCCAGCGCGTAGCCCAGCGCCGGCAGCGCGCCCAGGCGGCCCGTCAGCAGCGCCGCCAGCGTCACGGCTGGGTTCATGTGCGCGCCCGACGCGGGCCCAAAGGCGCACGCGTTGCCGATCACCACGAAACCGAAGGCCATCGCCGGGTGCGCCAGCGCCACGGACGCCTGGCCGCGCACCGGCATGACGGCGGCCACACCCAGCCACACCAGCAGCGCCGTGGCCAGCAGCTCGGACAGCAGCGCGCGCCACCAGCGCCGCAGCCAGCCCGCGGCCCCGGCGCTCTCACCGCTCTCTGCGCACGACCACAGATTATTAAATAGTTAACGACACACGCGTTACTTAAGCAGTCAGTTACGACCGCAACTTACTAAAACTATCAAGCTCTCCAATACCACAAAGTAAAACAACTAACTTATTGAGTGTGGAACCTGATCAGGCATTATCTATTTTTAGGTAAACATGACTAAACAATCTTTGCAATCCAAACCCATAATCCTCATCATATCTGGCCGTGGTCCTGCTCTAACCGGGCCTTGTACGCCTTACTAAGTCCGGGGCTCTAAGGTACTCAGAAACTAGATTAAATAATATTGACAATAATGATTTATAAGTCAGTAGTCTACCTCCTTGCATACACGCCACTTACATTGCCATAACAAGTAAACACTTATGAGTCTGATATCATGCCTGCCTATCAACAATCTTTATTTATTTTAGTGTCGTGATGGCCTAGTGGTTATGGCTCGTAGTGAATATAAGTCCAGATACAATTAATGCTTGCAAAAAACCGGCAAAGAGCGTGTCGGGCCACGCTCAGTGTATGGTTCCGTAGTTTCCCGTCCGTCACAATAAGTGTTCTTTGGGTTTAAAATGCTTGCATACACGATTATACTACAAACTTTGTCCAGAAATTATTTTGTACAACCTTTTTGTCTTTTTTGTACAAAAGCTGTTCCTTCCATCAAGTTCAAAATAATTTTCTTAGGAAGACCTTATAAAGTTCTACTTTTCAATTTTTTTTTCATATTTTCTAAACTTATGGTTCAAAAGTTAGAGGGGGGGGGGGCACATTGTTTTTTACTTTTGGAGCGATTATTTCCGAAATTTTTGACATCAAAAAATGGTTTTAGTAAACCCCTATTAATTTTTTTATTACCTATATTTAACAATATATCACACGTTAGGGTTAAAATAAAAAAAATACTTCCCACTTTACATATAGGGGGTTACCCTAATAAACATTTTTTTCCAATTTTTATTTTACCACTTTGTCGGGGTGATTGATATAATTATATATCGATACCAAATTTCAGCGTTCTGGTGCAAACAGTCACAAAGATTAAGCGAGGACGGACACACAGACAGACGTGGGGAAACTATAACGGTTCCTAGTTCCAACAAACTTAGTTGGATCACTGGTAGGCGAGAATGCGCGAGAAGGCAATGTTCGCAACAACTGTCGACACATGCGCATCACACGGCGGCCTTTAGAGGCAGTTTTCGATACGCCGCTTCCAAAGTGTGGAATAACCTGCCACCACCTATTAGAATAACTAATTCTATCGGCATTTTTAGAAGTCGATTACGGCAGTATTTGATAGACGCACAACGGGAACTGGGTATGGCCAGACTAAATGTATCAATCATATAATTAATAAGTACTAAGATGCGACACACACTATAACTGTAAACATTCGACGTACAATATATTGATACATAGGTATAGATAGGAGGTAATCCTGCTCACGTTCCGGCGGCTGCTCGTGGGACGCCACTGCGCACTCAGCAACGCCAATTTGCCCTCGCTTACGGGAGACCTGAAGTAAATAAGATAACACATTAGCACTAAATCTTATCATCTCACAAAATCCTACAACTTATCATTGTTATTTTTTACATACCTGTAGTGTCGTGGTCTGCTTGCGGCGGGGACGTGAGGCTTTGCAATAGCACTCGTCACAATCTTACACGTCTCGTCACAAAAACAGGCCTAAAAGGAAAGAAGGAAAAAATGTTAAAATTATTTAAAATATAAATTTACCATAAATCACTAATGCACCATCCAGGTATTAGGATTTAGGATGAACTTACCGTTCTATTCTTTGTGTGTTTTTTTCTCTCTTAAAGTACATTTCACTTGACTCGTAAATCGTAATTCAAGGGGTACTTCCAAGTATAAACATATTTAGGAGACAGTAATTTTGAAGTAAAGCGGTCTGTCGCCGCCTCGCGGTCGGCCGTCCGCGGCGCATTGTGATTGCAATTGAGGTCACCGTGCACGAGATTATGCATCGGCATTGCTCGATACTCGATACTGTGCGGGTAGATCTCGTAATGTTGATAGTGCAAAAATCTATAATATGCGTTTCACTTTGTTATTTTTATTTTTATATTACTTAAACACAAAATATACACATTTACACAATGACTCAACACATACATATTTATTATTATTACATATTTATTATTATTACATATGTATTATTATTATTTTATATTTTTGTTTGTTTTTTTTTTTTTTTTACTAGTTATTTATTTAGAGCATAGAAAACGTATATACTTAATATTTATTGTAAAGCTGGTATACACATCTGTGACATGTCACACAGGGTCCAGTTGAAAACCAGCGTCAGGCACTTGAGGCCTGACATTTTGCTGAACTGGACCTTTTTTGACACAGCTGCCGGGGGCACAAATATTAAGTTAATTAACTAATTTTAAGCTGATAACTTTTTAAAAAAACTCCATGTAATGCAAATGTTGTATGTATGTTATTTGTACCATCATACCGGCACTGCTGTGTGAAATAAATGTATTTTCTTTCTTTTCTTTTCTTTCTTTCTTTCTAGTTGACTACGGAACCCTAAAAAGCCAATAGAAGTGAACAAGTTAATATGTTGGTTATTAACTTGTTCACTTCTATTCGCGCACTACTTAAGCTATATTTTATTGAAATTTAACAAGTGAAGAAAAATGATCAAATTAAAAACTGTGCAACGTCAACGGCCAAAATTCAAAGTTCTATTACCTACGAACCAAATAAGTTAAAGTGAGGGATATTATAAATTGCATATCAAATAAATAATCGTCTATCAATACATACTCATCATTTATATTCTTTTTTACATCAAGTAACTTACTTCACTACAAATAAACTAAATGTTTAACAAAACTCAAACTGCAGATAATTCGAAATTATACATCAATATGACATTACTTGGGGTGCATGGACAGAAAACCTCCTCGTGTGCCCGAGGGCTGGAGTTCGCTTATGGATCCGTCCGGGGCGAAGGCCAGTCCGAGGGACGGTGCACCCCGGGAGGTGTGCAACGACTCGCCACGGTACGTTGTGCCTGTGGGGTCTCGTTGCACACTTTCGAATATTCTGTCGCGGAGGACTCCACCACCTGTCCCTCTGAGTAGCAGAGGGCAGTGTGTGTTGGAGTCGGGGAACGGGCTCTGCGTGCACTCACCCTGCCGCAGAGCAGGCAGCTGGGGGTCGTCACCCCTAGCTGCCCCCGTTGATCTCGTAGCCCCGAAGACTGTTACGGTCATGTCTCTGACTTTCGACGGGGGTCGAGGGCCTTGGCTTAACCGCCCGGGCCGCGAGGAAGACAACCTCTATAAAAAATTACCTCTAATACCAAGTTCTGGTGCGTGGCGAAGGTACGAATGGCTGAGGAGTAGTGTCGTCTATTTGTGGACGGCGCATCAGTCTCTAGCGCACCCCCAGCCAGGGAACCGGTGGACTCTCTGGTTGGGTTATAAATGTACACTTGCCCAGGTACAGGGGGTTATCCTGGGTGTACTTCTTAAATCCCCCATACTCGTGGGACTTACTATGATAAAATCTAGCAAATTTTTTAAAGAAACGGAGAGGAAGGGAGAGGCGCGGTTGGAGACCGACGCGGCGTTGGGGTCGAGCCCTGGTGGCTCGGACTCGGAGGGATCGAGCTCTGGCAGCTCGATCCGTGGTAGGAGGGACCGCAGCCGGAAGCGGGCGGTGTCGGAGGGCGCCTCGTCGTCCTCCGACAGCGAAGCGGCGGCACCGGCCCCCAAAATCCCCACCAGTAGGCGGGGTGCGGGCCGTGTAGGAGGAGGGGGGCGCAAACTCCCCGCGCAGGAGGCAGCTCGGCGAGCCGAAAGGCTCGCCGCGGAGGGGCGTCACCCCGGAGCGGCTTCCGCGCAGGCTCAGGGCGCATCCACCGCCGCGGGGAGCTCCAGGCCGGAAGGATTGGCGGAGGTGGTGACATCGGCGTTGGTGTCCGTGGCCCTGAAGAAGAAGAAGGGCTCCAAGGACAGGGCCATCGCCGATGCCACCGCCGACATATTGGCAGCGGCGAATGCGGAGGCGTCGGCGTCGTCGGGACAGGAGATGGCTGCTATGCGGGCCGCTATCGAGGCTCTCCAGGAGGAGAACCGAAAGTTGCACGCGGAACTGGCCAGGCTCCGGGGAGACGTACCTCCCACAGGTCAGGCCACCAACCCTGACCGGGAACTGCTCCAGAGCCTGGTGCAGAGTATGGCGGACTTCCAGCGCCGGTTTTCGGTGCTGGAAGGGAGAGTTCTCCGGCCCCCACTCGCGGCCAGTCGCCCGGTCCCGGCGGCATCAACAACAGCACGGCCAGCGGCATCTTTTGCCGCTGTGGCCGCGACTCCTGCGGCGGGTACGTCGAGGCGTGCCGCCGCGCCAGAACAGGCGAAGGGTAAGGCCGCAACGCCCAGTAGGGGCAAGGCGGCGAAGCCCAAAGCGGTGGGGACACCTGCAGCGAATGCAGCTGCACAACGTGCCCCACCGCCGCCCCCTCCCTCTTCGGCTGCCGAGCCTCCGGCCGACGCCGGCCGCTGGCAAGTGGCCGGGGAGAAGAGGAAGGCAGCCAAGGCGGCCAGGGCAACTAGGAAGCGGCAACGGCAGAGGGAGCGCCGCAAGGCGAATAGCCTTGCGGCCAGGCTCCGCGCCCCTAAGTCTGCAGCGGTGGTAGTCACCCTGCAGCCGGACGCGGAGAAAAAAGGTGTTACCTACGGGGCGGTACTGACCAAAGCGAAAGCGGCGGTCAACTTGGCCGAGCTCGGCGTGACGGAGGGACTGCGACTGCGGGTGACGGCTACCGGAGCCCGCATGCTGGAAGTCCCTGGGGCTACTAGCGGCCCCGTCGCCGATGCTCTGGCCGAAAAGTTGAGGGCGTCGCTTTCTGCCGAGGAGGTACGAGTCTCCAGGCCTACCATGCGCATTGACATGCGCATCACAGGCCTGGACGACTCTGTCACGGGGGAGGAGTTGGTGGCCGCCGTCTCCAAAGCGGGGGGCTGTCCCGCTGGCGACGTGCGCGTAGGCACCATCCGCCCTGACCGCTCCGGGACTGGAGCGGTCACCGTGAGCTGCCCCGTTCCGGCGGCTAAAGCCATTGCGGGGGAGGGCCGCAGCAGCAGTAGGTTACTGGTGGGAGGCTGGGCTTCGGCGCAGGTGAAGCTGCTGGAGCCCAGGCCTCTGAGGTGTTACAGATGCCAAGTCGGACACCATGTCGGTGTCCGCTGCACCTCGGAGGTGGACCGCAGCGCCGATTGTTTCCGCTGCGGTCAGCTCGGTCACAAGGCCGGCTCGTGTACCGCCGCGCCGCACTGTTCCATATGTGCGGCGGCTGGCAAGCCGGCCGATCACCGGGCTGGGGGCAAGGCTTGCGCCCCACCCGCCAGGACCAGGGGCAAGGGCAGGAAGCCCTCTGCCGCTGCTCCCGCTGCTGCCCCCGCTGCTGCCGCCGCTCCCGCGGCCGCCGCTGCTCCCGCCGTCCCCGCCGCTGCCGCGTCTGTCGCTGCAGCCGCGACTACTGAGGCCGCAATGGAGTGCCAATAATGGCCCCATTGCGCCTCGTACAGGCGAACATCAACCACTGCGCCGCCGCTCAGGATCTGTTGCTCCAGAGCATGGCGCAGTGGTCGATCAACATCGCCGTGGTCTCCGAGCCGTACTTTGTCCCGCCCAGGGATTCTTGGGTGGAGGACCTGAGCGGCTCGGTGACCATCATCTCGTCGGCCGCCGCCGGTACCCCAGCCCTCGAAGGCGTCAAGAGGGCACAGGGGTGCGTTGCAGCACGGTTCGGGGAGATCGCCGTTGTAGGCGTCTATCTCTCCCCGAGCCGATCCCTCGTCGAACTCCACAACTCCCTTATGGAGCTGAGCGTCGTCGTCGCCGGGTTCCGAACCCTCCCCGTGCTCGTTCTCGGGGACTTCAATGCCAAGAACTTGGCTTGGGGCTCCCGATACACTGATGCACGGGGCAGAATGGTGGAAAACTGGGCCCTAGAGGCGGGCCTAGTCGTGCTGAACCAGGGTTCCGTCCCCACGTGTGTGCGGATGCGGGGTGAGTCGGTGGTGGACATCTCGTTCGCCAGCCCCGCTCTGTCACCGCGTGTCGTTGACTGGCGCGTAATGGAGGAGGTGGAGACGTTCTCCGACCACCGGTACATCCGGTTTGACGTCTCCGCCCAGACCTCCGCTGCGCCGGTCCGACGGACCCAAAGCGGTCCGCGTTGGGCGCTGAAGCAGCTGGACCGGGAGCTTCTCCTGGAAGCCTCGATAGTGCAGGCCTGGGTGTCATCACCGGACAGGCCTGCCGACATCAATGCCGAGGCTGGGTGGTTCCAGGAGGCCATGTCCGATATCTGTGACATGGCAATGCCCCGGGTTCAGCCTGGAAGGGGTCAGCGCCAAGTGTACTGGTGGTCGCCGCAAATCACGTCACTACGTGAGGCGTGCGTGGCTGCGCGACGCCCGTACACCAGACACCGCAGGCTCCGTATCCGCCCTGTGGATGCGGATGCCATTGAGGCGGAGCTGTACGAGGGGTACAGAGCGGCGAAGGAAGCCCTCCGACTGGAGATATTGCGGGCCAAAGCTTCGGCCCGCCAAGAGACGCTGGGGACTCTGGACAGAGATCCGTGGGGGCGCCCCTACCTGGCGGTGCGGGGCAAGCTCCGTACCGCGGGCCCCCCGCTGACGCAGAGTCTCCGGCCCCAGGTCGTAGAGGGCGTTGTGAGCGCTCTGTTCCCTTCGCGGGGGGAGTTTTCTCCCCCGCTCATGGCTCCGCCACCGGCGGTGTCCGATGCGGACCGCGACGGCGACGACGACGACGTTCCAGAGGTGACCGAGGTAGAACTGGGAGTGGCGGTGCTAAGGCTTAGGGCCAAGAACACCGCCCCAGGACCCGACGGCCTACCAGGGAAGGCCTGGGTCCTGGCCTTAGGGGCTCTCGGGCCTCGACTAAGGGGGCTCTTTAGCGCATGCTTGGAGGAGGGCCAGTTCCCACTTCGTTGGAAGACAGGGAAGCTGGTCCTCATACCGAAGCCGGGGCGTCCTGCGGACTCTCCGTCCGCGTACCGGCCCATCGTTTTGCTCGACGAGGCGGCAAAGCTCTTGGAGAGAGTGATTGCGAGCCGCCTCGTCGAGCGGCTGATGCGGGTGGGGCCGGATCTGGCGGACGGTCAGTTCGGCTTCCGTAGGGGACGCTCCACGGTGGACGCCATCATGCGCGTGCGAGCCCTTACGACAGGGGATGCGGTGGCACAGGGCAGGGTCGTCTTGGCGGTGTCTCTCGACATCGCCAACGCCTTTAACACCCTGCCTTGGGGGTGCATAGTGGCGGCACTCCGGTATCACCGGATGCCTGCCTACCTCTGTCGTGTGGTCGAGGCCTATCTGACGGACAGGGCCGTCATCTACCCCGGTCACGAGGGAGTGTGGAGTCGACGAGGGATGTCGTGCGGTGTTCCACAGGGATCGGTCCTGGGGCCGCTCCTGTGGGACATCGGGTACGACTGGGTGCTGCGCGCCGACCTTCCCGATGGTGTCAGCGTAGTGTGCTACGCTGACGACACGCTAGTCCTAGCGCAGGGAGGGTCGTTCCAGGCGGCGGCCGACTTGATGACAAGTGGAGTTGCGACAGTCGTGGACAGGATCCGGCAGCTGGGACTCGAGGTGGCCCTGCACAAGTCCGAGGCCATGTGTTTTCATGGCCCTCGGCACCGGCCACCTCCGGGGTCTCAGATAACGGTGGGAGGGGTTCACATCGGTGTCGAGTCGACGATAAAGTACCTGGGACTTGTCCTCGACAACCGGTGGAACTTTACGGAGCACTTCCGACGTTTGGGCCCCAAACTGGCGAAGGCCGGAGCTGCCCTCAAGCGGCTCCTGCCCAATCTCGGTGGCCCAAACGCCTCCTGCCGGAGGCTCTACACGGGGATCGTGCGGTCCATGGCCCTCTACGGGGCTCCGGTGTGGGCGCCCAACCTAGCCGCGGCTCCGGCCCGACTTTTGAGGGCGTCCCAGAGGGTCATGGCCATTCGCATGGTGCGGGGATACCGCACGGTCTCCTGTGAGGCGGCATGCCTCCTTGCCGGCGTCCCGCCGTGGGATCTGGAGGCAACAGTCCTTGCACACACGTACGAGTGGCGCGTGGAAGTGCAACGCCGGGGTGAAGTCCCGATGCCGCGGGTTATCGCGGCACGGCTCACGGAGCTCCGGCGAGATCTCATGGCGGAATGGAGACAACGACTGTCGCAACCTAGTGCTGGGCACGCCGTTATAGCGGCGGTAAGACCCCTCTTTGAGGAGTGGCTGGAGAGGCGTCATGGCACTCTCACGTTTCGCTTGACACAGGTCCTCACCGGACATGGTCAGTTCGGGAGGTTCCTGTGTCGGATTCGGGCGGAAGCGACGCCTGGGTGTCACCACTGCAGTAACGGTCGCCTGGAGGACACGGTCGAGCACACAGTCGAGGTGTGCCGCGCATGGGCGGAGCACCGACGTGTCCTCGTAGAGGCGATCGGCGGCGGTGACCTCTCGCGCCCGGCGCTGGTTCAGGCCATGCTTCGGGGCGAGACGGAATGGGATGCCGTCGCCTCCTTCTGCGAAGCAGTTATGCTAGTGAAGGAAGCGGCGGCGCGCGAGAGGCAACGACGAGCCTCTCGCCCCGGACTAAGACCCAGGCGAAGACGTCGAGAGTCGCAAGACGACTACCGGCCACCGTAGGCGCGGTTCTGCGGATGGCGAGCGATGGGTAGCTCGCCGCCCGGCTAGGACCAGGACCGCGTAGACGGCGCGTTTTGTTCCACGCGCGCCTCAAAGAGAAGGAGTCAGCACAGGACGGGGCCCAACAGGGCCAACGCCTGCCGGGGTTGCGGAATGTTTATAGTGGTTACCGTGACCCTGGAACATAAAGGGCAATCGAAGGAACATGAGTGGGTTTTAGTCAGTAAGAGTCTGACACGCCCTCCCGTCGCACCCAGGACGGGAGCAGTCATTGGATGATTTCCCACTCACCAAAAAAAAAAAAAAAAAAAAAAATATGACATTACTTTTTTTCTCATATTGCAATACAGTTAAATTTATTTTTGTACAAAAATACTACATACATAGCATAAATACTGACTGCACAGCAAAATTTCCATATTTCATAGCAAAATAACTATCCCAGTTGCATATTAACCAGTAAGTACAACAAAACCTGTTCATCATATTTGTCTTAATTTTCAAGAAGCCATGCTTGGCAAATTTAATAATTATTATAACAATAAAATCTTGTCACATTGCATTCTTTCTAAATGCAGAACAAATTAACTGAAAAAGGTACGCGGCTTCGCGCATTTTGGTTGGTTAGGTTAGGTTAGAACTGTGACCACACAACGCGCGAAGGCGAGCGAGCGTAGCGAGCGTGCCGCGGCAGCGGCCGCCGAGCGCCAGATATCCTCTTTAGCCAAACAAACATTTTAGTTTCTTTGCTCTGTTTTAGAATAATTGGTGATCTATTTTAATTAGCTTGCTTAAATATTTATTAGGAAAAACCTATTATAGTACATACAAAAACATTTATTTGGTACTAGACCCTACCTATATCTCCATGATTTTAAGTGATTTATTGTGGAATTGTAAGTACTTACAATTCCTGCAGAAGCTAAAAATGTGCCTATTGGGCAAAAAAAGAAGCGTGGACGCCCCGCGAAAGCAAGACCCACTTTAATAATTCAATAAATTAAAATTTTGTATCTAATTTTATATTTTTTTTGCTGATCTCATTATGTGGTAATTAATAAATAAAAAGAAGACTGTGACTAATAAAATGCTGTTTTATTTAGAAAAACTGCTGTAAATAATATAAAAATAGAAGCTATATTTAAAAGAAAAAGAGTTAACATGTATAATGTGCATTAAGATTATTAGCTGTGCATTGATTAAAAAGCTTTTGCTTTAGAAAAAATCGCTGTACGCTGCGAAAATAAATTGTAGTGTGTTTAGTAATAGTTTTGAGTTGAATATTTTGCTGTGCAATCAGTAATTTTGATGGGAATTCGGAATCTTATTGCAAAGAAAAAGGATATTTTTTGATTTGCGTTTAAATACTACCCTTAAAGTGACACTAAACACCCCGTTGAATTGAAAAGGAAACAATTTTCAAAGCAACGTCGACGGCGACTTGCCACCAGATTGACCAGATTGACGCTATTACACAATAGAGAGCGCTCAACGAGCAGAACAATTCAGTGAAAATAACTCTTGATGAATCGAGGGGGAAATAAATTGCAAACAATCCTAAAATAACAAATAGGAAAATCTACCAGAAACTGCAAACCTACCAAGTACCAACTCTATCTAGCGGCAAATAGCGGAAGCATCCGCCTCGTTGTCACTGTGGGAAAGCTGCCTCCGGCCTCGGACACCATGACTTGTCATGCTGCGCAGCCCAAGCGCGGGCCGTATACGCGGCACACGATTATTAATTAACGAAATCATTCGACGTGCTTTTGTGGCCGTCGGTGTTACAGCTGTATTATTAGAACCCCACTGTTTAGCACGCGACGATGGCAAGAGACCGGACGGTATGTCTATTCCCTTGGAAGATACATACTAAGGGTAGGCCTTTAGACGCTACGTGTGCACGATACCCTAGCGCCATCCCATCTACCGTACGGCGTGCTGTGCCGATGTTGCCGCCTCGGCTGCGGAAAACCCCAAGCGGCGAAATTAATGGTAATTATATTTTCGAGCCGTTTGGGGTTGAAACCTTAGGGCCATGGGGTCTGACTGCCCACCTCATTTTTAAGGAGCTGTCGAAAAGACTGGTTGAATCTTTGGCTGAGGCTACACTAGGCTGCAACGCGAGCTGCGACACATGAGCGATTGAAACGAAATACATGGATGCTCACATATATGGCTAAACCGTTCATCAAACGCGATCTTTGATTTCTTTCTGCAACAGAAACTACAGTACTGTAATCGCGGCACTGGCTACGTCGACCAGCGAAATTGAATTGAGAATATACGCCAGATTTTCGTAATGTAGCCATTCCATGCTAATCTCGTTTCGTTTCAGTCTTCGAGTCGCATCGCAAATCGCTGCCTACTGTAGCCTCAACTGCCTGGCTTTTACCTAGGCCAGAGGCTAAGCATTAATTGCCACCCAATTACATCTGCAACGTGGCACTGGCAAAGCTGCCAGCCTCTGGGGCAATTTACCGGTTGACAGCGATGCCGAGGAGTTTTAGATGTACCTAATTTCAGAAGTGTAGTGTAGATTCAGAAGTGGTCCGGTATAAATTTTGTGGCGATCGGTTCAGTGCTTTTCGGAAAATTAATTAAGAACAAAAAAACTTTCTTTCTTCTTTCTTTCTATATAACATAACGCTCAGACATATTAGGGGCCGAGCAGTAATGAAAAGTGTGACAAAAACAGGAAAAAATATTTCTTTTGAGAGATTCCATTGCGTACGCTGCGTAAATGGTTGAAGTTACGCAAAAAATATGTACTAAAGAATTGTTCCTCTTAAAAAATTCTAAAAAAAAGTCCGCGAGAGCATATGTCTAATATTTATAAACTCAAACTCAAACTCAAAACTATTTTATTCAAATAAACCATTTACAGGTACTTTTGAATCGTCAAGGTGTCAGTCTGTCAGAAAAATGAAGCTAGTTGCTCGTTCCAAGGAGTAGGTCCCATGGAGAAGAGCGAGCAAGAAACTCCATGGACACTCTTTTAAAAAATCAATAGATTACAAAAATTTGGTTACATCATTCATTGTAGAATTTAAAGTACTATGTGAGAACAACGTAACAAGTCATAATGTAAGAAGAGATATTGTAAATTTAAGGAATCAAAACAAAATTTAAAATAAAATAACTGTGGCAGCTAAGAGATGACCAGTCTCAGCAGACAGCGCCCGTTCACGGACATGACGTGTGGATCGGCACCAAATAGCTCAACCATTTTGAAGGGAACCAAATGATCCAACACACACGCCACCGTCAGTGAGACATTTGAGTGAGCATGACAAACTCCCAGCTGCCAGATTACATTCAGTCAATGACAGACAGAAAAAATGCAAAGAACATAGTGCTCACATTGTATGCTATGTGAATTTATATAAAACAAACACTTTGGCTCGACACAATACTATTATTTTTGTAGTTTTACAATCAACACTAGCGTCGAATACTAATTAATTACACGGTTGTGGAGCAGGACCAGCAGTCAGCCAAGCATTTTGGTCATTAATGTAATCCCCTAATTTCACAAATTATAGTTCACTCAATATAACCATTTTTATGGTTATGAATTTAGTTCTAAAATAATTCCTTGGTTTCATCAATACAGTAGGTACTAATCCTTATCAAATAAATACATTATTAATGTTGTACAAAATTGCCGTTCACATTACATACCTACATCATTTATAAATTTCAATGGAGATATTCACAGTTTTAAAACTACTCCGCAGCAATATAAATGATAGTACATATAGGCCGTAACTAGGCTGGCCGATCGATGGCTTTGCAAGATATTCGTAGCTTATACATTTTTTTTTTTGGTGAGTGGGAAATCATCCAATGACTGCTCCCGTCCTGGGTGCGACGGGAGGGCGTGTCAGACTCTTACTGACTAAAACCCACTCATGTTCTTTCGATTGCCCTTTATGTTCCGAGGTCACGGTAACTATTATAAACATTCCGCAACCCCGGCAGGCGTTGGCCCTGTTGGGCCCCTTCCTGTGCTGACTCCTTTTCTTTGAGGCGCGCGTGGAACAAAACGCGCCGTCTACGCGGTCCTGGTCCTAGCCGGGCGGCGAGCTACCCATCGCTCGCCATCCGCAGAACCGCGCCTACGGTGGCCGGTAGTCGTCTTGCGACTCTCGACGTCTTCGCCTGGGTCTTAGTCCGGGGCGAGAGGCTCGTCGTTGCCTCTCGCGCGCGGCGGCGCGCTTCCTTCACTAGCATAACTGCTTCGCAGAAGGAGGCGACGGCATCCCATTCCGTCTCGCCCCGAAGAATGGCCTGAACCAGCGCCGGGCGCGAGAGGTCACCGCCGCCGATCGCCTCTACGAGGACACGTCGATGGTCCGCCCATGTTCGTAGCTTATACATCAGAATAACACATAATATTGTTCTATATAACATTTATCTTTGGAAATATTCACAGTTTTAAAACTACTCCGCAGCAATATAAATGATAGTACATACAGGCCGTAACAAGGCTGGCTGATCGATGGCTTTGCAAGAAATTCGTAGCTTATACATCAGAATAACACATAGTATTGTCCTATATAACATTGCGCCATGAGCCACGGGAGCCGATCAGTAACCAAATATCTGACATAACGCGGGTACGCGGGGTTCGTGCGGTCCATGACCCTCTATGGGGCTCCGGTATGGGCGCCCAACCTGGACTTGGCTCTAGCCTGTAGCCGTGCATGGATATAAAAGATCTCCTACGGATTTGGAGGCAACAGTCCTTGCACACTTGTACCATGCACAGTGGCGCGTGGAAGTGCAACGCCGGAGCGAAACTCCGCTGCCGCGGCTATTCAAGGCGCAGCACACAGAGCTCCTGCGGAATCTCATGGCTGAATGGAGATTGCGACTGTCGCAACCCTGTGCTGGGCACCCCTCTTTGAGGAGTGGCTGGAGTGCGCCTCGACGCCCTCATATATCGCCCGTCACAGGTCCTCACCGCACACGGACACTTCGGGAGGTTCCTGTGTTGGATTCGGGCGGTATTGACGCCTGCGTGACACGGTTGAGCATACGGTGGAGGTATGCCCCGCTTGGGTGAACCACCGCCGTGTCCTTGCAGAGGCGATCGGCGGGGGTGACCTCTCGCACCCGGCGCTGGTTCAGGCCATGCTTTGGGGCGCGACTGAATAGGAAGCCGTCGCCCCCTTTTGCGGCGGGGTGCGTGAGGCAGCGTCAAGCCTCACGCCCCGGACAGAGCAGGCGTAGTTGTCGAGAGTCACAAGACGACGGCCACCGCAGGCGCGGACCTGTGGACGGCGAGCGGTAGGTAGCTCGCCACCCGACTAGGACTAGACCCGTGTCGACGGCCACCGCAGGCGCGGGCCTGTGGACGGCGAGCGGTAGGTATCTCGCCACCCGACATGGACCAGACCCGTGTCGACGGCGTGTCGATGCTTCTAATAGTTACCGCGGCCCCGGAATATACAATGTGTTAATGAAATAACCCAAAACCTCGGACACCCCAACCGACTTTTATACTAATAAATTGATATGACGTATATTTATTTTCATAAATTATAGTAATAGATATTTAAAAATGATGTTGTCGCGCTACTTCTTACAGACTCGTAGCTCTATCGCCGCGCCGCTGTCAACGAACACGGGAGCACAATCGTTTACATCGCGTTGGACAGTAGTGTACAGCGTCCGTCGTTAAAAAATATTAGAGGCCGCTGACAAATAATATTTTTTTGGAGAAATATAATTTACTAGCCTTTGTCCGCGGCTTCGCTCGCGTTAGAAAGAGACAAAAAGTAGCCTATGTTACTCTCCATCCCTTCAACTATCTCCACTTAAAAAATGTTAACGTTAATTCGTCGCTCCGTTTTGCCGTGAAAGAAAGACAAACATACACACAGACAGACAGACAGACACACTTTCCCATTTATAATATTAGTATGGAAGTATGGATAATAAAAATTATTGTATTCGATTTTGCTGCCGATTCTAAACAAACTAGTTTCAGGTTTTGGGTTATTTCATTAACACATTGTATAAGGGTAACCGAAGGGACATTATTGGATTTTAGTCAGTAAAAGTCTGACATTCCATCCCTCCCCAGGAGCGGGAGAAGTCATAAAAAAGAAATACTATCAAACTATACCCGCGACTTCGTTCGCGTGGATGTGGGAACCCAACAATGTAATTTTTAGTGCTAAGCGCTGTTGGAGGATACCGATACAAAAATTATTTATTTATTCCAGTGCTTCTTTATAAATAATATTAACTGTGTAACCATCTGGAGCGTACACGAAAAGATTATTAGGGTTGTTTAAGCGTGAAAGAGCTCCAATGGCGTTGTCGCGAAGACACTGATTCGAAAAACAGTTTGATAGTTTTTTTTTATGACTTCTCCCGCCTCTGGGCAGGGATGGAATGTCAGTCATGTCATGGGCGTTGCACTTCCACGCGCCACTGTGCGTGGTACATGTATTGAATGAAGGACTGTTGCCTCCAAATCCCATGCCGCAAGAATCAGGCAGGCAGGAGATCTTATATATTCATGCACCATACCGGAGCCCCATAGAGAACCATGGACCGCACGATCCCCGCGTACCCGCGTTATGTTAGATATTTGGTTACTGAGCAGCTTCCGTAGCTCATGGCGCAATGTTATAAGTATAGGACAATATTATGTGTTATTCTGATGACGTATAAACTACGAATTTCTTGCAAAGCCATCGATCGGCCAGCCTTGTTACGGCCCATATGTACTACTTATCATTTATATAGCTGCGGAGTACCATTTTGTACAAAATTAAAAACTTGGATTAAATAACGTATTTATATTGATAAGGATTAATACTGTATTGATGAAAACACCCTGGCAAATCATGAATTATTTTAGAACTAAATTCATAGCCATAAAAATGGTTATATTGAGTGAACTATAAATATTAGACATATAGGTACTGTCGCGGACTTTTTTTAGAACTTTTTAAGAGGAACAATTCTTTAGTACATATTTTTTGCGTGATTTCAACCATTTACGCAGCGCACGCAATGGAATCTCTCAAAAGAAATATTGTTTTCCCGTTTTTGTCACACTTTTCGTTACTGCTCGACTCCTATGTGTCTTAGCGTTATGTTATATAGTTTAAAGCCTTCTTCTATAAATGGACTAACTTACAAAAAAATAATTTTTCTAATCGAACCAGTAGTTCCTGAGATTTGCGCGTTTAAACAAACAAACAAAAAAACAAACAAACTCTTCCGCTTTATAATATTAGTATAGACTAGCGGCCCGCCCCAGCTTCGCACGGGTGTTACAAATGTTTTAAAATCCCGGCTTTTCTCTACTATACTAAGCATGTATTATAAACCTTCCTTAAGAATCACTTTATCTATTAACAAAAACCGCATCAAAATACGTTGCGTAGCTTTAAAGATCTCTAAGCATACATAGGGACAGACAGAGGAATAGCGACTTTGTTTAATACTATGTAGTGAAGGTTGTAAGTAGTTTTATTTTGAAAATAAATTACTTTGTGCTATATCCGGACTCCTTCGTGATACTTTGTACAAATGCTCTATGTATATTAATATCATGACGTCTACCACGTCTGTCTTAGTTTTACATTAAATATATGCTAAAATTAAAATGATCGTATATTTATAAAATTGGCGACGAGGATTAAAAAAAAATGAATCCACAACAATTTACGGAATTTCTTAGGGTCCAACAGACCCAACAACAGCAACTAACAGAACTGCTACGAGTCTTAGCTGTGCAAACTACACAACGTGCACCAACAGAGCCACAGCCAGAAACGGTAAAAAAACAGGGCATATGCGAACATATCAAAAATTTTGCTCACGACAAATTTAACCCTAAAACAACATCAGTGGAAGATTTTATCGAATATTTTGAAACAAAATGCAACATATATGGAACCGAATACAAAACAATACAAAAAGATCTTTTCATAACATGCCTACCACCGGACGTTTTTCACAAAATTAAAACTGCTTTTATGGACACATTTGCAACACGAACTTATGAAGAAATAAAAGACAAATTGTACAGTTTTTATCTTAAAAAAACTACCAGATACAAAGCCTTAACTGAGTTCTGGAACTGTATTAAAAAAGATAACGAATCTATGGAAACATATGCAAACAAATTGAAAGAGCGTTGTCAGGACTGTGGCTACAAGGGTGAGCTCTTAGAGCGACAATTACGTGATCGTTTCGCCACAGGTCTTAATCATGAAATGCTGGAAATAGATTTAAAACAAAAGTGGCCAGACCTTCAAGAACGAAAGGTCGACGGAAAAATAACAGAAATTACATTTGAACAAATATTTGCTATCGCACAGTCAAGGGAATTAGCAGAAAATGACAACTCAACAAACGATTTCACAGTTCAACGCATCAAACAGGGAAATACAACAAGATGGAATGGAAACGGAAGTGACCGCAATAAAAAACGGCTACTTGGAAAAAACCAGTGCAAACGATGTGGAAGTACAGAAAAGCATGATTTTGCTAACTGCGCAGCTGCTAACCATACCTGTAAAGCTTGCCAATCAAAAGGTCACTACGAAAGCTGTTGCTTAAAGTCTGGAAGAGCATATATATCATTTAGGCAAAACAACAAGAGAGTACAGAGCATATCAAAGGGTAACAGTTCAGCAATGAACATAGATTCGAGGAGTACGTCCTCCGATGACAGTGATGAGGACGCGAATACATACAAAATTAACACTGCCAACATGAGGTGCAAAAAAATTGATGCAACGGTCAACGGTCAGAAATGGACCATGGATTGGGATCCAGGCTCAGTTTATTCCATCATCAGCACGTCATTATGGAAAAAAATTGGGTCACCAGAATTACTACAAGGACCTAATTACTACGAGCTTATGGCAACCACAAAATAATACCAAAAGGAATCACAGATGTCACTGTTAAAATAGATGGCAAACACAAAATCTTACCAGTCGTAGTAATCAAGAATGCGAGGCCTATGCTTTTTGGCTTGCAATGGAGCGAAATGTTCAACATGCCATTTCCAGAAACAGTTTATTCTATTAAATCACAATCTACATCCCTGAAACAAATCATTGACGAGAACAAAAGTCTATTCGATAATCAACTGGGAGAAGTTAAAGACTATGAAGTTAACATTCATGTGAAACCTGAAACTAAACCAAAACATTTACCAGCGAGACCAATTAAGTTCAGCATACGTAAGAATGTTGAGTTAGAACTGGATCGCTTAACGAAAGAAGGTATAATTGAAAGAGTAGATCCTAACATAACACCGGTTGAATGGGCAACACCGACCGTAAACGTTTTCAAATCAAATGGTCAAATAAAAATATGTGGTGATTACCGTACGACTCTCAATCCAGTACTTATATCGCATACACACCCGGTACCACATTTTGATTATTTAAGACAGCATCTTGCTAATGGAGAGAAATACTCAAAAATTGATTTAAAAGATGCATATTTACAATTTAAAATAGCACCAGAGTCAAAGAAATACCTAACAATATCGACACACAAGGGATATTTCAATTATAACAGAATGCCATTTGGTATAACAATAGCACCATCAATTTTTCAAAGTTACCTCGAAAAACTATTGGAAAATATACCAAACATAGCAATATACTTTGATGACATTGCAATAACGGGAAAAAATGAGATCACTCACCTTGAAACGTTAGCGTTAGTCTTTAAAAAACTTAAAGAAGCGGGACTCAAAGTGAACCTTAAGAAGTGCACCTTTCTTCAAAACGAAATTGAATACTTAGGTCACACTATTAACAAAGATGGTATAAAACCAACTAGATCCAAAATAGAAGCCATCTTAAAAGCATCAACACCCGAAAACGTCAAAGAGTTGAGATCGTTCCTTGGCTTAGTAAACTTTTACGAAAGGTTCATACCTCATTTACATAGTTTATGTGCAGAGTTACATACTTTAACAGGAGAAAAACAAAAATGGAAATGGACAAAACACGAAAACAAATTATTCGAAAAAACGAAGAAATGTATAGCGAAGTCTAAACCTCTTATAGCTTTTGACGAAAATCAACCGTTGTTTTTAGCTTGCGATGCATCAGAAAAAGGAGTTGGTGCGGTCCTTTATCATAAAAAGAACAACTCCGAACAACCAATAGCGTTTGCTTCAAGGAAATTAAAGCCAGCAGAGAGTCGTTACTCAGTTATCGATCGAGAAGCTCTTGCAATATTTTTCGGGATAAAAAAATTTGACCAGTACCTACGCGGATCTAAATTTACATTGATAACAGATCACAAACCATTGATACATATACTGGGAACGAACCGAAACTTACCAAAACTGGTAAACAACAGACTAATTCGATGGGCGTTAATGATCGGCAGCTACGATTACGACATTATTTATACTAAGGGAGAGAATAATATCCTTGCCGACTCATTGTCCAGAATGCCAAACACAGATGAGGAACCATCTAAGACAGAATACGCCATCAATAAAATCGTTCAAAGTTTAAACGACAAAAAATTTGAAGACATAGCTATTAATGAAGATACCATTAAAGAACATACAAAGAGAGATGCTACGTTAACAAAAGTAATACAATTACTGAAAACAAATTGGAGTAGTTACAATTATGACAACAACTTTATACAGCCCTATTTTAAAAAACGTAGTGAACTGTCTGTAGAAAACAAAATTCTACTATGGCAAGGTAGAATCATTATACCGTCTTCTTTAAGAAGACTTACATTGAAATACTTACACAGAGGACATCCAGGCATATCTGCTATGAGAGCGTTAGTACGTTTTTACGTTTGGTGGCCTTCAATTGATGAAGAAATAGACAATTATGTCAAAACATGTCAAGGATGCCAAGAAAATCGACCGAACAACACAGAATTACCAGTTTATTCATGGTCTATTCCTGATAATGTGTGGGAAAGAATACATATAGACTTTGCAGGACCATTTCAGGGTAAATATTGGTTAGTCCTTTGCGATGCATTATCGAAATGGATAGAAGTCCGACCTATGAACAACATCACTGCTGATAAACTATGTGATGTACTAAACGACATTTTCACAACATTCGGATTACCCGAAATTATAGTATCTGACAATGGCCCTCAACTAACATCAGACAAGTTCAAAACGTATTGCAAAGAGAGAGGAATAACGCACATAACATCAACTCCGTATCACCCACGTACCAACGGTTTAGCAGAACGCTTAGTACGCACTTTTAAATCTCGTATGGCTAGTGGTAATCAAAACATCAGCACAACTAAACGCCTAAGAGACTTCCTTTTTACCTACAGAAACACACCTCATAATACTACCCTCAAGTCTCCAGCTTATATGATGTTTGGAAGACAGTATGAATTGCATACTAGACAACGCGCGTCCCAATACCAAGAGGACGTTACGGCACAAACAAGTAAAAGCAAACATTACATTTGAAAACCAAAACAAAATTCCTAACCACGTCCCTGGTAGTAAAGTGTACGTGCGAACTAAAGAGCAGAAAAGATGGGAGCCAGCAGAAATTAAAGAAAGAACACAGCGGTACTCTTACATCATCAAAACACCAGAAGGAATTTTGAGACGCAGGCATGCGGATCATATCAGACCAAGATTTGAATCACCCACACCATCAGAAACATTCGTAACACCTACTGGAACACCAGACTCATCTACAGCCACCGCAACGCCTAATGGAACAACGTCAACATCTACAGCCACATCACCTAACGTATCACCTGATGATCCTACAGTCCTACGAAGAAGCACCAGGGCTACGCGGCCTCCACGGCGCCTCATTGAGGAGTTAGAGTGAGGAGGAATGCTATATCCGGACTCCTTCGTGATACTTTGTACAAATGCTCTATGTATATTAATATTATGACGTCTACCACGTCTGTCTTAGTTTTACATTAAATATATGCTAAAATTAAAATGATCGTATATTTATAAAACTTTGAAAGATACTGTTAATACACAGTCAAACATTGGGAGTCGACACTAAAAGTAAAAAATAAAAATCGGTATAGAAATTTCGGAAGACGGTGGCAACACAAATTGACTGGCAGAAAAGGCCACTGACTTCCGAAATTTTAGTTATTTTTGGGTTTTTAGTTTTGAAAGGCGGCTATTATTTTTTTGGATAAAGATTTTTATTTTTAGATTATTAATTTAGTTTGTAAATTTGATTTAGTGTAAGTATCTTTACATTGAATTATTTAAACCCGTTTAGATTGTGAAGTACAATTTAGGAAACCTACAGTCCAATTTAAGAAACCGGTTTCCTAAATTGTACCTTTTCCTACTTTTTTCAAAACTGAAATGTTGGGTTATGTTTCCGTAAATTGTTTTTTTTTGGAAAATAACTACAAATTGAAGGATTTCGGAGTTTTTCCTTTACTTGTGCTACATGACAAATTTTATGATTCTAGGCCAATGGAATGTACGTACCCTATAGATTTTTGCAAATAATGTCTTAATATTATGCAATATAAATAGCCGTATCTTTTTATTGCGTTGATTTAGAAACTTGATTTTATCACTGCTTTGAGAGATAGAAGACCTGAGTATGTGATATCAATTTCAGCTTGATATCTCGACGCGTTTCTGAGAAAAAGAGTCTTGACAGACGGACGGGCGGGCGGACAACAAAGTGATCCTATAGGTAAGGTTTCCGTTTTTACTTTTCGAGGTACGGTACCGTAAAAATGAACACTAACAGATTACCTAAGCGTTATATTTCTAGAAAAACAAGCCTCATAAGATATACAGGGTGTCCCACGGCTATGCCACATGGAGGGAAAGTACCTTAAATCTTGTAGATAGAACATTTTACTGAAAGAAGACATTATATGAATTTTAAAAACAATTTAAATTGCATTCATAGATTTTTAAATAATTAAATGGTTGGGCCGGGAATCGAACTTGTTCCTCGAGAAAAAATAATCAACCTGTAGTTTTATCATACCAATCGAAAGGTTTCTTCATAAGGATTATTTTCTGCTAAATAACATAGTGTCACAAATAAAAGGAAGACCGTGAATTTTAACATTTGATGTAAAATTTTGTTCAGAAAAGTTAAAAGCTTACATTGCCGTAAGGACATACAATTGACAATCATAAGTACTTATTACTAATTAATCTACCCAATTGAAGTACGCATCATTTAAATAAATAAATATCCACTACAACAAGACCAAAAAAAATATCAGATAGATAGATAGATAGATAAACATATTTATTCGGTGCAAAACATGAAACAAACAAGAATAAAACAATATTACAAAAAAAAAAATTAAAATTAAAATTAAAATGACCTAGCAGTGCGTGTCTCTGGTTTGCACCAAATGGGTGTCCAGCTCAGCATATGTCAGGTATAAGCTCAGCATACACCTGACGCTGGTATTCTGCTGGAACCAGGTGACTCAAGGACGCCAAGAAGGCGAAAGTAAAAAGAGAGAAAAAAAAAGATTTCAATAACAAAATAGTGTGCGGGTAAAAGGAAAGTATTCATATATAAATTAATTGTGTGGGTGTAAATATTAGGAGATTTGTGTATCAGGGAACGAAATAATCAAAAGTTATCACTTTGTATTCAAGAAGAAGGAACTAGTTTTGAGCATTTGGAAAATTGACTAATTTTGTATTAAAAATGTTAAAATTCATGGTCTTTCTTTTATTTTTGACACTATGTTATTTAGCAAAAAATAATCCTTGTGATGAAGCCTTTCGATCTGTAGGATAAAACTACAGGCTGATTAATTTTCTCGAGTAACAGGTTCGATTCCCGGTTCAACTATGTAATTATTTAAATATCTATGAATGCAGTTTAAAATGTTTTCAAAATTCAAATAATGTCTTCTTTCAGTAAAATGCTCTATCTACAATATTTAAGGTACTTTCCCTCCATGTGGCATTGCCGTGGGACACCCTGTATAGTTTATATTTAGTTTACAACCAACCTTCTTATATTATTTATAACTTTTATTTAAGAATGATATATTCTTAAATAAAAGTATACATACATTAATAATGTATTTAACAGTTATGTTATGTTATATAGTCTGTACGCACCGTAAGTAAAGCGTTAACTGAAAAAAACCATTGTATATTATTTATTTTCTGTGATCATTACACAGTCCAATATGTGTATATTTAAATAAAAACTGTAACTGTGTACTGTGTATACTGAAATCTATAATTTAATTAAAAAATAATAGATTATTTTTTCTACATTACTATCTCTTATTTTAATCTGTGATTGTTTTTAAATACTTTAAACGTTCAATTGAAATGAATATAATTATTGCCTGTCAAAAAAAAAATTAAAAATCATGTAGTTTTTTTTAAAACTTGTGTACATGTCTGTACTAAATTTGTAACACTATCCTACATATTTTAGAAGGTACGTAGGTTTTCGCTTTTTCGTAACCACCTAAACTTGGTCGGGTTACCACGGTCATTCACTTCCTAATGAATTTTATCTCATTAATTATCCAATGTATTGAGCTGAAATTTTACTGATATACAACTGAACTAAACAACTTATAATTGACACAACCTTTAAACTATGTATTATTTTGGTTTTTTTATTGCAGAACAAATTTAAACTAATTCCTAAGAAGTTATGTACAAAATATGATAAGAATCCGCTTAACCATTACAAAGATCTAGCAAAACCAAAAACGTTACCCCCGCAGAATCTCGAATAACTTCGCAACCGATGAAAGAACAAATTCAAAATAAGGCACAACATTTACTTCATCTAGACAACTAATTTTATAACTAGTAACATTAGTAATTATTTAAATATTCCCATTAGAAAGAAAAAGGCTGTTACAACACCTTCTGTTTCAGACAGGGCTGCCGTATATATTGAATATAACACGGGGCCAAGAACTGATCCTTGGGGCACAGAGGCATTGATCAAGTACAGGTTTGAGTAATCCTCTCCGCATTTGACTTGGAATTTCCTTTGGTGTAAATAGGATTTCAGGATCATGAAGAATGAGTTAGGCAAAAGTGTTTTCAACTTGTACAGCAATCCCTTGTGGCACACCCTGTCAAAGGCTTGCTGTATGTCTATGAATGCTGTTGAACAGTACACCTTCCTCTCTAGTGTTTGTCTGATTACGTGGACAACCCTATACTTGTTCGACTGTTGAGTTGAATCGCCTTGTGTAATAGCAACCCTTTGATTGCAGTTCTGTCAAAATCGCACGCGCTTAAAACTGATATTGACACATCTTGTATTGTTGTCAGTGCTCGGTTGTTTTCTTCCGCTGTTTTCATACATAACCTCCAATTGAAAATGTCTGAATAACTTCTTTTTTAGAAGTTCAATGTAAAACTGGAAATCACAGAAATGCTTTTGACATTAAACAACACTAAAAAACGTAAGAATATTCACTGTCCATGACAAATTAATATTGAGCCAAAGTTACTATCTATCTGGCATTGTTCTTTAAATCACATTCTCTCTCTAGAGGATGAATGAAATTCAGTACAATTTTCTTTTCCTGTTTTTAACAGATTAAAAATGACTATTGTTATGTTCGCTATTTGTGGTATAGAATGTCACTTTTTTGAGCAAGTGGTACGTAAAAAATTAATTCCTATTCCCTTTTCGTATCTCGCGTGGACGGCTGAGCGAGCCAGTATCGCTAATAGGGATGTTGACTACATTAAACAAAAAAACGGCCAAGAGCGTGTCGGGCCACGCTCAGTGTAGGGTTCCGTAGATTCCCGTCCGTCACAATAGGTAAGTGTTGCCACTTATGACTTTAAAAAAAATAGTTTTGCACTAAGTAATTTGCCTTAGCATGTTTCTAATACAAGTTTTATATAGTTACCTATAAGGTAATACCGCCAATGCCAAGGAGAGGCCAACCGAACAATTCGATATTACCCGACTCCATCAACTCAGGCGCGGGACTAACAGCGCGAACGCGAAATAGCCCAAATTACAGCGCCATCTCTCGGGAAATTGGGTTACTAATTAATACATAGGTACCAGAAGAAGTATTCGGTGGTAATTTAGCATTGCGGAAACCGATTTTAAAATTCTTTTTTGGTTTGAAAGAAGATACGTTCAGGATAATAAAATAGGTAAACGAAGTTGAAGAAAATGCTTGCATAATAGACTACTACAAACTTATTCCAGAAATTATTTTTACTTTTTTGTACAAAAAAGACAAAAAGGTTGTACACCTTTTTGTCTTTTTTGTACAAAAAAGTAAATTAAGTAAAATTTTATTTGCATAGATTGCAGGTACAAACATGAAATAGGGTGTTACAGATATGGATGGACGACCCTTGCACTTAATTATAAGGTAGGTTACCTTATAATAAAATTAGGCATGCAAATTAATACAATTGTCAATGTTCATTCAAAACTACTAATACAATTGGAATAAAGTGAGATCAATCATTATATCATTGGCTATGTCAATATAATTTGAATTACATTGAGCTATATAATAAATGTTACCGGCCACACCCGATTTCAGGACATACTAGTTTTGCCTAGGCTTATATTTAACTAGTTCTTTCTCACCCCGACTCGGTCAGGTTAGGTTAGAAGGCTAAGGGTCAACTCACACCGAAAGAGCGACGAAGAGTAGCGAAGCCTTTGTAGTTATTTTTTTAAACCACCCAGAATAGGAGCCCCGCAGCGGGGCTCCGTCGACCAATATTAGTTAGTGAAGAACTAGTTTAGCCTAGGCAAAACTAGTTTGTCCTGAAATCGGGTTTGGCCGGTAACATACACATTACCTACATTATCTTTTTTATACATTAAACTAGCTTTTGCCCGCGACTTCGTCCGCGTGTAATGACTGCTGGCAAAATTTGGGTTTTTCAATTAGTTATCGCCTTTTCCATGGTCTATCGATTACATGTTGCAAATTGTCTCTCTTTATACTATTACAGTACTCATGCAGATTTAGAGAAGGTAAAAAGAACAAAATCATAGTCCACAAGAAAGAAAAAAAAAATAAGAATTTATACAGGACGAAGAGGACACGACGCGACGCTTGGACGGTCTAGTGAAAGTCGCTGGAAGTTGCTGACACCGTTTAGCACAGGACTGACTATCGTAGAGATGTCTTTGGGCAGGCTTATGTCCAGCACTGGATGTGTATTGGCTGACAGAAAGATGGAAGAGGTCTTACAGGATTTCCTTGTATTTTTAGTTTTTAGGGTTCCGTACCCAAAGGGTAAAACGGGACCCTATTACCAAGCCTCCACTGTCTGTCTGTCTGTCTACAGGCTGTATCTCCTAATCCGTGATAGGTAGAAAGCTGAAATTTTCACAAATGATATATTTCCGTTGCCTCTATAACAACAAATACTAAAACTTAACTTAAATAAATAAAAAATATTAAGGGGGGTCCCCATACAATAAACGTGTTTTTTTGTATTTTTTTGCTCAATATTTTAAAAACGGTAACAGGTAGACGCTTCAAATCACAGAATATTTACTTGTATTTTTCCTTTCAAAATAATTAATTAAATAACAATAAAGTAAATATTAAAGAGGGGCTCCCATACAACAAACGTAATTTTCAAGCAATTTTTACTCAGTCTTAATAAACAGGTAGAAACTTGTCTGTTATAGATGATAGTACGAAACCCTTCGTGCGCGAGTCGGACTCGCACTTGGCCGGTTTTTCACTATTTGCCAGTATGAAGAGGTTAAAGGGAGAGCTGACCTGTGAGCAAGCGACATGCAGTTGTCCATGAGAATAGCAATCTTCTCTTAAATCCACACCTGCGACCCCGAAAGATGGCCCGTGTGATTTATTTATCGTCATCGCAAAGCAAACTTTCAGAGGAAATTGAAGGCGTTTAAATTCAAATGGAAGATCATTTGGTATTAGAAGAATTCGTGGGACGAACACTGTTTCTCCTCGAGTACATCCTGTCAAAATAACGGCCTCTACTAAATTTTTTGTGTAAGGCTTTGACTTGCAACCTGGTGCCGTTACACAATATCGGCGGTTTCAGGTTACGTAGCAACATTACCGGTGTACCTACTCGCAGTGCAAGCCTATGGTACGGGAGACCAGCTGGTTTTAGGGAATTTAGGAATTCTACCGGGTAATTAATAGCGTCATCTACATGGCATGGTGTGTCTATTGATATGTAATTTTTTTCTTCTCCGTCGAATGACTTTAAAAGTATATCGTTAATAGACGCAGCAAGTGTCAGTGTGGTCCTATAAAAATTTGGTCAAAGACTGATTATAAAATGTGAAAGATATTTCAGGGAACTCCTCAAAAATCAACAGGATGAGCTCTGCGTTTAAGTTTGAGTGATGTATACTCACTTGTCTTTCTCAGTGGCCATAAAAATTGGAATAGACAGTAGCATATTATTATCTGATATAGGTGGGTAGCTTGATGTGCTGTCTGAGTTTCATATGTGTTGTTGTTATAATCTGTGTGTTTGACAATATAATTGTATGTAATGACAGTATGTTTTTTGTTACCATACAAAAAACATACTGTCATTACATGCCCCCTTAAATTATTATTTTATTCTGTTTTTTAGTATTTGTTGTTATAAGCGTCATGGTGGTCCGGAGGTTTAGGCCCGCCTCTCCTAGCAAGTACGAATGTGATTTTTTCTGAGTTATATGTACTTTCTAATAGTATTGGACACCACTGACAGGCGATGAAGGAAAACATCATAAGAAAACCTAAATTTCAAATTATAAGCTTGAAATCCCCAATCCGCCTTGAGCAAGCAAGTGGTTAATGCTCTAACCTTCTCCACGTGAGAAGAAGCCTTTGCTCAGCAGTGGGCACATATAGGCTGAGGATGTTGTTTTAGCAGCAACAGGTAACTATCCGACTATCATGGTGCATGAGATACAGCCTGGTGACAGATAACAAAAATCCAAAAAGTTTTAAGTGAATCCATAAATAAATAAAAACATTTAATTAACCCCCTTTTCTCCCCCACGGGGGGGAATTTCCAAAAATCCTCTCTCAGTGCTTAGTTGTATCACTTGTGGAACCTACATACAAAGTTTTAAGTGAATCCATAAGGAAATAAATAATCGATTTACCCCCTTTTCTCCCCCATGGAGGGGAGTTTCCAAAAAACCTCTCTCAGTGCTCAGTTGCATCACTGGTGGAACCTACATACAAAGTTTGAAGTGAATCCATAAAGAAATAAAAAAATTCAATCTACCCCCCTTTTCTTCCCCATGGGGTGGAATTTCCAAAAACCCTCTCTTACTACGCGCCTACACCCTCCAACGAACACACATGCCAAATTTCAGCTCTCTACGACCAGTAGTTTCAGCTGTGCGTTGTCTGTCAGTCAGTCAGTAACGGAAGCGTTTTATATATACAGATTAAATTGCTGTCCGGACTTGCCTCTTGACGGCGAAATCGTCATTACACTCTCAAAAATTGTTTCCTGATTTTACAGGCTTCCCAAACAAAAACTATCGTGTGTTAGTGAATAATTTAAAATTTAAATTACACTGATAATTCATTATTAATTTCTACCTTTTCTCAAGAGCGTGGTGTTTACCAAAATTGAGAAAAAAAAGTTTTTGCAACATCCTTGCAACTATTCGAAAAACCGTCTGGTATTACCCCAACGCACCTTACCTTATAATTTACTAGCTTTTGCCCGCGGCTTCGCTCGCGTTAGAAAGAGACAAAAAGTATCCTATGTTACTCTCCATCCCTTCAACTATCTCCACTTAAAAATCAATTCGTCGCTCCGTTTTGCCGTGAAAGGAAGACAAACATACAGACAGACCGACAGACACGCTTTCCCATTTATAATATTAGTATGGATTATATTGGGCCCATACTATAACACTTTTGTTGAGCAAAACCGTGTTACATCTCTCAATATGCAGTACGTTATAAATCTCCAATAACAATGACAGATCACAACTTGTCACTCTCAGATTAGAAAACAGAATGAAAACCTGCTGTTTCCTAATCTGAGTTGTCACATGTCACGTCACTGCGTGATCAAGGAGGTCCGTGCGCGAACAAAAAAATTAAATCACTACATAGGTATTATAAAACAAAGTCGCTATTCGCAGTCTGTCCCTATGTATGCTTAGATCTTTAAAACTACGCAACGGATTTTGATGCGGTTTTTTTAATAGATAGAGTGATTATTAAGGAAGGTTTAAAAGTATAATACCTAAATGTAGTAGAGAAAAGCCGGGATTTTTAAAGATTTGTAACACCCGTGCGAAGCTGGGGCGGGTCGCTAGTTAAAGTATAATTATCTGTATATATAAAACGCTTCCGTTACTGACTGACTGACAGACAACGCACAGCTGAAACTACTGGTCGTAGAGAGCTGAAGTTTGGCATGTGTGTTCGTTGGAGGGTGTAGGCGCGTAGTAAGAGAGGGTTTTTGGAAATTCCACCCCATGGGGAAGAAAAGGGGGGTAGATTGAATTTTTTTATTTCTTTATGGATTCACTTCAAACTTTGTATGTAGGTTCCACCAGTGATGCAACTGAGCACTGAGAGAGGTTTTTTGGAAACTCCCCTCCATGGGGGAGAAAAGGGGGTAAATCGATTATTTATTTCCTTATGGATTCACTTAAAACTTTGTATGTAGGTTCCACAAGTGATACAACTAAGCACTGAGAGAGGATTTTTGGAAATTCCCCCCCGTGGGGGAGAAAAGGGGGTTAATTAAATGTTTTTATTTATTTATGGATTCACTTAAAACTTTTTGGATTTTTGTTATCTGTCACCAGGCTGTATCTCATGCACCATGATAGTCGGATAGTTACCTGTTGCTGCTAAAACAACATCCTCAGCCTATATGTGCCCACTGCTGAGCAAAGGCTTCTTCTCACGTGGAGAAGGTTAGAGCATTAACCACTTGCTTGCTCAAGGCGGATTGGGGATTTCAAGCTTATAATTTGAAATTTAGGTTTTCTTATGATGTTTTCCTTCATCGCCTGTCAGTGGTGTCCAATACTATTAGAAAGTACATATAACTCAGAAAAAATCACATTCGTACTTGCTAGGAGAGGCGGGCCTAAACCTCCGGACCACCATGACGCTTATAACAACAAATACTAAAAAACAGAATAAAATAATAATTTAAGGGGGCATGTAATGACAGTATGTTTTTTGTATGGTAACAAAAAACATACTGTCATTACATACAATTATATTGTCAAACACACAGATTATAACAACAACACATATGAAACTCAGACAGCACATCAAGCTACCCACCTATATCAGATAATAATATGCTACTGTCTATTCCAATTTTTATGGCCACTGAGAAAGACAAGTGAGTATACATCACTCAAACTTAAACGCAGAGCTCATCCTGTTGATTTTTGAGGAGTTCCCTGAAATATCTTTCACATTTTATAATCAGTCTTTGACCAAATTTTTATAGGACCACACTGACACTTGCTGCGTCTATTAACGATATACTTTTAAAGTCATTCGACGGAGAAGAAAAAAATTACATATCAATAGACACACCATGCCATGTAGATGACGCTATTAATTACCCGGTAGAATTCCTAAATTCCCTAAAACCAGCTGGTCTCCCGTACCATAGGCTTGCACTGCGAGTAGGTACACCGGTAATGTTGCTACGTAACCTGAAACCGCCGATATTGTGTAACGGCACCAGGTTGCAAGTCAAAGCCTTACACAAAAAATTTAGTAGAGGCCGTTATTTTGACAGGATGTACTCGAGGAGAAACAGTGTTCGTCCCACGAATTCTTCTAATACCAAATGATCTTCCATTTGAATTTAAACGCCTTCAATTTCCTCTGAAAGTTTGCTTTGCGATGACGATAAATAAATCACAAGGGCAAACTTTCAAAGTCGCAGGTGTTGATTTAAGAGAAGATTGCTATTCTCATGGACAACTGCATGTCGCTTGCTCACAGGTCAGCTCTCCCTTTAACCTCTTCATACTGGCAAATAGTGAAAAACCGGCCAAGTGCGAGTCCGACTCGCGCACGAAGGGTTTCGTACTATCATCTATAACAGACAAGTTTCTACCTGTTTATTAAGACTGAGTAAAAATTGCTTGAAAATTACGTTTGTTGTATGGGAGCCCCTCTTTAATATTTACTTTATTGTTATTTAATTAATTATTTTGAAAGGAAAAATACAAGTAAATATTCTGTGATTTGAAGCGTCTACCTGTTACCGTTTTTAAAATATTGAGCAAAAAAATACAAAAAAACACGTTTATTGTATGGGGACCCCCCTTAATATTTTTTATTTATTTAAGTTAAGTTTTAGTATTTTTTGTTATAGAGGCAACGGAAATATATCATTTGTGAAAATTTCAGCTTTCTACCTATCACGGATTAGGAGATACAGCCTGTAGACAGACAGACAGACAGTGGAGGCTTGGTAATAGGGTCCCGTTTTACCCTTTGGGTACGGAACCCTAAAAACTAAAAATACAAGGAAATCCTGTAAGACCTCTTCCATCTTTCTGTCAGCCAATACACATCCAGTGCTGGACATAAGCCTGCCCAAAGACATCTCTACGATAGTCAGTCCTGTGCTAAACGGTGTCAGCAACTTCCAGCGACTTTCACTAGACCGTCCAAGCGTCGCGTCGTGTCCTCTTCGTCCTGTATAAATTCTTATTTTTTTTTTCTTTCTTGTGGACTATGATTTTGTTCTTTTTACCTTCTCTAAATCTGCATGAGTACTGTAATAGTATAAAGAGAGACAATTTGCAACATGTAATCGATAGACCATGGAAAAGGCGATAACTAATTGAAAAACCCAAATTTTGCCAGCAGTCATTACACGCGGACGAAGTCGCGGGCAAAAGCTAGTATTTTTAATAAGAAGATAGACGAAGAATACTTTCTAATGTACAGTCTTCAATCGTAGGCAGGAGCTGGTGTTAGCCTTGAATACTTATATGGAAAAAGTTCGACTCTGATGTCTTATGGTCAGTGTTTATTTTGAAATTGATTTTCTGTAATTTTGTAAGGTCCGATATTCAATTCCTCAAGCTTCTTTCGATTCAGTTTGTTCTCATTCTCTCGAAAATAATATCACCAACCAACGTGGAAGTCCGTAATGTACTTATACTATTTTTTTCGTAAATTGTCTTGTTATACTTAATTGTGTGATTAAGTCATGTTAAGCCTTCTTTTGCTTCAGCTCATTTGGCAATAGTAATAAAACATTTTTTTCCAATTTTTATTTTACCACTGTGTCGGCATGATTGATAATATACATATTGGTAGGTACCAAATTTCAGCTTTCTAGGGTTCCTAGAGTAGAACCCTTTAAGTGGCATTTTGTTTAGACCGTTCAAAAATACTAGATATACATATTTTTTGCTTCATCAAATTAATAACAAAATATAAAGAGAAATAATATAAATAAGTAATAGTAAGGAGTGGGGGGATGTGTGACGTCACATCTCTGTAAAAATTGTAGCAAGGCGTGACGTTTCGCGCAGCTACAACGCTACGCACTGTATCGTCATCATTTTCTGTTTACGAGAAAAAAAACACGTGTTCCAAAATTCCAAACTATCTGACCGACTAAATAAAAGTTATTTTTGCCAACTAGCCTATTATTATTTGTTGAGTTTGTTATATTATGAACTTATTATGACAGCCAGGAGAAGGTTCCTTTTGAAGGAAAACTGAATCACAATCTCAAACCAAAATTCATGTTACCGTATGAACAAGAATGAGCCAGTAATTATACTGAATATAAATAAAAATATAACTCCGATCGGTAGAGTCATAATACACACATTTCGCGTAACTTGGATGGCAAAGGCAGCCTTGTACATATTTAATTATTGATTCATAATCTACAGATCGAACTCGCTGTTTGGTTGACTCGTAAAGTCGTAACACTTATTGGCGCTGTTACAATGTTACATTGGAACGTAGTTGACAGTTGATTGGTCAACTCACTTATTGACCATTTTTCGGGTGACCGAACCCGCAACCTTTTAGAGGTTGGACCTGCGCTTCTGGTCGGTCTTCTTTCTACGTCGAATCGTCTTTGCCTTAAGTACTTCCAAAATAGTATCTGAATATTTTGTAAGTATAAGCAGGTATTTAATATTTGAATAATACGTTTAACCAGTAAGTAATAATATGCACACGGAAACGATATAGATAAGTATTACACAGCATTGTCGCATGCTAATGTGGCAGAGTGGTGCCTCGCGGGTGCGCCCGGCCGCCAACACCGAATAACATTATCGCGGCCCGAGCTTCGCCGGACACCTCGTCGCCTCGCCACAGTGCGGCGCACGCACAAAGTATTTAAAGAATGGCGCAATTTTTGTTGGCTATGCACGCGCATATATGAATGAATGATAGTATGATAATATTAGGTATGCATGCAATAAGAACAGGCAAGTGGGCGGCATCTCTGTCGTCACGGCTCTCGTGAGTTTGTCAACAACACTCGAGCTGCCGAGCGCCATGGCCAGCGGTGAGAGCCGAGGGCCCGGCACCGTCACTTTCTGTATCATAGTTCGTACGGTGTTACTGCACACCATACCAGTGACACGGTTTTTGTTAAAAACTTAGGAAGCTAACAAACTTAACGACTAGTCAATTTACTGCTGCACATAGTTTCGTTTTACGCCAATTCTTAATATACCTTTAATCTTATAATGTAGCTACAAACGATGGTAAATAGTCTGATAAAATTAAGTAAACCAAAGTCTACCTATTGACAATAAACACTAGCGACTAAACAGTGGAGGTCGGACTTTGATTTCGGCGCGGCGCCTTCACCTCGCGAGCCATGCGGCAGCGCTCGCTTGGTAAATAATAAATAGGTACCTAGGTACTTACTTAATATGACGTTAATTATTTCACACCTATTTACCAATCAATTGTATTGTGAATGCAATATCCTATTGGTGTGAGTATTGATGTTATCGAAGTTTAAAATAATTATGTCTAGCTTTAGGTCAGCCATACTCTCTGCACCGACAAGTACAACAATAATAAAAACGGGCGGGGGGCAGGACACAAGACACTCAAACGAAAATACACTTTACAAGTAGGTAGGTACTCGTTATGTTATCGATACGTAAGTATCCCCCGATTTGTCCAAACCTATCCTTGGTGATTTTGAAAAAATAAACACGTAAAATATACATTATGCGATTCTAATTATTGCAGTGTGTAGGTTACTATTAGCCATTGTAAGTACATAAAATGTGCTTAGGGCCACTGACTTTCAAAATGGAGAGCAACGAAAGATAACTTCCAATTAAAGTACTTGACTGTATTCAGGAAAGTAATACTGTTGGTGTTAGCTAGTAGGTATAATGTGATGCTGAGTCATGCTGGTCACTGCTGCCCCGGGCCAGCCGACCAGCTGCTCTGCTGTGCTCGGCGAGGGCCTGAGCAGCGCGTCCGTTCAAACATTACGCGAGCGCGCGTCGGAGCCCCACGCGCCACAGCGGCCGCGTGTTGCACAGCTCCGGAGATATTTTTAAATTCATAATACACAAAAATGCGGTTCCCTGCCGCGAGTACTGACCGTCTGTCGGCATGTGTGGTGTGCGTCGCTGCGTGTGTCGCGCTCAGACGTGCGGCGCGGAGCGGCGTCGCAGGCGAACTGCGGCGCCGGCGCACCGCGCACGAGCGCAGCACCGGCAGCGCGGCTGCTGGCGGCGCCGCTCGCCTGGCGAGCCGGCAGCGCTCGAGAGGCGCACAGCACTGGTGCGCGCACTCGCTTGCCTTGTGGAGATGGTAATACTTACTATTTAATTTATTCATTTTAAAAACCTGATTTTAAATGGACTGACTGTCTATGGTCTCCATCGTTAGAAAAACGTTGTGTCTTGTATCCTCCGCCAGATTTGATAAATTCAGAGGATCAATCGTTCCTTATTCGTAGCTTCAAAACAGTCACTGCGGTCTTCGTACGCAAGGGCATAAGAAGGAACTCGGCTGAGTTTAGTCAGTAAGAGTCTGGCACACTGCCCAAAGGAAAGGAGTCTGATAAGTACCTAATTTCTCATTTATAAAAAAGGAGGTTGATATTTTCAATTTAATAAAAGCATGTTAAAAAAAGAAGCTTCGGTAATGAACAGCTCTGCAAAAGTTATATTGTAGTGAACATGAAAAACTATACTTAGGTAGGTATGTGCGCGTTATATCAACGAACCCTGAAAAGAAATTTTGTTGTACTAGAAATTAAGTTCAATCCGTATTATACTACAGATTATTATCATTCGATTGAACCGTGTTAAATGTAGAGTACATAACTACATACTTACACATAGGCCAGCAATGAGCAAACTGACCTTACGCCGTTTATAGGGTTCCAAAGTAAAAAAAACAGCAGTGATTTGGCAGAGTTGTTAAGTTATGTTAATATTTTCTGCTCAGATTATAAAACAAGTGTTACCTGTGTGGACCTTCTGTTTTTTAATCTGAGATTTTCTGTATTAACCTTTCAACGACCAAGCGACAGCCGGCTATTGTCTTTCTATTGTGTCTCGAATCACGTGTGTTCGAAGGTTTAAAAATGTATTATAAAATTAAGTAATTAAGTGACTGTTTGGAAGCTACGAATAAGGAACGATTGATCCTCTGAATTTATCAAATCTGGTGGAGGATACAAGACACAACGTTTACTAAGTATAAATACCTAATTACACTATTGCCCTGTAATAATAGTTGTATTTTGTGGTAAAATAAATAAAGAAATAAATAAATAAAGAAAGAAAGAAATAAATAAATAAATAAAAATAAATAAATAATAAATAAATGAATAAATCAATAAATACTTAAATAAATAAATAAATAAATAAATAAATAAATAAATAAATAAATAAATAAATAAATAAATAAATATATAAATAAATAAATAAATAAATTATGTAGGTAAGCTTATGAAATAACTTAACTGTCACACATAAAATGAAAATTCAGTTCATACTAGTGTACGTATAATTTTAATACCGAATGTCATAGAGTTATCAAAAGTTATTTATAATATTAGGAATTAAATTTCAAAAACCTTGTTAGGTAACGAACATAAAAGGAAAACGATGTACCTATATATAAAAGTTGACCACTACCTATCTAATAATCGTCTGACCTAGGAAACTACGGAACGTGACGCAGTGTTCCAAAATGTTGGCAATAATAATAAACGAGCCCCTGAGCGCGACCCGTGTTGATTACCGCGGCAAAGTCGAGTTCAGATAATAATGGGGATAATAATGTGTATTTTTTTCGACTTCAACAGTCCTGTGGTTCAGCCGTATACAGCGTTACTTCCGTGTAATACTGTTTATTAATATGGATAATTAAACACATTGTGTTATAATATAAAACTATCGCTTTATGAGTGAAAGAGACGACGCTCTACAGAACCTAGTGGCCGTGCACTGTCGGCACAAGTGTTGTGTACGATGATGATTATACATAGCTATCTTTTGGCAGGTCATAGTCTAAATTTCGATTCAATTACTACTTTAACAATAATTATTCACATTTGACTGACAACTACTATTATATGTACACAAATCGACTTACCATACCAATATTAGATAGGTAATAGAGTCAAAAGCTCAACTGTTGTCTTTAGGAATACTTAGTTAGTTGATTAGTGAGAACTGAGAACTCAGTAATATGCGGTATAATATTACTAAACATTTTGAACTAATTAGCAATTCAGTAACCACTTTCCTTAATAATTGGGCCGAAACCCGACAGATCGGCCGTAGGACAAGAGATACTTAGGTAACTTTGCGGTTACGTACGAGAAGTAGAGTTACTTGTTCCAAAACCTAATTTGGTCTCTTTGGAGAAGAACAAACAAGAAACTCCATGGATACTATTTTTAATCATCAAGTTTTAAATCTTAGGTACCTTATTCGTGTCGCGTCTATATTGAAAACAATGAAAGTAAAGATCAATCTACATACCTACAATGGTAATCTGACTGATTGTTGATATATCATTATCAGCACAGCCAAACCACTGCTTCTAATAAAGATAGTGTGTTCTTTGTGAAGAGTAAGTAGCCACTAAGAAAGTTTTTTTGGAATTTCAAATCTATTAATTTTTTTAATGGAAGTTCGACAGCCGTGCGAGCGCAAGCTTGTATAAAATAATTACAGAAAATAAACAATTTAGCTTATAGCTGTTAACAGATGACCAATCTCAGATAACATTGGTCGTTCACGAGCATGACGTGTGATATCAGCATTTAGGAAACAATTTTGAAGGGAACCCAATGATCCAGCGCACTACTAGGTGATGGCTTCCGACTTGTTTATTTAGAATGGTTTGGCACATTAGCTAGTTTCAAGTTTGAGCACAGCATGCCAGTTGTATGTTGGTCGCTACCTACTTGTACTAAATCGATACGACGATTTGCCAATTAATTAAAAAGTCCGTGTAACTGTACGTATTGTATCTGTGCCATATCACCAAATCATAGTAACCACTCAAACATGTTCGGATAGCGGCGATTAGATACCGAACGGGAACAGCAAACAGATACTGTAAGTGTCCCGCCAGCGACCGGCCTGGTGCTCATTCCATAAGCCTGTTATCGGTTAGGATATAAGCAGTATGAGTTCTTCAAATAGTACGCCAATACACATCTGTTGTTTGTCGGTTTGAACTTTTTACAACTTGCCATTATATCGTATCAACATAACAGTTTTATACAAATTGTATGATTAGGAATCATGAGATTCAAGAATGTAGAGATTAATGGACCAAGTGGGTAATTCGGTACTTAGGAACCAAGGAATATGTAGGCGGCTGGTGAAATAGACTTTACTAAGATTAGAAGTAGGAGTACGCAATTAGTAAATGTAGGTAAACTGAAGTAGTGGATGTAAGTAACAAGTGTTTATCTAAAGCCTACTTTGATTGATAGGTCTGTGTGTGTGCGTTCGGCTGGAAGTTTGTTTAGATGATAGTGAGCGCTTTATTGGGCCGCGCTCGTCGCCCGCGTCCTCCCTTACTTCCATCATATCAAAAACTACGGACATTTACTTTATACTCATTTTTAGAATAAAAGGAAGAAAGAAAAAAAACAGGATAAGTACCTACTTCAATCAAATATAGCTAAGTAGGTACTATGAATGTAGTGTACAATACCAAACATACAAAAAGCCGAGGCAGCTCGAAGGCGACCACTGCGACCCCCACCGATGGCGCTCGCTCACGGACATAACGACGGGTTAACACCATTTAACGCAATCATTTTAAGGGGACCGAAAGGTTTTAATAATAATAATAATAAACCCGCAGGGCAGCTTGTGGCGAGCTGTTGGGCAGTAGCGACCCCCACGGACCTGACCTCCTGGGAGACCCTTTGTTCTTCATCTCTGGCTTGCGTTCATTGGCCGGCCAGAGTGAGCACTGACGAGGAATAAGGCTCCCACCTCTCTCTTGACTTAATTGGCTGGTTTGAGTGGAGATTCGCAAGAGCAAACTTGCTCGGGGGAAGAAAGTATTCCAGTAAGATGCTGGTAGGGATCTTGACCGTACTTCCGGGATTGTTCTGATAGCCGTGGAATACTACCATACCATACCACTCCTCCAACACCTCGATATATGTTGCCCCCTTGTCGCTACGTCACTATGTGCTAGCGGCCGTTTTCGGGGGCCCATTTACTGAGTGTGCAAGTCACCCCCTGCCTTATTATCCGTGTATACAAGCATTGGTCAGGCAGGGGCCATAGTCATTCAATAGTCTCAGATAATTAATCCACCTTAGCAACCCAAACCTATAGTTCAATACTTTTACTTATTCCATTACCTGCAATAGACCACCACCAACCGGGGGTTGACCTTAGGTGCACTTAAGTAGTGCATATAGGGATAATCGTCGGTTGGTGTCCCACTTCATATTATAAAGCTTTATTTAAGGGGCCTCTGCGAGTTAGCTTTGGCCCCTCGTACGCCTTTCAAAGGTCCGGGACCCAAGGGTCCCGAACTCCCGAGAAACGTGAAGTTTATAAAAATAATAATAAATCTTTATTGGTATCATTCGGTTTACATTCAATCATTCATTGAAGTATTATACCCTGGACCCAACACTAGGATACCCTGTGTCGTGAGGTCCAGTCTCCTCCGTCACGTTACCAGAGTAATAAATAGAATATAAATATTATTTGAATTAAAATTAGCGAAGGTCCAACACATCGACCACAGACCACACATTAAATGTTGTCTATTTCTCGGCGTAGTGGCCGTCGGCGTAAAGTCAGACACTCTCTTGATGGACGGGATTGCTCAGCGAAAATCAACTCCCGGAATAATATACAATTATACAGTACCTTAACCGTTGCACTTACGCGAAAGTGACCATTGTATGTTAAAAACTTTTTTTATGCCAATCAGGGAAGATTGGTATAAAAAATGTTTTCTCTTACCAATCAAAAAGTTCTATGGGACCGAAAAAGCAGAACTTGAAAAAAATATTCCATACGCACATTGTATGAAAAGGCAAATAATGTTGATGACATGACAATTCATCTTGTTTCTAATAACGATAGTTTTATTACCTGAGACTCCTATGACTCGAGTTTCTTATAACACTACTAAGATGGGCGGCGATCACGATTAACCATGAAAAACCAAAAATTGGTCCAGCAAAATCGATGTGTATCCGTGACCATGCTTCTGCCGGTACTCCTCAGGAGTAAACGGGCGCTAGGTTATCATTTTTCCTTGATGGTTGGCACAGATTACATTGCTTGATAAACGTTATGATTTCGTTGTTAATGTCAGGCCAAATACATGTAAGTGCGCTAATGATTTCATGGCAAAACACATAGACCAACTCCGAGGCTAAGTTCTCCCCATTGATGAGAATAACAATCGACAACACAACAATAGTGAAAATAACAACCAACACTCTAACCCTCAGGAAGTCAGGACAATCCCACAAACAGTCACCAACGCTGCTGTTCCTACTACGTGATCAACAGAGACCAGGATGCTCCGATGCTCCTATATGGGGGAGGAGTAATGTGGTAGTATCCTAGAAACCAACCTGTTATTGTCTTAATAATATAAAATAGCTTTAAACTGAGCTTTGGTGTATATTTCAATGTAAATAATATAACCTTAGAATATAACAATACCTAACTGTTAAGGTGGGATTTTTTCTGAAGGGTAAATAATAAAATAAACTTCATTTATGTAATTTAATATTAATTGCTTATAAACTGTACATTATGTACTGTTAATAATAAATATACATTTAAATAGTCAATATTTGAGATTTATTCTACCTCGTTTGGGAATACATTTGAATATGATATTAACGCTCTTCATTAAGGGGTTTAAGGGTTATCAATAAATATGATTTCTTTTATATATCATCTTATATCATACACATTATGTACAACAAAAGGCAAGAAAACTAAAATTACAATTTATTTGCAAACGTCATCACACACACACACAGTTATGATAAATAACTATATACAATAACCAAAAGACAATAATTATGAAAAATGTTTTCTAAGACGTCCGCGTTCACAAGATGGCCCGAACTGGATCGCATTTTCTTGAATGCGGGTTAATTAGGCACAATCAATTTCATTTAACCAATCTGAGTACTTATGCAAAATGTTTGTTTTTAACTTCTATAACATAATTTTCATCCCAAAATTATGCAAACGGGATTGAAGTCTCAAAGCTAGTCTCAAATAAATGCATCCTTGAGAAATAACATTTAATCAAAGGACATAATAAGAAAATAAAATATTATTAATATACGTACGTTTCGTAGACCGTGCTACGCTAGGGCCTACGCGGTCGTAGAGGCTTTATAACATCCACGTGAGCAAAAACCTTTCTACCAATTTCCAAAGTATACAGTTCAATTGAGAGAATGTTTGATTATTTATGCAATTTTTTGTAGGTGAAGTCAAATGTAAGATATAAGACATATTTGGTAGTCAAATATAAGACATATTTGGTAGAAACACAGTGTGGTGTAGCACGTAAAAATACGTCGTAAAACTAAAAAATCTAATTAATTAGTAATAACATACCTTAATCTTGGAAATCCATGTCACAAACACCATTCAAAAACAATGCAATTCTGAGAATTCACAGTTACACAAACAGTACTGATGAGTTATTGATAAGGCGAGCGCAACGTATTGATTATTATTATTATTCACTTCGAAGGTGGAAAAATAAGTGATAATTAGGTAAAATGGATGACCTATTTATTAAACTTTAGGGTAGCTTGTTTATCGGTAAATCATTATAGATGATTAAATTGGGGTAATTGAAGAGGAAGTTTTTGCATTTATGACCTAATGCGGAACCACCGTGCAGCGGCGCCTATTTGCCTGGATGATAGTTTTTAGGGTTCCGTAGTTAACTAGGAACCCTTATAATTTCGCCATGTCTGTCTGTCTGTCCGTCCTCGCTTAATCTCTGTGACCGTTAGCATAGCACTAATAAGTATAACAATCACGCCCACAAAGTGGTAAAATAAAAATTGGAAATTTTTTTTTTAGGGTATATGTAAGTGAGATAATTATGTAAAGTGGGAAGTGATTTTTATTTTATTTTAACCCTAGCGTGTCATATATTGTTGGATAGGTATTTAAAAATGAATAGGAGTTTACTAAATATTTTTTTGAAAATGTCAATAATTTCGGAAATAATCGCTTCAAAAGTAAAAAACAATGTAAATACATTTAAAAAACATGAAAAAAATCTGAAAAGTAGAACTTTATAAGGACTTTGTGGTTTTAATCTGTTACATATATTTTGTATGAATCAATTTATATTACACAGTGCCCCGTCCGTGTCCCGTCCGGGCTGGATAATGCACTGACGAATTTGTAATTCAAAAAAATTGTCGGTTCCATTGTCATTTAGTAAATCTGTGGGGTGCCCATTGTTGTTTGTTTTGTGTGTGAGTGTTATTTTATCCGTACTAATATTATAAATGCGAAAGTAACTCTGTCTGTCTGTCTTTCTGTCTGTCTGTCTGTCTGTCTCTTCTTCACGCCTAAACCACTGAACCGATTTGAATGAAATTTGGTACAGATATAGTCTGGGACCCGAGAAAGGACATAGGATAGTTTTCATCCCGGAAATCCCCCGGGAACGGGAACTACTATTCCACGTGGACGAAGTCGCGGGCAAAAGCTAGTTAATAATAATGTAGGTATATGTATTATTTTTATTTATATTGTCGGGTTAGGTACCATACAGGCTGTGATTAGTGGCAGATCAGATGGCCGCGTGTGAGCCGTCCCAACTCCCAAGATATTTATTTAGGTTTACTTGTTGCAGGCTGGCTCTAGGAATAGCGTCTTTATAAGGAATGCTGTAATTCGAGGCGATATTTAGTTTCACCAAGTGCGGGAACTAAAGATCCTCCTTGCTTGAAGATACCCATTAGCGTAGAACCAGGTAAGCTGGTATTAGAACAAAGCTGCAAAGAGCATTTCTAGTAAACTCACTGCTGCTCATCCATGACCTCGGATTTCGGAAGCAGTTCGTCGCCTGTACACCGATGCCCTGCGATCAAAAGATCTTTATGTGGTCCCGGCATGGAGCCGGGCATGACCTCTATCACTGTCAGCAGTAGTTAAAGCTATGATACCGAAAACAGATAAAAAGGGACATTGACCTTTTCCGTGAATCGGACAACAATAAAAAGTATTAGTTACAGCAGCCTTCCCTGACGCCACACTCTGGACTTAGCTGAAGTTAGTGGCGTTTATTTATCTCTGTCCCAAACTCCCAATATCTGTAAGAAGCCAACAGAGTGGTAAAACATAATGTTTTCTATCAGGTTTCCACATTATTATCATCTAGAGCAGTATTTCCCAAAGTGTGGGTCGAGGGTAGATTTATAGGACGATTGTCGTACTCGTTCAATTGTCATTTTACTCGTTCGTTCGTCGTCGTGGGCAGGCAAGGGGTGGGAAGGCAAGTACGATTGTTTCGAAACAGTTAAAACTTATAATATAGAAAACGAAGTACAGCTACAGCAGGTATCAATGTAGTGTCTGCGATTTCCACTCATTTAACACAGTTGGAAAATAACTTTGATGCCTACTTCGGGGAAGAGATGAGGAAGTTCGACACGACAACATACCAACTGAAATGTCAAAGCAAGTGAAGAGCTTATCGATTTATCAGAAGATACCACACTGAAAAATACTTTTAATCGCAAGCAATTGACGAAATTCTGGCTGTCAGTTGCTGACAGCCATCCTTGCCTGTTTGACGAAGCAATGAAAGTCCTCCTCCCCTTCACTACCTCATATTTATGTGAAGTGGGTTTTTCAGCTTTGGTTAATATAAAAACTAAATACCGAAATAGATTGGACGTATCGAACTCATCACGATTAAAGGGAACCAATGCACCCCTCTCATTCTCATTAAATATCATGTCAAATAATTTTATTAATAAAAAAAAATAAGTTACAACTGGAAGTATTTCTTTATTCTTAATTGAAATGGGTGTGGTGACGAGCTTAAGAAAAGGCCCAAGTCCAGCATTGAGCGTCAGTAGGCTGATGATGATGGTATGGTGGTGAACTACGATAAGAATAAACGCATAAACTCTGCGGCAGCAGCATACCGCTGCTTTTTTGTCTTCATGACACAAGGTGGGCCGCGAACTTCTTTCTTGTAGATGGGTCGCGGTCCCGGCAAGTTTGGGAAACACTGATCTAGAGTATTATGGTATTAGGTCCCGTTAGACAGCCTAGGTCTTTCAAGAATTGTGGGAGGACCGCAGCGTTTTAGTACCTATAGCTACCCACATATTTCGGCTTATTCCCAAAATCCACCCTTAAATCTCCTTCGACCCGACGGGTGAAAATCTAAGTTCATACCTACTTATACCTAAACTAGCTTCTGCCCGCGGCTTCGCTCGCGTTAGAAAGAGACAAAAAGTAGCCTATGTTACTCTCCATCCCTTCAACTATCTCCACTTAAAAAATCACGTCAATTCGTCGCTCCGTTTTGCCGTGAAAGAAAGACAAACAGACAGACAGACAGACAGACAGACACACTTTCCCATTTATAATATTAGTATGGATATGGTGTAGTGTAAGTATGTCACGTGTGTCTAAAGAGTAAGAAAGGTATAAGACGCAGAGCAATCACTAGCCTAAACTAGTTTAGTCTCGAAATGCATTGAACTAATTGTGCAATATAATTAAATAGAATCTGTTTGGAATAAATATGTTGTTCCAACATTGTAAACAAAGATAACCTCGGCAGATATATTTGAAGTTATCAAAGTAATGGCAATAAACGTGCGTATCGAAATGCCAAAATTAAGTTGAATGCTTCCACAATAAGTAGATAGGTGTCCAGTATTGTGGCTGACATTTTGATGGGGATGTTGCCTTGCCAGTCATTATAAGCCAGCCGCGTCGCGTCGTGGAGGAGCAGCCGCAAGCTGTAGCACGCAGCTGTGCGCCGAGTGCCGCCGTCATGACGCCGGCAGCCCAGCGTGCGGTATCGGCCGCTGTCGCGGCTGTCGAGTAGGTACCGCGAGCTCGCTGCTCCGCCGCGGCGCACGGTGGGCTGAAAATCGGCTTTCATAGACTTAGGGATTTCAATTTGCAAGTGCTTGTTTTTATGCCGGATATCGCTTCTATTAGTCATTACTATGTACAAAAATGACACCCGAGTTAATTCTACCCAAAAACGAAGGAAATATAATTTTTTTACGAAAAATTTGTATGAAGCTAGTATGAAAAATCGAATTATCTCCTAAACGGCATGTTTAACCGTAATATCCTTGGAGATGGTCATAGTGCTAATTATTTATGATTTTTTGGTTGGCAATTGGACGAAAAATTTAATGCCGTTTTTTTTTTAAAAATCGTCAAAATATTTTTATTTGTTTTTACGTATGAAACGATTCCTTTTGGTGTTTATGTTGAAGAACACGGACTTTTAACTACACATAACATAAAATAGCATCACTCCTATATTTCCGAAGGAGTTGGCAGAGGTTTATAGTACACCCACACGTAGCCAACTATGTTTGAGCTAGATATTTATCAGCACAAAATGAGTTTTAAAACTTTTCATACAACCAAATTACCAATTGTCTTCTAATGAGTCCAAAAAGAAGTGATTAAGTAACTACACTGATTAGGTCTTCTAATGAGTCTTAATAGGTGATTTAATGATTTTCAATATCTCACGACAATGGATTATATTTAACATTTCCTGATAAGTAAGCTAATTTGTTAATTAGCAGTGCTATGAGTTCTAAGAATAGTTAGTGACAATTATAGATTTTCATTAGCTAATGAGGAGATAACTAATGAGGGTAGTTACCTAATTATTGTCGTTTTGCAATAAAAGGGCTAAAGTTTTGTTTTATAATTTAATTTGTTCACAACTGTGTAACTGCTAACACTAAATCTGCGACTATAAAATCTTAAAATGGAAAGTTTAATCACCAATTTAGACTTGTTTGTTCTTCTACGAAGTGAGAGTACTTCATTTGATCATGAAGTATTGTTTAGTGCAGTTGTATCCCGCATAGGCGATTGCCTGTCTGACGAAGATTATGTTGTTCTCAAAGAATTTTGTCGGAGATTTACGCGAGCCGCTTTACAAAGGTGGGGGAAATCCAACCGATTCCTTGATAATTTCAGGAGAAAGTACGAGAATTGGTTGGGAGCAAATATTGATTGGCCGAGTTTTGTGCAAACTTTAGTTAATCAAGAACCAAGTGTTGATGAGATACCAAGAGCGCCCTCAGTCTCTCCAGAACCGTCGACATCAACGTCCATTGGAACAATGACGAAAAGATCCCGTAAACCATTCGAAGACCTGGGAAGTAAACAAAAAAAGAGAAGATCTGATGAACACACAGGCGAAGGTTCCAGTGAATTGGCATATGCAGCTGCAGCACGTTTAAAAGAAGAAGGGCATGGAGATATCGCCTCTGTCATCGAATACATGATGAAAAATCCTGAAGCAGCCGCTAAATTAAATGAAACGCTTAAGAAACCAGCGAAAACAATCATATTTACGCCAGAAAAGGCGCTTGGATTGCTTCTTTCGCTAAAACTCTCAAAGTGGCAATATATTACGTTGCGTGAGGCTGCCATTCGAGAAGGTGCTAAAGATATTTATCCATCTTACTATAAAGTGCAACAAACTAAGCTTGATTGCTACCCTCCGAAGCAATCAGTGACAGTTACTGATTCATCGGCTAGGATTACACTTCAAGCTTTACTTGATATCACGGTTACAAGAATCCTTCAAAGCCTTTCTAACGAAGAGCATAACAAGCAGTTGAAGCTGATATCCAAGTGGGGATTTGACGGTGCTTCTAACCAAAGCCGATACAAGCAGAAAATTGAGGGTGAGGAAGATGATTCAAGCATTTTCATGACCTCCTTGGTGCCACTAAAACTGACAGATGGAGACAACATTTTATGGACGAACCCAAAACCATGCTCAGTTTTGTATTGTCGTCCAGTTCAGTTTACTTTTGTAAAGGAGAGTGAAGCAGTTGTCCTTGGGCTGAAAAAAACAAATGGATGAAGAAATTGAGGCCCTTATCCCCACAGAGTGCAATAATAATAATAGGGTGACTCATCAACTAATGATGACGATGATCGACGCTAAAGTCTGTACTTACCTTTCTGAAGCTAGATCAAATGCATCGTGCTACCTGTGCTTAGCAAAGCCTACAGAAATGAACCGCTTAGATGCTGTAACATCAAAAATTGTGTGTTCGGACCTGTATGAGTTTGGCTTGTCATCCCTACACGCCCGTATAAATTGTATGGAATGTCTGTTACACATTGCATACAAACTGGACTTCAAACGGTGGGCAGCGAGAAGTGATGAGCACAAAGAAATGCTACAGACAAGAAAGAAAATAAATCAAAATAAATTCAAAGATGAGCTCAATCTGTTGATTGATATAGTAAAACAAGGCTCGGGAACCACCAATGACGGGAATACTGCAAGAAAATTCTTTGAGTTTTCTAATAAAACCGCAGCTATAACCGGTTTGGATGAAGACCTCATCAAAAGATTTGCTGTAATTTTACAAGCAATTACATCTGGAGAGCAGATCGATATAATAAAATTTAGAGATTATGCTCGCAAAACAGCAGAAAAGTACGTATTACTATACGACTGGTTCTACATGTCGTCAACCGTTCATAAGTTACTAATCCATGGGGCTGACATAATCGAGAAAAATAATATTGTGCCGATTGGGACTCTCTCGGAAGAAGCCTCAGAGTCTCGAAACAAAGATTTTAGGAGGTTTCGAGAACATCATTCGCGGAAAAGAAGCAGGCAGGATTCCAATCAAGACATTTTAAATATGCTTGTTGTTTCTTCGGACCCTTTGCTAAGTGCACAAAGGCCTAAGTTAGATGCCAAGAAAAAGCAGAGCTTGTTTGCTGAAACTCTCGACTTAATTCAATTTCAGGAAACTGAGTTCGAATTTTTGGATATATCCAATCTGGATGCTGACTCAGAATTGGAGTCTGACAACGAGAGTGATAAGGAAAATTTGTAAAAAAGATATATATGTACATATTTGTAAATTTGTATTTGAGTGTGTTTGGGTTTTTTTGTAATATTTAATGATATGTTTTATTTTTTTTATTTATTTTACTTTATTTTACGAATGCTTAGTATTAATTCCTTAAATTAACTTATTTTGTATAAAATATAACTTCATAATGTTACTTCAATATAATTTTTTTTTATTTAAATTAATATAAATGTGTCAAAAACAGCAATTTTTTTATTTTATTTTTCTTGTTTCGTGTGTTCTTAATATTTGGGTTAATAACATATCGAACTTTTTAACTTAGACACTAAAAGGGATCGTTTTACATGTAAAAATAAATAAAAATATTTTGACGATTTTTTAAAAAAAAAACGGCATTAAATTTTTCGTCCTATCGCCAACCAAAAAATCATAAATAATTAGCACTATGACCATCTCCAAGGATATTACGGTTAAACATGCCGTTTAGGAGATAATTTGATTTTTCATACTAGCTTCATACAAATTTTTCGTAAAAAAATTATATTTCCTTCGTTTTTGGGTAGAATTAACTCGGGTGTCATTTTTGTACATAGTAATGACTAATAGAAGCGATATCCGGCATAAAAACAAGCACTTGCAAATTGAAATCCCTAAGTCTATGAAAGCCGATTTTCAGCCCACCGTGCGGCGCTGTGACCGTGCGCGCTGGCCTGTTTGTGTGTAGCTCCACAAAGGGAGGTGGCGAGGTTATCGGATTGCTGATAGTGCGGTTAACACGAAACTGGAGCTGTGCCGCCGCGCTGAGGTCAACTGATTTATAGTTGTCAATTTACGTACTTACTTACATAAGTTTATTACTTCATAGTTTTTACTCAGTATTCTTTATTATTACATACCAGCTTTTGCCCGCGACTTCGTCCACGTGATTAATAGTTCCCGTTCCCGGAGGAATCCCGGGATTAAAACTGTCTGCCTCTTCTTCACGCCTAAAGCACTGAACCGATTTCAATGAAATTTGGTACAGATATAGTCTGGGACCCGAGAAAGGACATAGGATAGTCTTCATCCCGGAAATCCTAACCTAACCTGCCCGAGTCGGGGCGCCCTAATTTTGGACTGACGATGCTAATTAGTTAAACGCATTCTTTACCAAAGTTAGCCTAATAAAACATTAGTTTAAATAAAATTAGTGCTTTTGAAAATTCGGTAAAATGACATTATTTTAAAGAAATAAATATGCTTAATAAAAATCTGCCAATTAACTATTCGGTCAAATGAATAATTTTACGAAATGACTTTATTCTACTAAAATTAGCCGGAGTGATTTTCGACAAAACGTTGTTCTGCTAAACAAGGGTGAACCTTTCATTAGTACTATTCTTCTATTGAAATATGCCCCTGAATAGTAGATGTGTAATTTTTTATTATTCTAAGAGCCTAGTTCTAGCATAGTAATGTGGTTCTAGCCTAGCTGTCTAGCGCATTGCTTCCGAATCCGTGGACCATCCCTTCAGGGGTAAAACAGCTTTCCTATGGGGGTAGTGTAGTGGGGATTGTCTTTTTGAGAACCAGTCCTAATGCGAACAAACCATAAAAACATCAATAATACAATTACCTATGTTATTTTACTTACTTGCGGGTATGATTTAACTTATTTGATGATTGTGTTTTTTTTATTACATTTTTGTGTTATTAATAATCCTAAAGGACATCATGCAATTTTCAGACATTGTTGCTGAGCACGGCCATATTGTTGACATAATACAAAAACTACCAAATACTTAAACAGTGTTGTAATACTAATTTGTTTTTGTGTCAAACTAATAATAATAATTATTAATTATTTAGTACGTATAGTATTCGTGCTGGGCCGCATCATTGATGATGGTTGTTGAATAACGAATAAATAATAAGTAGAAGCTGTGTGTGCAGTTTGTTACTAATTATGCTCGAGGTGGGATTTAAGCCCGAGTCGAAGGCGTGCACGTGAATGGAATTGAAAGTGTAACAATTAAATGCTCTACTAATGAGTAATATATATATTTTTATTATTAACTTATATATACTTACACCAGCTGTCCTCCCTCCACGGTTTTACCCGCTTGGTTCACGTTCCCGTGGAAATTATATTTGGGATAAAAATATCCTATCTCTTTTGTCAGACAGAGTATTTCCATTCCACTCTCACTCAACTCACTCACTTGTTTTAAACTATACCAGAAAGGATAAATGCCCACCAAATTGTGTTTCGTCCAGCATTGTGGAAATGAGCATATTTTTACCAAACCAAAATGATACAAAAGGAACCCTTATGGCCATCATGTCCGTCCATCCTCGACATACTGTCCGAACATTTAGTGCTAGAAAGGTGAAACTTTGCATGAATAGAATACTTGTATTGACCACGTCCACAAACTGCTTAAAACGAAATCTTATTTTTTTGGAGTTTTTGTTCCACTGCACCTTGAGTGGGGATTTTTTTCTCGCGTCTTCTTCATAGCTTGTTATTTTAGACATACTTACAGTTCTTTTAAGCATTTCTTGTTGTTAACATGGGGCGTTCCCTCCCCCTCTAAAAAGTAAAAAAAAAACGGCCAAAAGCGTGTCGAGCCACGCTCAGTGTAGGGTTCCGTAGTTTCTCGTCCGTCACAATAACTGTTGCAACTTGTGTTATAAGTTTAAATAACAGCGCGAACGTGAAATAGCCCAAAGTACAGCGCCATCTCTCGGGGAATTTGGTTACTAATTAATACATAGGTACCAGAAGAAGTTTTCGGTGGTAATTTTGAATTGCGAGAACCAATTTAAATCATTCTTTTTTTGTTTGAAAGAAGGTATGTTTAGAATAATAAAATATGTAACGAATAAAAAAAAATACTTGCATATACGATTACACTACAAACTTAGTCCAAAAAATATTTTGTACAACCTTTTTGTTTTTTTTGTACAAAAACTGTTCTTTTCATCAAGTTCAAAATAATTTTCCTAGAAAGTCCTTATAAAATTCTACTTTTCAATTTTTTTTTTTCATATTTTCTAAACTTATGGTTCTAAAGTTAAGGGAAATTATTTTTTACTTTTGGAGCGAATATATCCGAAATTATTGACATTATCAAACAATTTTTTTAGTAAACCCCTATTCATTTTTAAATACTTATTCAACAATATATCACACGTTGGGATTTCATATAGGGGGGCTACCCTAATAAAACATTTTTTACCACTTTGTCCGCGTGGTTGATATACATATTGGTACCAAATTTCAGCTTCCTAGAGCTAACGGTTTTTTTTTTTTTTTTTTTTTTTTTTTTTTTTTTTTTTTTTTTTTTTTTTTGGTGAGTGGGAAATCATCGAATGACTGCTCCCGTCCTGGGTGCGACGGGAGGGCGTGTCAGACTCTTACTGACTAAAACCCACTCATGTTCCTTCGATTGCCCTTTATGTTCCAGGGTCACGGTAACCACTATAAACATTCCGCAACCCCGGCAGGCGTTGGCCCTGTTGGGCCCCTTCCTGTGCTGACTCCTTCTCTTTGAGGCGCGCGTGGAACAAAACGCGCCGTCTACGCGGTCCTGGTCCTAGCCGGGCGGCGAGCTACCCATAGCTCGCCATCCGCAGAACCGCGCCTACGGTGGCCGGTAGTCGTCTTGCGACTCTCGACGTCTTCGCCTGGGTCTTAGTCCGGGGCGAGAGGCTCGTCGTTGCCTCTCGCGCGCCGCCGCTTCCTTCACTAGCATAACTGCTTCGCAGAAGGAGGCGACGGCATCCCATTCCGTCTCGCCCCGAAGCATGGCCTGAACCAGCGCCGGGCGCGAGAGGTCACCGCCGCCGATCGCCTGTACGAGGACACGTCGATGCTCCGCCCATGCGCGGAGAGCTAACGGTCACAGAGATTAAGCGAGGACGGACGGAGAGACGGACGGACAGACAGGCATGGCGAAACAATAAGGATTCCTAGTTGACTACAGAACCCTAAAAAATGATGGTCGTCGATGTAATGAACTTTGAAGGCTTAGATAACATTGTTATTAGTTCAGTTCAAATTAAAGAGGTCTTACTTGTAACATGCGCTTACTAGGACAACTTTGTACGAAAATACCTTAACATATAAGTAAACATGTAAAATATTTGTACATAACGGTACGGAACGGTTCTATTCTATGCCAAAACATTAATAAACGCATTTATAATTAATTTCTGATCAAACATTTTATTTTATCGCTAAAATATATTTATGTCTTTAGCGTTCATAGTCAATTTGTACTCATTACCGATCATTCACCTTACATTCGTATTACATTAGTTACGTGGTAGTTAAAACTATTCAATAAACCAGAAGTTATTTGGCTATCCGGCTCGAAGGACCAAAAAGATGTATGCGATGCTGAATGGGTCGCACGCACCTTGTAAGTAGTTTGAAATGATAAGTCACTGATAGCCAAATAACTTCTGGTTTATTGAATAGTTTTAACTACCACGTAACTAATGTTATATGAATGTAAGGTGAAAGATCGGTAATGAGTACAGTCTTAACAAATGAAGTCGTCTTGGAAATGTTGTAGCGTTACCCTGGGTTTTAGAGGCCCAGGGCAACCACCGCGCGGGTAGGTTTGTCTAGGAAACCAGAACCTTCTTAGGAAAGAGTCCCAGACGAACAGAAGGGGAGATAAAGGAATAAAAAACAGATAACAAATGAACAGATATATATTTATTAGAGTACCTACCTACGTTGGCCCAAACTCGTATTAAAATTTTAAGAAAAAGAATAAGACGAGAGCATGTTAGAAACCCGGAGGATCCGTAGGTGCTCCACGTCGAACGCCGGAGGCAGGGTAGGCGCCTCGGTAACGGACGCCGAAGGCTGAGTAGGCGCTTCGGCAACGGACGCCAGAGGCTGAGTAGGCGCCTCGACAACGGAGGCCGGCGGCTGAGTAGGCGCCTCGACCACGGAGGCCGGAGGCTGAGTAGGCGCCTCGACAACGGAGGCCGGAGGCTGAGTAGGCGCCTCGACCACGGAGGCCGGAGGCTGAGTAGGCGCCTCGACAACGGAGGCCGGAGGCTGAGTAGGCGCCTCGGCAACGGAGGCCGGAGGCTGAGTAGGCGCTTCGGCAACGGAGGCCGGAGGCTGAGTAGGCGTCACAACATACAAAATTTTACCTCAACCGGTTGAAGCTACTTCAAATTTTCTACCGTGACATACATACAGTGCAAACTAAATAAAAGCTTTTAAAAATATGAGGCGTGGGAAATCACCGGGACATCGTAAATTTTATGGACAGCATCTCTCTCGTTTGCTTGCGTTATTGTTTACGTTCTGTATTCGGCGGTCGTGCCAATAATGAAAAAATAAAACAGATGACGTCAGCGACAAGAATAATCAGACCGATCTCGGAAAAGTACTTGACGGTGTGTTTGAGAGTCAACTTAGTACACAATAATATATACGGGGTATTCACCCCGTATATGCGACGTATATCCCGTATACGAGAAAGAGTTAAGCGCAAGTTCCTCAGTACAATACAGTATAAATGTCGCATCAAACGATTATCCTACCAAGATGCTTTAAATAAATTTAATCCCACCAAAAACATTAAATATAAAAAAAGCCAACTCTCTTCGCAAATCTTCCATCGTTAAAAGTTTTGAGATCGAAAGAAGAGAAGCCAAGTCCTGTTCAACTTATATTGTAATAATAAATCAATATTTTGTGATTGTCTCAATAGTTTGGTTTACATTATAATAATATTGACTACCAGCCGGGCAGCGAGCTACCCATCGCTCGCCATCCGCAGACCCGCGCCTACGGTGGCGGGTAGTCGTCTTACGACTCTCGACGTCTACGCCTGGGTCCCTGTCCGGGGCGAGAGGCTTGTCGTTGCCTCTCGCGCGCCGCCGCCTCCTTCACTAACATAACTGCTTCGCCGAAGAAGGCAACGGCTTCCCATTCCGTCTCGCCCCGCTGCATGGCCTGGACCAGCGCCGGGCGCGAGAGGTCACCGCCGCCGATCGCCTCTACGAGGTCACGTTGATGGTGCACCATCCACCGTGTGCTCGACCGTGTCCTCCAGGCGACCGTTACTGCAGTGGTGACACCCAAGCGTCGCCTCCGCGCGAATCCGACACAGGAACCTCCCGAACTGACCATGTCCGGTGAGGACTAGTGTCAAGCAGCATTTATTTCACTTAGACCATTTACAGGCACTTATGAGTTGTCAAAGCAGTCGGTTCGTCAGAAAGAAAGTTGAAGCTGGTTGCTTGTTTCATTAAGGTTGCCTCTATGGAGAAGAACAAGCAAGAAACTCCATGGACACACTTTTAAAAATATTGAGTTTTACAAAATGTACCTATTTGGCTTTTTTTATGAATGCATCCTGGGTAGAAAGTTTTAATGCGAAAGTTTTGATGAAAGCTACTTTAAATCGTTGAGATAGATTAAGTATTTTGCTTAAAGAAAACATCATTTTAGTTTAAAAAAGATTAAAATTGCATTCGGAGATTTTCTAAAATTGTGTAACACCCGGAAGTCGATCTGCCTTGAAATGGAATAAACAACATAATGTGCTTTTATGACTTTAAACGTTAGTGTCATTCATAAGGATCAGATTTTCAAACAAATATGGCAAATCAAAGCGCGATATCAACTGTCTTAATCTTCGTTCAATTGAAGTAAAATTCTTAAGTTTTATGGTTTTCTCCTTTAATTTAGTTATATTTGTTAGAAATATTTGGTCCTAATGAATGACCCTAACGTGTGAAGTCATAAAAATACAGGATGTTAGGTGTTCAGCCGGTTCGACTCCCGACTGTGACAAACGGGTTTTAGAAAATAACCGAAAGCAATTTTGATTCTTTTTTAAAATAAAGGAATGATTCCTTTAGATAAAATAGTCTATTTTGAAAATTGAAGGTAGTTTTCTTCCAGGCCCATTAAATACTTTTTTTTATATAGTGAAACTAATAAAATACAGTTTTCAAGTTAATTTGTTTTTTTATGCCAATCGTTCCTGTTACTAATGTTGTTAAAAAACTTATTTTAGACCAAGCATAGTTGAAGTACTAAAAAGGTAGAAATCATAAACATGTTTACAGAAAATGTATAGGAAAAGTTTTTACTCCAACCTGAGTTAGTTATAGAAGACTTTGATAACAGTGCCACGAACAACTATGATTATAACACAATGACCTATCACGCATTTTTTAATATTCATTGTCGCCATCTTGGATTCTGAAATTAACCTCATTTTCGGCTTCAGTGTCCCCGAAAACCACGGAAACGATACCCATGACAGATATTTATAAAAAAAATAGCCGCCATCTTGGATTCTGAAGTTAACCTCATTTTCGGCATCAGTGTCCCCGAAAACCACGGAAACGATACCCATGACCAATATTTAAAAAAAAAAATAGCCGCCATCTTGGATTCTGAAATTAACCTCATTTTCGGCATCAGTGTCCCCGAAAACCAAGGAAACGATATCCATGACCGATATTGTCCAAAAAAATTAGCCGCCATCTTGGATTCTGAATTTTTTTTATTTACTTATTTATTTTAAAGAAGGCTTACAGGCTAACAGTCAATTATATAAAGAATATAATATAAACAAATAGCTAATTACCAGCCTCCACATATAGCTTAACTTAGTCGAAATAAAAAAAAAGAAAGTACAAGTTTAATTTAAATGCCATCAAAAAATAACTGTGCCAAATGTCGTCTTACAGTCGCCACACTGGTGCAGAACAAGTCAATATTAAGGTCACTGGGTAGTTTACCAAAGCTTAATGCACTTCTTATTGAAAAGACGTTGCGTCTGTAATTAGTTAGTGCGAAAGGTACATTTAATATTGGCCGTTGACGAAGTGCCATCAAGTTCGTACGTAGAGATAAATTAGAAATTAACCTCATTTTCGGCATCAGTGTCCAAGAAAATCAGGGAAACGAAACTGAGTGATCCAACGCACTCGCCACCATCAGCGAGATATAAGAGTAAACATGACTATGCTCCCAACCGCCAATCTAATTCATGTCTAACATATAAGTACTTAATAAGTACTTCATGGTACTCACATTAACAAATTTGAAATAATGCTTATAACTAAGGTTTCGTTAAACCAATTACAAAGCTGAAGTCTATAATTATTAAATACAATAATTTGTTGCAGGGCAAAGGCAAGCATTGATCACCACGCTTGCTCAAGGCGGATTGGCAATTTCGGACTTATAAGTATTAACTACAAGTCCAGGTTTCCTCACGATGTTTTCCTTCACCGATGTCTGAGAAAATGTATTTTGGACGATACATTTTTGGAAAGTATATTATGAATTGAAAAAGTCACATTGGTTCTTGTTCGGATTTGAACCCGAAGAGGGTGTCTCTTGTATAAGAGGCGGACGCCTTAATCGATAGGCCATCACGACATTCTTAAAAAAGAATGTAACGTAAAAGCTCCTATTAACGACCCCCTAAAATGTGTACTCTATTACCGATCTAATTTTAAATCACTCATATTATACATAATATAGGGTTCCAGAAAAGTAATACCTTAAAAATTAGTTACATAATTTTGTTTTATAACAAAAAGAGCAAAGTTTGTGTGTTTAAATAGCCAGTGAAAGAAATAATTTGACAATAATTGGGACGCGCCCGAAACGGACGCAAGTTTCATAGTGTTGCGCCTCCAGCCACGTAAGTACACCTGAATATTGCTTAAGAAAATTAACGCACTAAAAATTGATTAGTGTTCTTGCTATCACATTACAACTGTAACGCATATATTCGTTTTCTAAACTAATTCTTAAAATAGTACTTTTAATTGGTTTTTATGTTATAAAATCATGTTTTAATAAAAGGCGGTAATAGAATCCAAATTTTAAAACTTGATTCTAATAACGACCCATGGCGTTGTTAAAATTTTGAGAACGTTTAGTATTTTAAAATAATATCTATTATAAACTAACTTATTTGATTATACTTTTTTCTTGTTCAATTCTTAAAATTATTTTACTTCGTTAGGTCTATTAACGACATAGCTATTTCTTAAGTTTTTATGTCAAACTCGATGTATTTATTATTATTTTTAAAGGTCGCTAATAGAATATTGTAACCTTCTTACTTGATTCTATTACCGACTCACAGCTGTGAGGATATTTTTGGTAATATTGAAAGTACTAACACAAAAACAAAATGTCAATTTTTGATCAAATTGGCTTATTTCTTGCATACGTGACGTTTTGAGAGATTTTGTCACAGGCCATATCATTAATGTAAAATAAAATTTACTTTCCTGTTTAATTCATGTCATTATCTATGTATATTTCATATATATTATTAAATTCTATAATCTCTTTAAAGTTTGTAGCAGAAAGCAGAAGCGCAAACAGTAGGGACGCCTCTGGTCAACTAGAAGCTGGGCTTATAGCTATAAATGAAGAGACCAGAATATACGAAGCTTCATAAACCTATTATTCATAGCATACCAAGGATTACACTGCGTTACAAGGGAAATCATAACTATTGTTATATTATGATTTTATATTATTTATTCGTTTCACCATCGAATATTTACACCAATAATTACTTACTTATAGATTATTGGTGTAAATATTAATAACTATTTTATAACAAAACAATAATGTAACACTTACTTCAAAGTAAACAACACCATAAAATACCTTAAAAACGATTTTATTTTATTTTATACTAAAGTAGAAGTGGCAACTTCGTATGGGTCGGTAAAAGAAGCAGAAAAATCGCTAATAGAATCTTGCCGCATTCTATGGGTCGGTAATAGAATCAACTTCTCTTTTGGATAAAATAATTATTTTGTAACTATTGTGTTATTGAATATTGAATTTAAGAACTGAATAGCAAAGAATACTTCGTAAAGATTAATTATAAATTATAACATCTTCCCTAACATAACAGCTTATATCTATTTTTTTTAAGTGAATCCTGAAACAGCTTAAACTGGCGGTAATAGGAGCATTTACGTTAACGTTTATTCTCTTTGAATGAGAAGAATCCCTAATTGCTGAGCTAAAACGGCTGTGGACTAGGATGCCAATTCTCAGCAATGAAAAAACGACAGACTGAGCGCGCGTGCGAGTGTGCGACAAACAGAGAGCCCGATCCGGTCTTTTGCGATTTTCAGCCGTAATGCCGATGCATGACTTTTTAGTAATTGTTATTTCTAAGTTTCATGTGCAACAAATAGATTGTAATGAACTATATACTTTAAAGTAGTGACTAAAAACTGCCTTTAAACTAGACAAATAAAATATACGCTCTATAAAATATCAATGTTTAATGTACTTAATTAAAAGGTATCTAGGTGTTACTACTATTTACAGACATCACCCCATGACCCCACTACTGGGTAATCCGTCCCGGCTACCACTACTTCTATACATATTATAGTACACAATTAGACATGTGTGGCAATACCGACGCGCTCAGATGCCAGACGAGCACAGCGAGCACTGCGGGAGAGCGTCGGCGCGGTCACGTCGGCGCAGTCACGTCGGCGCGGTCACGTCGGCGCGGTCACGTCGGCGCAGTCACGTCGGCGCGGTCACGTACGGCGCAGTCACGTCGGCGCGGTCACGTCGGCGCGGTCACGTCGGCGCGGTCACGTCGGCGCGGTCACGTACGGCGCAGTCACGTCGGCGCAGTCACGTCGGCGCGGTCACGTCGGCGCGGTCACGTCGGCGCGGTCACGTCGGCGCAGTCACGTCGGCGCGGTCACGTCGCCTGTACACACGGTGTCACTCTCTCAGCGACGTCACGGCTCGGCGCTAGACTTGTGTGGCGCAGCGGGGGCGCGCGGGGCGGGCGCGAGGGGCGCGGGGGGCGCGGCGGGTCGCCAGGCGAGCACGTAGGCGCTCGTGAACAGCACGGAGCCGCCCAGCGGTCCCACCCAGTACACCTGCAACACAACCACTCATCTCCTTCATACTGTATCGTATCTGTCGCCAGGCGAGCACGTAGGCGCTCGTGAACAGCACGGAGCCGCCCAGCGGTCCCACCCAGTACACCTGCAACACAACCACTCATCTCCTTCATACTGTATCGTATCTGTCGCCAGGCGAGCACGTAGGCGCTCGTGAACAGCACGGAGCCGCCCAGCGGTCCCACCCAGTACACCTGCAACACAACCACTCATCTCCTTCATACTGTATCGTATCTGTCGCCAGGCGAGCACGTAGGCGCTCGTGAACAGCACGGAGCCGCCCAGCGGTCCCACCCAGTACACCTGCAACACAACCACTCATCTCCTTCATACTGTATCGTATCTGTCGCCAGGCGAGCACGTAGGCGCTCGTGAACAGCACGGAGCCGCCCAGCGGTCCCACCCAGTACACCTGCAACACAACCACTCATCTCCTTCATACTGTATCGTGATGACACGTACACGTAGATGTGTGCTCACCCAATGCCCAGCTAGTGTTGTGTATAGTTAGGCTCGCCGCTGACTGCAACTTTTTGTCACCGTGACTTTTTGTCACTACGTCGAGTGCTATGAAAACTATACTGAGTGCGCTCATTATGGTGACGTGATACTAAGGTGACAAAAAGTTCCAGCGGCAGGCAACGCCTGAGTGACGTGACTGTCGCTCGCCCTGTACAATTACTATGGGAGTCCGCTCACTGGTGACTATTTGTCACTCGGCCGGCACTGTGCGTTCGAAGTAGACGTATCCGTATGCTAATAAAAAGTGTGGCTGTGTCTTGTTTTTATTTTTAAAGATGTCGTTTTATTTCTTGGAGGAAGACATTGACAATAAGTTGTTAATAGAGAAGGTAGAGTAGAGGTGCAAAAAATATTCTTCCTTGCTTCTGCTGGAATAGCTTTGCGAAACGTTGTATCTTGAAATGTAATCACAGGACCTACCAAAGCCTGCAACACATCGAAATAGTTTATAGACATACGAAGATAGCTTTGGTGGATACTGACGTAATACGTACTATACGTACTTACGTACTAATATTATAAATGCGGAAGTAACTCTGTCTGTCTGTCGGTCTGTCTGTCTGTCTGTCTTTTCATCACGCCTAAACCAGTGAACCGATTTGAATGAAATTTGGTACAGATATAGTCTGGAACCCGAGAAAGGACATAGGATAGTTTTCATCCCGGAAATCCCCCGGGAACGGGAACCAAGTATTATTCCACGCGGACGAAGTCGCGGGCAAAAGCTAGTTCAGAATACTTATATAGTGTAGGATTTTTTAGTAGAGTTTTTTTCCGTTTCATTTTTCTTCTTCGTATTTCAAGAGCACAAATCACGGCAACCTCGTTGAAGTCCATTACAAAAATGAACGCGATTTGTCACCCAAGAACAGTTTCAGTGAGCGCATCGTAGGTGACAGCAGGTGACAGTAACAATAAGTCACGGTGACAAAAAATTGCAATCAGCGCCGGGCCTTACTATCCGTGCGAGATAACATGGCACCTGGGTTGAATGAGTGACATTTAAAGTACTAAGTGCAAAAAAGGAGACGTTCGATTTTGGGCTAACACTATGACAGATGACAGGTATACGCTAACACCATTTAAAAATAAAAACTATATAATTTTATTTGGTGTACATTGTTCTAGCCCGGGCTCCATTCTTTCTGAATTTTATTTTAGTAGTTTAAATAATAACATTTAATTTGTGCTTAGTTGTTTCTCATAACATACTACGACATGACAAAACAAACTACTTAGAAACAAAGTTTTAAAAAAAAATTACGTGCACGCCTGAAAATCTGTTTTTGCACATCCGCCATTTTAGTTATACTTGTACCGTTTATTGTAATCCTTAGAGTATATATGTTCTGTGATTGTAATAGTGATGCTAACGCTACTGGTAAGACGAGAGCAGGGCGCCGCGCGGGGTCGCGGGGTGAGGTTTGTTTTCGAGCCAGGTGCCATGTTAGCTCGCACGGGTAGTAGAGCAGTAGATGTGTGCTCACCCAGTGCCCGGCCAGTGTTGTGTATAGTTAGAGCAGTAGATGTGTGCTCACCCAGTGCCCGGCCAGTGTTGTGTATAGTTAGAGCAGTAGATGTGTGCTCACCCAGTGCCCGGCCAGTGTTGTGTATAGTTAGAGCAGTAGATGTGTGCTCACCCAGTGCCCGGCCAGTGTTGTGTATAGTTAGAGCAGTAGATGTGTGCTCACCCAGTGCCCGGCCAGTGTTGTGTATAGTTAGAGCAGTAGATGTGTGCTCACCCAGTGCCCGGCCAGTGTTGTGTATAGTTAGAGCAGTAGATGTGTGCTCACCCAGTGCCCGGCCAGTGTTGTGTATAGTTAGAGCAGTAGATGTGTGCTCACCCAGTGCCCGGCCAGTGTTGTGTATAGTTAGAGCAGTAGATGTGTGCTCACCCAGTGCCCGGCCAGTGTTGTGTATAGTTAGAGCAGTAGATGTGTGCTCACCCAGTGCCCGGCCAGTGTTGTGTATAGTTAGAGCAGTAGATGTGTGCTCACCCAGTGCCCGGCCAGTGTTGTGTATAGTTAGAGCAGTAGATGTGTGCTCACCCAGTGCCCGGCCAGTGTTGTGTATAGTTAGAGCAGTAGATGTGTGCTCACCCAGTGCCCGGCCAGTGTTGTGTATAGTTAGAGCAGTAGATGTGTGCTCACCCAGTGTTGGGCCCAGTCGCCGCTGCAGAGCGCGGGCCCGAAGCTCCGCGCCGGGTTCATGCTGGCGCCCGTCAGCTCACCCTGCAATCACACGCGCGCTCTCAGCACCACTCAGATAACTCAACATTTTATATCCATAATAATCAAAAGTAGAACCATCATATCGCAGATAATTCACAGCCAGAATCATCTTTTGGCATGCATTTCATATTTTATTTTGGCATGCAACAAGCATGCAACAAGCATGCATCATGAAGCAGGCATGCAACATGCAGCAAGCTTGCAACATGCAGCAGGCATGGCTTCTGTCACGGCTCCGGCGCTGCGGGGCTCCGGCGGTCCCACGCGAGCTAATCGTCGCAGATGGTTTTACGTCCACCACCGCAGCTTCGGCTTGCTGCAGCCTCAGCCGCGGCGGTGTGCGTTAAAACCACCTGCTCCTCAGCTCGCGGGCCGCCTCGCCCGTTCGCGGGTTTAAATTACACTCTAGGGGTAGGGCAGACAAGACTACGTGAAGTCGGTTTTGCAGCGATTCATTTCTGTCACTCACTTTTGTAGCTGTTTACACCATAGTGATTTTTTAAAACAATTTTTTTTTTCATATGACTATTAATTATTTCTATTGAAATTCTGTGATCTTCGTAGTATGCTAAGTCAAATTATGCCAAATAATCGGCGCTCTAAATAAACGTTATGCTAAACGAAATTATGCAAAATTGTAACTCTGACAAAGGAAATTATTGCCAATACAATTCTGCCATCTTAAAAGTATCCCATTTAAAATTCGGACATAAAAACATTAGGCCAAAAAACAATTATGTTAAATATTTTTTATACCTTAACAATGTTCGTTTAAAAAAGTTTCTGCCAAGTGAGTTATGCCAAAGAGGTTTCGGAGAAACAAGTTTCTGCCAGATAGAGGGCACCCTTGAAGAATGTGTAAGAATAACTTTAATGGAATTGGCATCAATATACATCGTATTGCAAGACTAGTGGGTAACATTAAAATTTGTGTAACAGCTCCTTCAAAACTAAAGAGGCTACATTAGTGACTGTATATTAAGAAGAAAATAATCAGAGGCACGCCTGAAGCCTCACTCGGGAGAGGGCATCAGAGTGAAGAGTAGCAAGGCTGCGGCACGGCTGTCAACACACAGTGGGGTGAACAAGAATGAGCAAGAATTTCAATCACAATCGAGTCTTAACTCCTACTCTGCGCTTCCAGAGCAAGCCTAAAAGTATTTTAACGAAAAGGCGTATACATTCAAGTCAGCAACGCAGAAAAAGTTTTGTATGTAATGGCTTCAGAAGGAAACTCAGAGCTCAGAGTTACTCAGATAGCAATAGAAAATGGTGAACCGGGAAATAATATTTTTATAAGATTCCTGAAATGTGATATCTATACTAATACTAGCTGCCTCCCGTGATTTCACCCGCGTTAAAAATGTTAAGGGTGAACAACCCTTATCACTTAGTGGTATAAAAAATAGATAGTAGCCGATTCTCAGACCTACTGAATATGCATATAAAATTTGGTAAAAATCGGTGAAGCTGTTTCTTGAGGAGTAAGGTAACTAACATTGTGACACGGGAATTTAAAATATAAGATTATAGAGCTGAAGAATTTGTTTGTTTGGTTGGTTGAACGTGCTTCTCAGGAACTATTGGTCCGATTTACAAAATTCTTTTTGTGAAAATTCTGTCGGGCTTGCAATAAGTATGACCCCTACACACGCGGCTCAAAGCCCCGACTTTAGTTCTACCAAACCGGAACAAAGCTACAATCAAAGTTCACGGAGGCATTATCATTTACATACAGCTGTCCCCCGCGGTTTTTGTTCTCGTGAGATTTTTGGGATAAAAACTATCCTATGTCTTTTCTCAGGCAAGAGGCAAGACCCAAATGTCCTACTTTGGTATTGTTCGTCAAAACGTTAGGCTCCTTACGTCTTAAGTTGAGCTAAACGATTACTGACAAATGTTTGCACTGTCTCGACAGGTCCACTCAAATCTATGTGCTTTGATCATAGACAGACAGACACGAGTCACTTTCGCATTTTTTTATTATTTTTTTAGTATGGATTATGCGGCGAATAGGCATTAATATTTTTGCTAGTAGTGTAATTACGTAGTAACTATTTATTTAATCTGTGGTGTAAGGCACATTGGCTACTTCTGGTGTTTGATCGCTTGCGAGGTTTGCTTATCATAGTCAGCCTTGGCGAGGTTCTCGTCATGCGGGACCGCTACTTCAACGAGCATTGCGCGCCGCTCCAATCGATCCACCACCACTATATTAGGCTTGATGACTACAATTGTGTTGTCAGTACAATGTGATATTGCCGTTTTCTAGAACTGGGAAGCACATTACAGTGGCAACAGATACTACAAGGCTATATTTCAGAGCAAGTTGTTGATGGACATCCTGGTAGCAAGGATGTGACAGTGCAAGTACTCTTCATTAGCGAGGTAACAATTCCTCCACACTATTCCCAACCACTGCAACTCCTGAAAGCCAGAATCAACAGTGGAGTCCGCCAGAAAAGCGCCGAAGCAATGAAGCTCGACGAGTCCCGGAAAAACCAATTAACTGTCTTGGATGCCGCAACGAAATTAATCAGAAAAGAACTGCAGAGGAGTAAGAAAAATATGATTTCCACTTACACTTTCACCCTCCATAACAAGCAGGAGACAGAACAGAACTAGGCCAGTAGGCATAAAGGGGCAATTACAACTGAGAGAAGCCCAGATTGCCTAGCACCACGGAATAAAATTTGTAATATGACAAATGCTTGCACTGACTGGACAGGTCCACTCAAATCTGTGTGTTTTTCTCATCAAGAAAGCACATACATCAGTCATTAACCTTCATCCTCGCATAATTTAACCAATACAATTGTATGGACTTCAAAAGAGACTTTGACCTCTTCTGAGCTTGTTTCGGATGTTTCTTCTCAGAGTAGTCAGTTACGAAACACCGGATCCATCGTTCGATTAAAATAAAAAACAAAATATTGACGTGTAATAAAAGTGTTATACATATAACCTATTTACAAAATAAAGATCATTTTAATCATTTTTTAATAAAATTACTGGGTCATAAAATTGTGAGCTGTTACAATTGATTCCAATAATAGGTATGACTAAAAGCGGTTTCCACAAGGTCCGCATAATAAACGACACCGGATGTAACCGACTGTACACTATCCAACATAATATTGCACTCATTCTGCCAAAACACACTCCCATAATGTGATGTGCAGATTGATCGAATTCACAGCCCGAAGCGGAACATTACACAAAGGCGAAGCAACTACTTTGAAGGAATATATTATAATTTACTCTTAAAATTGCCATGATCTGTGAGAAATTGAGCAACACAGTGTTCCACCTCCAGCCAAGTCCTAGCGAGCCGCTCAGGAACGGATAGAAAGAACAGATGGAGGTGTCGGCCTTTAGTGGAATTATTTCACCTACTCTGCCATTCGGATAAAAGTTCCTCCCAGATCTGCGGTTTAAGTAATCTAGAAATTTATTAAGGTCACGCTGTGTTACAAAGTTAGTTCCATGGTCTCTCGCGCGCAGTAGTACATTGCAGCACGTCGCAACGCTGCACCTTAAGGTGATTAACTAGGTGAGTAAAACCAGACTAAATGTGATGCTTGACTAATCCTCCCAGCCGGTGGCATAACCGTAAATTGGGCAGGCAAAACCTTTGGTTTTCCCAAATAGGTCTTCGAATCACAACCCGGATACGGACGGTCGCATGTTGCACCCGGATATACTCTTTTACTACTGTTGTTGTCGCCATATAAACCTGCCGCACCGTTTTATCTGTGTCGTTTACCGTTGAGAATGTTATCAAAATATCAGTTAAGACAGCTAGGGATGTTTTTTTTTTTGGTAAAGAAAGTGATTTTTGATGTGAACACTTAAGTAGTCAGTCATTCAGTCAGTAGGTCAATGATCGCCTAATTTATACTTGCTCTTGCCAAGACTAAAGGACAACCGTTTCCAATAATGGGTTAAAAGGGATTTGGTTATTAGAAATAGCGATATTACGAGATTTTGACATAGCCTCCACACGATATGTGTCAAAAATCCTGAAGATAGATTATAAAAACTTTTAAAGTGTTTCTAATATTTTGTAGATGTTTCTATCGAAACGAAAAACTTCTCAAAACTCAACTTATACAGATAACGGAACGGCTGTTACTATTCCGATATTTAGCTCTAGGTATCTAAACAACAGCCAAGTTATGCCCCAGGTTCACAAGTATGTGATAAAATACGCTCTAGTGATCTCGGCGCATAATTTGGATATAATAATGACTTTGGCTCAGTTCTGTAGTCTACTACAGACCAGATTGCGGGCAGAAGCAAACGAAGTAACAATCGCGATGAACGGCGAGCATAGGTACTGACCGCGACGAGCGACAGGCCGGCGACGGACAGGCCGATGCGCAGCGGCCACGAGTCGCGCAGCCCCGCGTTGCGCGCGTCCCACGCCGCGCAGTTGGCCAGCGCCAGGCAGCCGCCCAGCACCGCCTCCACCAGCACGGCCTGCAGCGCGCCCACCGCCGGCCGCGTCACGCACAGCGCGGCACCGCCCGGCCGCAGCGCGCGCAGCAGCGCCGCGCCCGCCGCGCCGCCCAACACCTGCGCCGCGCCCTCCACCAGCGCGCGCCGCCGCGACATGCGGCCCCACACCAGCGCCGCCAGCGTCACCGTGGGGTTGAACTGCGCGCCCGACACGTGGTCCCAGCACTGCACCAGCAGCGCCACCACCAGCCCCGACGCCAGCGCGCGCTGCAGCGGCGATTCGGCGGCCGACGGCGCCGCGCCCGCCGCGCACGTCAGCAGCACCAGCAGCGCCGCGCCCGCGCCCTCGGCCAGCGCCACGCGCCACAGCGGCAGGCGCGAGCCCGCGTGCGCCGTGCCGCCGCCCGCCGCGCCGTCGCACGCCACGCAGCCGCACCACCGCACTGCGCACACAAGCGTCTCAGTCCGCCAGCTCGGCAGGAGCGACAGAGTGCTGTCTGTCTGCTAGACAAGCAGCATTGCACTGATGATCACACAAATTCTCATTCGTGAAACGCTTACTGTGCAAAAGCACATGCGGAGACCGCACATCACATCAAAGATGCCTGAAAACCACCTTTGACTTGCAATTATAATTTCCTCGCGATCCTAGCGAAAAACTTTTGTAGGTCTGTTAAGCACAGAACTGTGTTCCCCGCGGTCCTAATAAAAATACTGATACATTGTGCCGGGTTCATTAGGGGCCAGTAAGGAAGTAAGAACATTTGCTGGTGCTGTAACTGATCTTAATTTTTTGTTAATAATGATGTGTATGTAGGTACAGTCAACGTCAAAAGTTGATGACCACATTTAGATTTTCAAAATCGCTAAACACCATATAATATCTAAATCACTTAACATGACAAGCGCCGGAATAAATGATCATCATAAAAAAGCATAAGTAGCTGACCATCACTTTTCAAAAGTCGCTAAACAAAGTTAAGGTAAAAAAATCATGACATTCTTTTGCTGGAATACTGAAACGTCACTCAAATCTCATAATCATCGAAGTGCTACTAAAATTAAGCATCCCTCAAATTTAAATGGTATACAGAAAGACCACTCAAGTAATTCGGAACCATGATTACTTGATTAACCAAGCAGTCCTCAACTTTTTACCAGCACGTTCTCAGTTACAAATCTATTTAGTTTACGCCTCGTATTCGTTTCACGCGGACTTTTTTGTACAAATATTTTCTTGAAATATTAATTATTTGAAATGTATTGGCATTACGTAAGTCTGCTTTGAATTAAGATTGAAATTATGTATTTAAGAGACGAGTGCATAGGCATCTTTTGGGTGAGCTCGCTCCACCGTAGGCCCCGTCTATGCCCTCGGGCTAGTCTGGGACCAAGAGCAAGCCCATAATGGGCTTTTTATTATTACATATTATGTAATAAAATAAAATTATTTACATAAAAATCACATTAATTCCAAAAGAAAATTAAAAAAAAACGTCATTTGAAAATATTTTTTCTAAAGATAGAAATATCGTAGATTGGAACGTTACACTTGCTTGATTGGCATTACGTACGATTATGGCATATTTAGGGTATGCGCACACTACGAAAATGAATCGTTGTGAAGAAAATTCGTCAATGAAATGTACTACCTACAATCCGCTAACTGTGAAAATAAATCGTTTACGATTATGTAGTGTATTTTTACAGTTCACAGACTTACGATATTTTTTCGCAACAATATTTTATTGTAAAAGAAAACTCGTCAATTTGTGAATAACAGAAATGTGCTACAATCCGCGCTCTGCGAAAATAAATCATTTGTGAATATGTTGTGTTTTTTCTATTTTTCCCAGACTTGCGATATTTTTTTCGCAACGATATTAAATCGTAGTGCACGCTTAGCCTTAAGTCGTAGAGCAAAGTAAGGATTCAAGTTTATAACCTATTACCTAAATTTCTTATTAATTTAGTTACAATGGAAAAGAAGCAGAAACGTGGATGATCTTTGAAAAATATGCTCTTAGAACGGATAAAGAAAAAAGTACTGAGTATACCTACATAAACCATGAAACTCTGTACTATAAACTTATTTATCTTTTCAAAGGCGTCAACTTTCTTTTCTGCGCCTGATATGTGATCTTTCGTGGTTCGAAAGAAAAAACAAGGGCGATAGAGACATTTTCAGCACTTCTTGTGTAGTTTTTAATTGATTTCGCTACATTTATGAGTCCTTGGGACCACTCTCAAATTTAGGAGCTGCTCAAATCAGATTGACAGTTGATTTGACAGCTAGATATCGTTGAGTAGCGTTTCTGTATACGAATTTTGTACTGCGTGGCGTTTTTACACAACTTAATTTAAGAAGCTCATAATGTTGACAGATACACAAAAGTAAGTTTTGTGAATATGAAATCAAAGTTTAAGAGCTGCTCAATCGTTTAAGCAGCTCTTAAATATTTGAGTAGCGTTTCAGTATTCGGGCATTTGTCTCTAAAGTCTCTGAACAAATTTTTGACAAAAATAGCATACCATAGTTTATCTCAAAAGTCCCTGAACAAAATCAAATGTTTTTTGGGTTTAATATGTGTGTGTATTTTTTCGGTTGGTATATTATGTCACTTTTCAATTGAAGTGACATTAACATAACATTCCTTTCCAAAGACAGACAACAAAAACATCTAGGGGCACGGTAGTGCCTCCACCAAGACGATAAAATTATTCTCATTCGTTAAACCGTTTATAATCTACCCTGGGTACTTGTCACAGATTTTTACCAGATTTTTTATATTTTTTTTAAATTAATTTTTTACAACAATCTACATCCACCACAAAGTTATAATTAAGTAGAAATATTATTTTTATATTTAAGGGCAAATAGTTTTTTAAATACCCCAAACTATGTTTTCCAAAGAATTTATTTAAAAGGGTAACTGCGTGATTTTTTAAAATACGCCATTGGTTTTCAAATAAGGCTATATTCAATTGTATATGGAAAGTTTAGAAGATTTTGAAAATGTGTTTGTTGCTTGATCACCCACTTCTACTATTCTCATTAACTCTAAGAAAAAAAAAAACAATATATTTTAGAAAGTTAAATTCGAAATTTACTTCCATTAAATATTAATTACATGATTTAGTTTTGATAGGACAAGATTGGATTTATAACTCTGAAGACAGTAACAAGCACTTTTTTAGTTTGCAGTTCAGTATCCGAAACAAAGTAATGTTTAGTAACTTCTGGTACTTATATTGTTAATTGTTAAGTAATTTTTGGACGCTGTGATTACACTTGAGATAACCAAAACAAGAATTTTATATTGTTCAGTGACTTTTGCAAAAGTGAATGTTAACATATTTTTGGATATTATAACGATTAGCAATTTTTGACAAAATGGTGTTCAGTTAATTTTGAACTTTAATGATGTTTATTCAATACTGGCGCCTATCTTGTTGAGCGATTTATGGATCATATAGTGTAGGTACAGTGGTTTTGAAAATCTGAATGTGGTCAGCGACTTTTGATCCTGACTGTAGGTACATAACAGATGCCTAATCCTCTTCTTACATGCGTTAGAAGCGGTCGACACGCTGGCGGCTAAGGCACAAATCATGAAATTCAAGTCCTCATTATTGGTATCATGTAGTATTTGCTTCAGATTTTACTTTTAATCTTATCCCTTTGATTCAGATTTATACCACGATACGTAATCAGTGCTCATAATCACGGATCGAACTGATTCTATATCATCAGCAGGTATCGATCAATTATACTGCTATCAATTAACCTGTCTCACGACGCAGACAGTAATTGGTTGGTTGTTTTCGGGAAATATTTATTTTACAGTTTTTTTTGAGGATGCGAAACTAACTAATTTACTAACTTTAGCGCCAGAACTTGTTCGCTTCATAATAACATTATTTATTTACTTAAAATCCGTAAACAATGCAAATATCGGAAAACACTAATATTTTTTTTTAAATCTTGTAAATAAGTGTAATTGTTAGTTTATGTAATTCACTGTTACTTTTTACTGAGTGTCTAATTAAGGACCCACTATATAGATGTTATTATAATAATTGCCTAATGTCAAAAACTGAATTTCAATTAACGTTATTTCTTCGGCGATGTTTGCCTAATCATTGTGCGGAGTTGTGGTGCAGAATCCATCGTTCATGCGAAATCTACTCGCTCATGGCCGGTTTTTTGATCTACTAGATCTCGAGATGCCTAGTTTTGGAACTAGACCTGTCAGAAGCTCTTGCGAATTGCAGATTTGTTCTTGTTGGGTATCCCAACTTGGACTTTGTGTTAATTGTTTACCTAGTCCTTTTCAAAAGACTCATAAGAATCGTCCTGCCGGGGTTGCGGAATAGATTTAATTGTTACCGTGGCCCGTGGCCCAGCAACATAAAGGGCAAACGAAGATACAATGGTGGGTTTCAGCCAGTAAAAGCCTGCCACTTTCTCCCGCCCCGCCCTGGGCGGGAGAATTCATTAAATGATTTCCCATTCTTAAAAAAAAACTTTTTTATATAGGCATCATTTAAGTATCTACTTGCATCGAGTTAGCAGGTGTTAGTACGCACGTACAAACTACGGCGACATAAAATAGCAGAAAGGAGCAACGACGACTTACTGTTGTCGGTGGAGTGCGTGGTTGCGTCGTCCGGGAGCGCGGCCATGCTGGCGAGTGAGAGCGGCCGCGCGCGCCGCCCGGCTGTGTGCGGCGCACTGCGCGCCCGCCGCCGCTATCGCGGTTTGTTTCACTTTCAGGAGTTTCAGGCGTGTCGTCGTCGGCGGCCTCGGCGCCGCTGCTCGTGTCTTCCTGCACTGCACGCAGTGACTAAGCCCAGTGGCTGATAAAACCAGTGTCGCATGTACACTAATTTTCGCACCCTTCTAAGTATAGGTACGTGCATACTTATATGGGTTTGTTTGGAATGAGATCATCTTGTCGTGATACTTACTTGTCATAGGTTTTTATACCAGGTAGGTATCATTAACGCTGGTTAATATTTTTTTTGGAACAAACCAAAGTTTATTAATAAGCAATGAACCGCGAAGCAAATTGACTGCGATTCCTATCTTGAATTGAAATACAAGTACTTACTTACACTTTTTACCAAGACTTCTTGACGACCAAGCGACAGCCGGCTGTCAGGCTGCTATTGTCTTTCCATTGTGTCTCAAATCACGTGTGTTCGAAGGATGAATACACATTTGATGGGTTTTATAATTATACTGATCGCCCGAAATTCACAAAGTAAGTGCCTAGGTACTTTGTGAATTTCGGGCGATCAGTATAATTAGGTAAAATTTTTTTGTGATATTATTATATTCTCCGAAGGTGGTTCTGCTTTGATAACAGCCATTCAAGATAAAAGCTTATTTGCAAAGTTCATAAGGTACACCATTTTAATAAAAGATAATCGTTTCTTTGCTTTCCAAATGGCATATTAACTTAGCAAAAACAAAATACCTAAACGCTATTCGCTTTTACAAAAGCAATCTATTATGAGGATGTAGGGTACTTAGTAATGGCATTAACAACGTATAAGCTATGAAAACACTTCCTAATAAATCATTGATAACTGGCTGCAATAAAACGTTAGGGTATAGATGTTCTGTGGCACCGCGTCCTCGCGTCATAAACAAACGAACGGCTGACTTCACACCGACCAGTTTTCAGTGTGAGCTTCCAATATTTATCCGGTATGATACAACCCTGCCATATGGCGACCTAGGGGTCACGCAACTGGCTCTTAAAGTGGCATTGTTCGAGGCAATGTGCTTTCATGGGCCTCGGAATACGCCACCGTCGGGATTTCAGCTAGCAGTAGGAGGGGTTCCAATCAGCGTTGAGACTTAATTTTGTGATGCACGTCCGACGTTTGGCTCCCAGACTGAAACGGGTCGGGGCTGCCCTCAGGCGGCTCTCTTGCCCAACGATGCCTCCACTGTGAGCTTTCCCGGAGGACTGGTGGAGCCCGCCCTGGAGGTCTGCCTAGGTTCAAGCCATGGTCCGGGGGGAGAGGGAATGGGAAGCGGTTGCTCCTGGGAGGCGGCGGAACGTGAGAGGGAGGGAGGGTGCTATTCAAAATAATTTTAAAGTTTACAGTGGATGCAAGCGTTTACAAGCTTTTTGCCCAATGGACTTCACATATCTACAGTTTTAATGACTGGATGTGCTCTAGAACTGCGGGTGCTGAGTAGACCAGATAAACTCAAACCTTTATTTTACATTACACCATTCAAATGCGCTTTTGAACGGCAACTCTTCTGTTGGTCAAATTGTCGGTACTCCAGTACCTTCTCGAAGATAACTTAATAACATACCAAAGCAATAATGTGTGTTCCTCTAAACCAAATGTGTTTAGATGTTGAATTAAGTATGCGAATGAATTACGTCGAACTGGTTGTTAGTGAATATTTTGTAGTATCATTATCATTCTGCGTCATGACGAACTCGTCTCTTGACACACTGGCCGTGTGTCAAGGACTCGAGACAAATTATTTTGTGGTGGCATATAAATAAGTAGGATGTAAGAGTACGTGCATTGACAGCTTGTAAATATTTGCAGAGCTCAGTAACCGCGCGGCAATATTTGTTTTATGAATGCTAAATAATGTATAGTAGTGAGGCTCGAGATGAATGTTTTGTGTACTGAACAATCTAAACAAGATAAACGGTGCGAGAGCATGATCCTTCGTAGCGGCGAACTAGATTGCACGGCGTGACGTATGATATTGTCGGTGGCAAAATATTTACAGAGTCGCAGTTAATTTAGTACAAAGTTGTTAATAAAGTGTATTGTGTTTTATAGTGTTTTTATAAAGATATATTTTTTGAACAGGAGAAATGTGAACGTATTAGCACGTGCACAACGGCGTCGTATGGGAAAATAAAATTGTAAGATATTCGAGACAAGGACGGGGGTCTGTATTCTCTGACATAAATGAAAACGCAATTACAATGAATAAAAGAGTTTATTGTGGCGTTCCTAGAGCCTGGCGAGATGCGCGTGCGGCGCGGCGGGCGCGTGCGGCGCGTGCGGCGCGTGCGGCGCGTGCGGCGCCAGCGCCAGCTCCAGGTCGCGGCGGCGCTGGGCCACGCGCGCCGTGAGGTAGCGCGCCACGCCCTCGCCCGCCCACGCCTGCGAGTAGAACGCGCCCAGCCGCTCCTCCTCGGGGTTGCCGCCCGCGCCCGCGCCCGCGCCCGCGCCCCCGCCCGCGCCCCCGCCCGCGCCCATGCTCTGCGACACAGACACGCGCGTGAGGCGGCGATGGCGAACATCGATCGATAAAAAGCTATGCGTGGTCTAACAACAGAGAGTACAAATGGACTTGAAAACTACTTTTGCTTTCTTCGTTTAAGCAGTAGGTTATAAACAAGATGAGCGAAACCGCGGGCTAGCTAAGTTCAGTTATAAAGCGCATTGGTGAGTTATTTGATATCAATTTAATATTAGTATCATTTTTTAATATTATCCATAAATATTAGTTACGTTCAAGTAGCAGTAGTTCAATTAGTAAAAGGGGAATGCCCATAGCTGGGCCTACGCGTTACAGTCAATTTTTACTATTTGTTCCCTATGTTTTGAATACCGCACTTAGTACCGTAGGAACTATTTGAAACACTTAAAAAGAAGAAGTGAAATACCCTGTTCTCCTTTTACTTGTGCTAACTTTGAATTTAACGAAAATTGACAATTCTAACTCAACAAGTACGCTATAGGTTTTGTGTCGAAAACCTATTATACAGGTTGCAAAGTTTCAAAGGGTCCTGGAAGAAAACGGATATACAAGGTGTATTTTTGGTTTTACCCATGAAAACAAACAACTTTTGTTATGGAACCAACACTGAAATCCCGAAAAAAATATCAAAATGGATTAATGATCACTAAAATTTTGCTAGGTTAGGTTAAAACTGTGACCACACCAGATTTACTAGTGATTCATATAAAGTATCAGTTCTCAGTCAAATACATATATAAAAACGAAATTGGATTTATTTCATAATATTTTAGGAAACGTTATTTACTGACTTTTTATCCATTATGGTAACCGTTTAGAATTTTTTTTTGGTAGTAGAATAGGTAACTCTTTGAGCGGTGTTTAAAAACAAGCCGAAGAAAACTACCGTAAATCGTAAAGATAGATTATTTTGCTTAAAGGAAACATTATTTATACAAAACTGCATTCATAGATTTTCCAAAATTCACTTAGCGCTCTCGGGAATCGAACCCAATAAAATCAAAAATCGTCAAGTAAAAAGAAAAAAGGTCAAGTCATAAAAGTACAGCTGTTTTTTTATATTAAGCCAGTTCGAATCCTGGGAAAGAGAATTTTTAAAAATGTCCTCGAATGTAGTTGTAGTTCTTTTTAAGAATAACGGAATGTTTCCTCTAAGTATAATAAATAATCTATCTACAATTATACTTATATATACTACAATTATTAATAAGAAATAGATAAACTAAACTAAGATTACAACTTAAGTAAACTTACGTGTTACGTGTAAACACTATTGAAGTAGAGAATAAAGGCTATTTTTATTTTATTTTTATTATTTTATTTATAATAAGTACTTTTCTTCCAGGACCCAATAAAACTTTTCACCTGTTTAATAAATTTGTGTCCTCAGACTAAAAAAAAATTGGTAAGTACACAATCTTAAACTATTTTGATTATATGTTTATTTAAGTGTAAGTATTGTACATTTCAAGTTAAGTTATTTAATTTTTTTTTCGCACGTTAAAAACTAAGCCTGCAGCAAAATGCAGATTTAAGATTAGAACGACTCGTGAAACGTTTACATCCCGTTGTTTCCGTTAGCCGAACGTATTGCTTATGGGGAGCACGAGAAATAAATTTAATTACGTCCCGCTGTCTCATATGGCACATGGAGACGACAGGAATAAAGGCTAAATTCGATTAAAAGTAACTAGTTTTACTAATATTTAACTTTCTTTCGATCAGTCTCTGTAGCGTCACTTCACTATTTAACAAATGGAAAAAACATTTGAACGAACATCGATTGGAAATGTCAAGTCATTATTTGTAATTATGAAATGGACTTTAATGATTAAATAACTGAAGAAAGACAGCGAGAAAATGGAAACATTTCCATGCTATGAGCTTGGAAATGTTTCTAATGTTCAACCCAAACTTTTCAGATATTAACATAAATATAATTGTACGCTTTCGTCCACGGCTTCGCCCACGTGATTAGGGGAGGAGTTTCGTAAACTCCTTCTTAACAAATGTCTACACCCTATGAGGACTGGAGCATGTACAGTAGAAGTATATGTAGGTTTCTTTGTTATTCTGGTAAAAAACATCACCGCTAAAATAATGCGCTGTGAATGGTTTCATTTAGAAATATTATTCTCAAACGACAAAACACCCTGGTGCAAGGCTAAGAATTTAATATATTTGGATTGAATTGTTTTAGAAAACTTGAGAAGGTTATGTCCGCAGCGACAGTTGGCACTCACCTTGAGGTCTCTGGACTGCGACACGAGCCACTTCTGGATGAACTGCTGCGGGTCCATGCTGAAGCTCAGGAAGAACTCGCGGTTGGTCTTCAGCTGGTTGATGGTGTCCACCTGCGACACAAGCCAGTCATGAGCGAGCCGGGCCGGGCGGGCTGCGCGCAGGCAGGAGTACTCACCGTCTCGTGTATCTTGGAGTCGAGCCCCTGGATCTCCTGCTGGTTGGCCGTGCTCAGCAGGAAGTTGTTCATCTGCGTCTTCAGCGTGTCGTCCACCTGCGACACAAGCCTCGTACACACACTACATACTACACATATTCTGAATGGGCTCATCAGGGTTGGCGTGATTCAAACTAGTTGCTTTAAAATTTGAATTTATGCCGTTTTTTTATTAAACGTTATAAACATAGATTTAATCTCAGATTAGTAAACAGAAGGCAGATAGATAGCGCGGAACACCGCGAGTGAGGTCAACAAAGCAAATACAAAACCAAAAGCGAATACAATCTCGAGTCAGTACGGCACGAAGCGTCGCGCCGTAAACATGTCACAGAAAATATTCTTATTTTCGAGAATGATACCGTCTTCTGTTTTTAAACATTGCAAAAATTGTTCCCTAAATCAAAAGAAAGAAGATAGAGTATCTTTTGATAGATTAATATGGTTATTTTTGCCTTTTTGGATGTTATTTTATTTGGAACACTTTTGTGTTCCAAATATTAATTTAATTCCTCAACAGAACTCTGTCGGTGTTGCTATTTTATTGTGAAAAAATTTACCCCTAAGTTGGGAAATATGTATTGGACATAGGATTATCGATCTACAAGAATATTTATTTAGTGTTTTTTTTCTTTTTGGTTGGTATGTTTTTTTTTTGTTTTTTGGGGTGTATCATGTGTGTGTACTTATCTTGTATGTGTCAAAAGTCTTCGTTAATAAAACTAGTGAATGTTTTGTCTCTAACTAAAATTATGTACACCAGTCGATTCGCCAATATAAAGTAAATATAGTTAAAAACAGTGAACAGAAAAAGATGACTTAACTAATATTTTATATTCTGTCCTTTTTTTTAAGAAATGGAAAGAGACAGATGCATTTAACCTAAATTTAGTAGGTAGTTTGTGAATAAGAGAATAAATTAGCGCGTTCAAGTTTCAAACAAACAAACTTTTTAGCTTTATAAAATTGTTATACACCTAAGCACTTTATTATTTATATCCCTAAGTTGTTCCATAATTTTAAACACAATAAATAAATTATTATTTGGTACTATCTGCCCGCTTCCAGCTTAGCCAGGGTGCATTTTTTTATAAATTAATGTTGTCATACCAACATTGTCCTGACAATTACAAACACAACAAAGTAGATTCACCTAATTAGGCGTAGCAGTTCTTATGCTACGCGCGTACCTACATACTTTTAGTAAATTCATAAATTGATTTTAATTAATATAGACAGATAAGAATGAAATATTACGGGTAATTTTTTATCATCCTGGCAACCGGAACGCACACAGAGACGACGTGTTCTTATAGCGCAGTCACGTGGCAGTCACGCACACATGTCTCGACATTCGCCGCACTCGTAATGTTCCGCGCTGTCTATCTGCCTACTGTTTTATAGGGATGAGACATACTTGCAAATATTAATACCAGGGCTTGCAAGTACGAGTTTGAACAAATACCAGGGTCAGAAACCAGGTATTAAAATACTTGAAAGTATTTTATACCAAATGCGTATTTCAGTGCAGTAAAGGGCTCGTGGCCGCGGCATTAGCGGTCGGCAACGCCAACACTTTTGCCACGGGAAATTGATTCGTATGCTAATAGAAATAAGTATTATAATCTTATCCTCAAAAATAATATACTTTGATAAGAAAGTATTTTTATTTGCAAATGCAACTGGGCTCCTTATAGTTAAGGACAACATGGATCAATTTCCTATGAAAGTATTTTCTAGCTCTGCCGGTGCCCGATAGCATAGGAAATACTTCCATACAAACTTGCAAGTTTTTCTTACTTCGTACCAGGGCGCCGCCGTACTTTGAAGCAAACTTTCATGGGAAAATGATTCGTATGCAAATAGAAATTAGAATTATAATCGGATCCTTAAAAATAGTATACTTAGATACAAAGGTATTTTTATTTGCAATTGCGATTGTGCTCCTTATAGTTAAGAGTAACATGGATCAATTTCCTATGAAAGTATTTTCTAGTTCTGCCGGTGCCCGATAGCATAGAAAATACTTTCATACTTGCAAGTATTTTTTACTTAATACCAGGGCGCCGTACTTTGAAGCAAAGCCCTGGTTTTCAAACCTGGTTTGGTAAATACGTCTCATCCCTACTGTTTTATAATCTGAGGATTTAATAAATATATTGGTGTTTCCCCTATTCAAAGAATAGAATTCATAGTTCATAAATAATTTTCCGACGACATGGTTCCGTTAGAAAATTAAATAGAACAAGGGTGATCTAGTCTAGAAATGAAACATTATAGATCAACAAATATATCGAAATAATGCCCTAAACAAAAAATAAATAAAAGAAAACGAAAATTACACTTAACTTGTTTTAAAACAATTTGAACTGTTTGTTTTATACAATATCAACCCAGGAGCTTAATGCTTATCACGGCCACGTGGAATTCACTCTTTTTTGTTGTAATGAGTAATTGATTGGTTTGCATGCCCCCGACGTGCACTGTCACGTCGTGGTGTTGGGCCGGGCGCTGTCCAGTGAATGAAGTTATTGGGAGAGCTGCACAGCGGCACTCCCGGCGGCGGCAAGCAGTAGTGCGCGGTCAGTCAGCGCTGCTTTCTAAGGTGAGGGCCGGTACGTTGTACGTCATGCCATACATGATATTGTATGGGATGGGCCCCAATCTGGGCGGTTGACTTGACGACGAGAACCATTTTTGTACTGCGGCAGTCGTAGAGGGTGACGGCCTTTATAGTCTTTAAGGGTTATCGCGTGCTCTTCTGCGAGGCGGCGTGTACCAGCCAGGTCCCGCCCTGGGTGTGCGCTGTACAGCTGTGTCGGTACACAGCTACACGGTACAGGTTCTGGTGGAGGTGTGGCGGGACAGGATTTTACGCCTTATTTTAGGCTTCATTACCAACGAAGCGAACCGACCAGTGCTTGACAGTGGGCTCGAGAAAAGGCAAGGCTCCCTAACGTTTTGAGGTAGTAGATAGCGACCTATTGCAGCCGTAGTCAATGCAATGTCCGGCAGCGCAGAGCTGTGGGCCAGTGGTTTCCTTATGCGAAACAGTTATCGCTCAGAAGGAAGTTGCGGAAAGGGAAATTTCTACTCCACTCCCAGCTCGCAGCAGCCGCGTGGCCGGAGCACACACAGCGGAGGGACCAGCCGGGGAACTAGGTAGTCGTAACTGTTCCCACTCCCGAAGGCGTCAGCGTAGTGTGCTACGCTGACGACACGCTAGTCCTAGCGCAGGGAGGGTCGTTCCAGGCGGCGGCCGACTTGATGTCGAGAGGTGTTGCGACAGTCGTGGAGAGGATCCGGCAACTGGGACTTGAGGTGGCCCTGCACAAGTCCGAGGCCATGTGTTTTCATGGCCCTCGGCACCGGCCACTTCCGGGGTCTCAGATAACGGTGGGAGGGGTTCACATCGGTGTCGAGTCGACGATAAAGTACCTGGGACTTGTCCTCGACAACCGATGGAACTTCACGGAGCACTTCCGACGTTTGGGCCCCAAACTGGCGAGGGCTGGAGCTGCCCTCAAACGGCTCCTGCCCAATCTCGGTGGCCCAAACGCCTCCTGCCGGAGGCTCTACGCGGGGATCGTGCGGTCCATGGCCCTCTACGGGGCTCCGGTGTGGGCGCCCAACCTAGCCACGGCTCCGGCCCGGCTTCTGAGGGCGTCCCAGAGGGCCATGGCGATTCGCATGGTGCGGATCACCTCCCCCAGGGCGGAGAACATCCATGACAATTTTTTACTCTAATAGTTAACAAAAGTACTCTAATAAGTAACAGCACACACATATTTTTTTGCCAAAGTATTTCTAATTAAAATTTGTTTATCTAGCTACTTGGTGCGATGCGGCGCGGTGTGTGTATGTGTGAGTTACCTCCACGTCGATGTCGTAGCAGGCGGTCTGATTGGTGTGGAGTGTGAGTGTGTGTGAGTTACCTCCACGTCGATGTCGTAGTAGGCGGTCTGCTTGGTGTGGTGTGTAGGTGTGTGTGTGAGAGTTACCTCCACGTCGATGTCGTAGCAGGCGGTCAGCTTGGTGTGGTGTGTGAGTGTGTGTGTGAGAGTTACCTCCACGTCGATGTCGTAGTAGGCGGTCTGCTTGGTGTGGTGTGTGAGTTACCTCCACGTCGATGACGTAGCAGGCGGTCTGCTTGGTGTGGAGTGTGAGTGTGTGTGAGTTACCTCCACGTCGATGACGTAGCAGGCGGTCTGCTTGGTGTGGAGTGTGAGTGTGTGTGAGTTACCTCCACGTCGATGTCGTAGCAGGCGGTCTGATTGGTGTGGAGTGTGAGTGTGTGTGAGTTACCTCCACGTCGATGTCGTAGTAGGCGGTCTGCTTGGTGTGGTGTGTAGGTGTGTGTGTGAGAGTTACCTCCACGTCGATGTCGTAGCAGGCGGTCAGCTTGGTGTGGTGTGTGAGTGTGTGTGTGAGAGTTACCTCCACGTCGATGTCGTAGTAGGCGGTCTGCTTGGTGTGGTGTGTGAGTTACCTCCACGTCGATGACGTAGCAGGCGGTCTGCTTGGTGTGGAGTGTGAGTGTGTGTGAGTTACCTCCACGTCGATGACGTAGCAGGCGGTCTGCTTGGTGTGGTGTGTGAGTGTGTGTGTGAGAGTTACCTCCACGTCGATGTCGTAGCAGGCGGTCTGATTGGTGTGGTGTGTGAGTGTGTGTGAGTTACCTCCACGTCGATGTCGTAGCAGGCGGTCTGCTTGGTGTCGTGCGGCGGCTCCACGGCGATGACGTGGTTGATGACGATGGGGTCGGGCGGATGCAGCAGCGCGCCCAGGCGGCCCGGCACCTCGGCCAGCTTCATGCGCGCGGCGCCGAAGATCTGCTCCAGGTACTTGTCGCAGGCCACGTACTCGCGCTCGTGCGCGTCCTGCAGGCGGTGCGTCTTGACGTACTGCCACAGCGCGTTGACGATGACGGGCCGCGTCTGCGTGTGCACGCCCAGCAGCCGCGCCAGGCGCTGGTCCAGCTTGAACTGCAGCGGCTGGTAGTCCAGCAGCAGCAGGATGGTGCAGCGTACGTTCTTGTAGCCGGGCCGCTTGACCTGGAAGCCGTCCGTCTCCTGCGTGGTCAGCGTGCGGTGCCACTCCACCAGGTGGTTGTCGGGCCCGTACAGCTCCTTGTCCAGCTCGATCACCAGCGACTTGAAGAACGACGAGAACTTGCGCTTCACCTGCAACACCTCCGCACGAGTTAACTCACTGCATTCTAGCTAGCTCGTACTCTACTTCATTTCCGACAAAATTGTATTATCTAAACAATTTTCTCACAAGATTAAAGAAAGGGTAAGGATAAGGTTGTAAAAAAAATTGAAATAGGTTGACGTGACCATTTTGGCTACAGAAATTAAATCTACAGGAAGCAAACAGAGATAAAAGGGAAAAAGTGTTTAAGAAGTTCACAATTCTTAAACATTGGGTGTTGGGTGAGCGACGCTTGTGCGCTGCGAGTGAAAGCGTTATAAATGAGTTACTTTGTTGGGGTCGTTCTTGGTGTCGTCCAGCAGCCGGCCCTCCACGCGCAGCTCCCACGACGGCACCGCGTTGTCGCCCTGACCTGCGCACCACAACACAACGATACCACCTAATTAATAACGTCACTATCTATTTATTAGTCTAGATGATTTTTAGTGAAGTTATCATAGAGTGGCAGTGATTATTACGGTAACATGTAGTGATCGTGAGTGCACATACCCGGGTAGAAGGTGTTGGAGATGAATATCCGCAGCTTCCTCTTCTGCTTCATGGGCCGCTTGAGCGCCTCCTGGATGTCGAGGCGCTTGCGCATGATGGTGGCGTCGAGTTTGCGCTCGAAGGCGAGCAGGTCCATGTAGGCCTGCGACTCCGGCACCAGGTCGCGGACCTTCTGCGGCAGGATCTTGTCGGCCAGCCGCTTCTTGCGCTTGGCGGGCGGCCCGGCCGCGCCCGCGCCGTACGCGTCCCTGCGCACAGTGAGGTGTCGTGACTCTGTCGTCCGCGGCGGACAGGTCGCCTGCGGGTACTCACGGGTTGTAGAGGCCGGGCTTGTGCTGCGGCGGCAGCGCGGCGCGCGCGTCGGGCACGCGCTTGGCGGGCGGCGCGGGCGCGGGCGGCGCGGCGCGCAGCCCCGGCGCCGGCGGCAGGCCGGGCGCGGGCGCCAGGCCGGGCGCGGCCGCCGGCGCCGGCCCGCCGCCGTACGCCGCGCCGCCGGCCGCGCGCGCGCCGCCCGCCACCGGGCCCGGCCCACCCGGCCCGCCCGGCGGCGGCGTGAACCCGCTGCGAGCCTGCAACAAATGTTTTTATAACCAGACTGTGTCCCACTACGAGGCAAAGGCCTCCCTTCTCACATATCTAGCGCGGTTTCAGGCCAACCCTAGAGATGACTGTTGGATTCGTTCCGGCATCTCGTAATTTTAAATAATTTCTCAGGTATCAATCTGTTTCTGCCTTAGAATGGCAATCAAACAGCCAAGTTTTAAATCCCTTAAAGTATTTTTAATGCGAAATCAAGCAAAAGGTTTCAAATCAACATCGGGGTAACATAGTTGGACTACACCACGTCTTTTTAGAAGATTGGTGTTCTATTTCCATTCAAAACAGACAAAAAATAATATAGTGAATGCTTCACCAATATAAGGCAGACAATAAAAGCCTTGGACACGCTAGAAACTATTAACTTAGAATAGAATGTATAATATTGCAATTTTTTACATTTACACGGTCTTTTTTTTTTCTTTTTTATACTTACTGTTTCTTGGCAATCTGTCTAATTGATAATAGTCCAATAGGTTGGCTGAATATTTCTATTTGTCATTTTTATTTGAGAGACTTGTCCAGTGAGTTGTCTCTCTCATTCATTGTTTACGAATCTTGTTGCTAGTCCTTGTATGCTATGTAGAGGTTGCAATCGAATATTCGAATTATTCGAATACTCTTTCCAAATTTATATTCGAATAGTAAATAAATATTTATTCGAATATTTGAATATTACCAAAAAAAAATATCAGTTTAAAGTCTATGTTGATATAACTTAAAAATTGTTGTTGGCAACACTGCTTGACTCGACGCCATTTTGTCACTTACAGAACACGTTGTTATTTATGTGTAAAGTGGTGCATTGTCTTTTTTGAAGTGATTTTAGATACTTTTATTTTGTTTTTATTACGAGTATTAAGGAGAGACACCGACTTTAAAATTTATTTAAGAATTTTATAATATTGTAAATCTGATTTTTTCCGAATTAATATTGACGAATTTGATTTTTTAGTAACAATGATAGTTTTTCTTTTTATTATTAACGAGCGAGAGAGAGATGTTTATTTTGTTCTTATTATTAACAGGAGAGTTAAATTTGTTTAAAAATGTTTTAATAGGTAAATCTGATTTATTTCTGAATTATAATTGATGAATCTGATTTTTCAGTGTAATATTGCATATTATGAAAATAATACTGTAACGTTTTTACGACACATTTACGTATATATGTGATACTTTTTGTTTTATTATTAACAAGAGAGACATTTATTTTGTTTTTATGATTACAGAGAGAGATTTTTAAAGGAGGGTGGGCGAAATTGGTCCAAGAGCCGCCACGATTCAGACATATGTCAAATAATAGGATCTTATGTAGTGTACAAATACGCTTCTGCGCATCAAAATCTGTCCCAGTAGTTTTGAGTTATGAGTCCTATTAGAGTCTCAATTTATTACTTTCAACGCTAATGTTATTTTATGCGGTGAGTACTGGAACAATTTTATTTTCACGACACCGATTTTTTTAGTATTTGGTTTAGATGAAGGCTTTATAATCGTAACTCTGAAAATGAATAGATTACTTATATCAAAATAGCTAAGTAATTAAGTTGAAAAATCACGATAAAAACTAAATGGCCAAAAGTGGTGCACGTATAACCCCAGTTATACGTGCTGCACCACTTTTGGTCAGTCATGTGGCCAAAGATGTTCCAAGTACACACATACAGTCCACACAAGTTCTGAATCTCCTAAAGCCATTCCTAATTGTATGTACGGATGGATACATAATTGAAGTGATTGGTCCTCATGGAGCAAAAAAAATATGATGCGAGTATAGTCCAAGATATAATAAATAACGAGGAACACCGATTCCATTGGTTTTTTGACAATGGGGATAAGTTTATATTAGATAGTGGTTAGCCATTGGAATCCCACTGTTGGACAAATGCCTCTCCGGCGTCCTTGATTAAAGATTTATAAAAACCTAAAATAAGACTCCAATAAGACTCATAACTCAAAACCACTGGGACAGATTTCAATGCGCTTCAGCGTATTCGTACACTATATAATATCCTATTATTTGACACATGTCTGAATCGTGGCGGCTCTTGGACCATCTCCCATACAAATTTGCCCACTGTCATTTATTTATAAAAAAAATTATTGTGTTGATTAACATTTTCATGTTTAATTGTTTTAAAATTTTGTTGAATTAGTAAATAATTATTGTGCTAGGTTTACTTATCTGCATAAAAATATAGTTTATAAAGCAATAAACGCTGATATGATGTGTTTATTAATTTTTTTATAATATTCGAATAAAATTCTAATAGCACTGAAAACATATTTGAATATTTGAAAATTAAAATTATCGAATTTTTGCAACCTCTAATGCTATGACGTTTCAGACGGGAAAATATAAGGCAGGGGTGGCCAACTTGAGTAGACCTAAGATCTACTATTTACTAAGGAAACCCTGTGCAATCTACCAAAGATATACCTACTTTTTGAAATCATAAATGAAACAGCGTAGTCTTAGTAGGTTCTGTTTATATCACATTTGTGATAGTTTCCTTAATTTCACTTAACACTATATCGGTCTTATATATTAGTGTAAGTATTGCGCCTGAGCATTTTTCACAAGTTTATCATAATCAGGTTTCTAGTTGGAAATTGCCAACCTTAAAGAATCCAATGTATGAGCGTCTGTCAAGCGAGAAAGAACGGTGTTTATTTTTTATTTGTTTTAGGTAGGAAAATGCTGATTCACATAAATATGTTGAACCAAAACACGAATGAAGCTGTTCAACACATTTTTTCAAGTTTGGGTATTTTTCATTGATTAAATAATGCCCAGAAATCATGACTTGCCCTTGCTTTTATAAATATGTCGCAGCGCAGAGTAATCATTTCGTTTTGTGACATTATGTGCTCCATTTGACATATATCTGCAAATTTTGTAGCAAATTCATAGATATCACTATGATCAATGGCATCATTAAACGGATAACTTATGAATTGAATTTACTGTTATTTTTTTCTGAAATCACTAAAGCCAATTTCAAATCTGCTATCACTGCCCTAATTTCTGTCGTGTACTTCTCAGAAATGAAATTGTAGGTAGGATGTTTTTCCATAAATGATCCTTGATGTTTACATATTGTTCAAATTTTTTCTACTCTATGTCAACTATCATAGATTCTGTTTGATTTCGAAATACTGCAATAGAAGTCATCATTTTTGTTAATGTTTTATTCTTGCCTTGTAGATTCAAAATTGATTTAAAAATGGTACAAGATGATGCTGCTGTAGTACCTAGATAATATTTATATTTTTTGCCTGGCTACCATCGACTGGACTAGCAGTCGCGATCGAATCGACCGGTCGATCGCGATCCGACCGGTTGGCCACCCCTGATATAAGGCTTCTTTGGCCTTGTAGCTACAAGGCAATAAACCCAATAAAAACGATCTTGCTGCTCAGCTGAGCAGCAAGATCGTTTTTATTGGGTTTCCCCAATAACTCCCCCATAGGTTACCCGTAGGTTTAACAACACAAATTCAGATAAATTGACTGGCAGAAGAGAAGCCACCAACTTCCGAAATTTTAGTTATTTTTTAGGTTTTTAGATTTTGAAGGCGGTTATTATTTTTTGAAAAAAGTTTTTTATTTTTCTTGTGTGGTCTATTGTACACAAAATATTAATCGTACTATTCCCTGTTAACATCCATATATACATGATCTTATTTAATGTTATTTTTAAAATCTAAGTATCTACCGAAACAACTCTCGAACAGTTTAAGATTATAAGTATGTTTATCAATTGTCTGGTTACCATAGCATAAGCTCAGCTAAGTTTGGGATTAGATGACTGTGTGTGAGTGTGAGTTGTCCCAGGATATTTATTTATTACATGTCATAAATAATTAATTTTAAAAAGGAACATGAAGTTTTCTAAAAAAATCTGGTACTACAAATTGTTGTTGATTATATGACCACCACTGTATACAACATGTCCCGGAATAAACGCACACCACCAGACACCCCAATTAGAATATTATGTTATAATCATTATACATACATTGAATATTTATTATTATGTTTAAAACACTGTTTTTTTATAAATTAGTTGTACAGATTGTGGGAGAAAATTATAGTCACATCACATTACAAATCTACACATGCACACAGCCGTATAAGGGTCTAGCGTAGTAGGTATTTCATCCATTTTAGTTTGTTTTGACTGTACAGCGGAAGTGTGACAGCAGTTTACGTAGTTTTAATTATTTTTGGGATAAAATAAATAACCTATATTAAAAATTACAAAAATCGATTCAGTAAACGATTCTGAACAAACTATTATCTCAAAGTGCATTAATTCAGATACACATTGTATACTAAAATTATGGCATAACTCTACAAGGTTTTGCTGCCCACCATTCACACAATCTAATATAGTTTTTTTACTAACTAACTCCCATCCTCGTTCTCTCGGGTGGCTTTTATGTACTGGGAGTTGCTGTAACTATTACTAACTATTCTGCAACCCCAGCAGGCATTGATTAAATAGTACTAAAGTGGACTCACAAAGACATAGCTAAGTGATTTCACAAACAGTGGATATCTTGTAGGTTTGTCCACCTGCAACAATTACACTCTCAACTTGCTATTTACATGTAGGTATATGTAAAAGAAATTTACTTTGCAACACAGTGATGTAGCATGACCTGACCAGGCACAAAACAAAAATAAAATATAAAAACACCATGGCTATAATTTTCCTAACATTTCATGAAAGTTTACTGTATATTAATGTAACATGACTAGTTATACAAACTTGCAGAAGTCAAATCAAATTTTACAAACAGGCACACTGTGCGCCATACCAACAATGCGACGCCAAAGCATCAACACAATGATTTTGATAAAAAGACAAGAGGTTAGAGGAGGTTAGTTAGAGGTTATTTATAGGGTAAGAGGAAGTTTGCATTGGCTTAGCAGATCTTACAGGAAAGTTGGGTCCCGGGTAAGGTCTCGGCGGCATCGGGGAGCCCTGAGGCTGTGCGGGACCCGCGTAGCGCTGTTGGGGCTGCATCGCTCCCGGAGGCGGCGCAGGGCTTGGCCCGCCGGCAGGAAAACGTTGAGCCATGATATTAACTGATTATATTATACGCTTATTATGTACATTCAGATCACATTAGTTACATATCTTACAATACAACACTAAAACTGAAATACTGTCATGAAGATGTCAAGCAGTCAAACAAACACGACAAACACTTTCTTTTTTTAAAGTTCTTGGCTTGGGAACAAGTCCATTAAGCAGAGTCTCAAACACATAAATGTCCAACAGTGTTACCAGATCACTGTCTCGTCAAGTCTCAGTTCACCCCGAACCCCCCCCCCCTCCAAAATTCAGGGTTTCAAGAAAAATACATCCAAAAATACAAATTAAAGAAAGGAAATATTAATTGATAAAAAGAAGAAAAATAGAAATAAACATTTTGCACAATTTTAGCAATAGCGTCCATTACACAGAGTTTTACTTGAGCATTTGGGATCCTGGATGGGATGGGTTAAATTAAAAGGTTACATCCACGCATCAACGTGTATACGAATATCTAACCCTTAAATGGATTTTGCAATTTCGACGGCGAATTTGTTTTGAAGTTTATCCTTTTTAGACAAACCTTCGAAAACCCGTGATTCAAGACACAATAGAAAGACAGTTACAGTTAACGGATAATATAGCTGCGAGGCCCAAAAACAGATTTTTTTTCCCGAACAAGCATCAGTGATGTCAATCCATATGTAACCAATGTGGTCATGAACAAAACATAAAAAACATCCAGCAATGAAAATAGACTCCCGCTTGCGTTCCCATTTTTCTGGCAACTAAATAGCTCACTCAATCGATATTTGACCATGAAGGTGTAGATAAAAATGGAGCTCACACTTAGAACACAAACTTTAGTCAAATACCTATGTATGTCTATCTCGCTCTAAGTGGGCCAATGGTGCTGATTCTCTTGTTCACAAGCTAACTAAAGGAGGTGTTTCCTTTTCCCTACAACTTTGGCCCTGTCGTGTACCTCAAAAACAAAAGTATCAAAATACGTGAAAAAAATCGTAGAATCTAAAAAAAAAATATATTGGATTTATTTGCGCATTTGTACCACCTGCAATATTGTCGATCGAAGATGTTAAAAACCTGCAACCCAAGAATTTCAGTCTGGCAATGTCATGATTTACTTCTTCGATAATGCGTTTCGTTGCTTCATTTGATTAACCTAAAAATGTATTATTAAGCATTTTTTCCGTGTTACACATAGATTTTTATCTAGTTACATTTGTCGCGAATTATTATAGAAACAAGTATTTCCAAAAATACATTTATTTCACAATTCATATCATTTTTTGCGTTTGGTTATCTACCGGGCAAAAAGAAAGGGCACCAAATCCAGGGCCGATAGTTTTATTCTGCTGCCAGTTGTCATTAAAACCAAAACCATTCCGTTTCAGAACAAACAAACAAAAAACAACAGATTAACAGCTGTCAACGCTCTCATGGACGTTTCTTTTTACGCAGTGACGTCGCGAGGCAGCTTTTTTTCATATTATCTTATTTCTAAATTAAATACTGCTAAAAACACAAATTATTGGAAGGAATTTTATTAGTAATTTGTACCTAGGTACATGTTTGGGCCAGAAAAAAAAAAACACCTCCTTTAAGTTAAATGCATCTACACATTCTATCATTCATCATCATTTTAGTTTAATCCTGTCAAATTAGACAGCGCCTGAAGAAAATTGACGTAAATCGTAGATGGAGAATGAACTATAGATTAGTCATTAAAATAACAACAATTATCAGAGCGGGACACATGTATTAAACCAGTAGGAAGAGTAAGCAAGACAGATATAGGATTTTCTGTCCCTTTTTGCGACTCACACTTTTTTTGTTGGGAGCCTGTTTAGTTTGACTCCCAACAAACGACAACTGTCAACAGTGTAAACTGTCAGTACTATTGAAATATTATTTATATTCTTTTTATTTTGTGTGAATGTGTAATTGCAGAACATAATATAATATTACTTATATTATGGGGCGCTGTAGTGTATTAGGTTGTACAAATCGACCGAACAAAAAAATGAAGACATAACCTTCCATCGGTAAGTGAGTTAGTTTTTCTAATGTAACAGTAGTATTTACGATTTTAAACGTTTATAGAATTCATCATTCATTATATTAACACGTAATTATCAGAAGGAATAAAAAAATAAACGTGTTTTAAACGGTTTTATCTCATTTGTTTTGTAGTCTAATCTTGTAGTGTATTTTGATTGAGTTCCGAGGGATACCAGTGTTCGGCAAGTTTTACCCTTAAATCCAAATTACCATCCAATTCATATCATAATAACGCTACTTCCTTTTTTCCAGTTTCCCGAGAAAACCAAGAATACGAGATTTGTGGATTCTCCTTACTGACGAAAAAATTGGCAGCCAAACCAAAGTGCTCGGATATGTTCCAAACATTTTGAATCTTCTTGCTTTCGCAAGACAAAAAATCATTTGACTTACTTAAATCCACAAACTTGAAAAAGATTAAAAATGTTTGTCAGCTTTAATTTCTGAAGAAAAGTACACAAGCTTACAATTAAAAAAAGATAAGGGGGGCTTGCACTATCCCAGCAAAGATGTTGTAACAATTTGCGAAATATGTGAAAAAATATTCCGCCAAAACAAAAGCTTTAGCGAGAAAAATATTTTTCACAATATTTTGCAAAAATGTCTGAAGAATTGCTTGTCCGCCAGTTTATTTTGTCAAATTGCCCAACATTTCCAAAATCAGTCATTTTTGGATTGCCATTTTCCACTTCTAATTAAAGCAATCTGCATGAAATACTTAAAAGTTAGGATGCATTTCGCAACAAAAAAATGACTGAAGAGGATGACAAGGTCCGAAATTTTTATAATAAATTAGTTTTATTTAAGGGTCAGTGATTCTTAATAAAAGTTTTTTCTATCAACTGCCTTATTTTATTTTTACCCTACTGCGTCTAAACATAAAAGGCAATTTAAAATATACATTACAGATCTTGTTGTAAATGAACATGGGTAAAAGGTAGACTACCCACTAATATGGGTTAAATTCTTTAGCTGGTAACCTCCATTTAATGTCACAAGACTATAGCCATCTCATACAGGTGCACGCATACAGCGAATCTATAGTTCATTCTCCATCTACGACGTAAATTAAGACGCCATGTTTTTAAATCGTGTCTAAATTATCTATGAAGTGTCTAAATTTGACAGGACTAACTAATATTTTATCTTCTGTCCTTTTCTTAATTAAATGGAAAGAGAAACAGAATCGGCACCGATATCTCTTTTTAATTACGGACAGCTGTGAACCATATTTTAAAAGGTACAAGATTCTGACACTTCCGTCTTTGTATATGTATGGTATCTACGAAACTGCCCTATTTGTCAAATTGAACTCACACCTAGGCCCGTATTAATAGACGTCACTCAACTCCGAGACGCTCTCAAGTCTCTTGCTGTCCTTGTCATTCTAAAGGGAAAAAATAAGGACAGCAATAAACTTGAGAGCGTCTCAGAATTGAGTGACGTCTATTAATACGGGCCTCCCTAACTTTTTTCTTCTTTTGGCACCGTGTTTTGGTTTAACATTGCCAGTGTCAAAGTAAATTATTTCCTAACTTATCAGATACTGTCAAACGTAATAGGCGAAATGATGTGCTACGCGGACGTATAGCCAAAACCGCTCTAATGAGAAAAAGCATATTCTGTAGCCCAAAATGTGTATAACACAATTCCAAATTCAATCAAAGGCTTAAATTTAAATGGTTTTAAAAAGGAACTTAAAGATTTGCTGTGTAAGAATTTTTATTACAATTATTTAAATGACTATTTGAATGATACCTTGACATCATAGTCGAATTGTAATTTTATATTTTGACATCACTTTAATAATTTGACATTGAATATGAATATAATGTGTTTGTGTGAACAATAAAACAATAACGTGTTGCTCTGAAATTAACAAAGAATATATTTTTAAGTTCGTTACAGAACGTTACGACAACACAAATACCAAAACATACATCAATCAACTTACCTGAAATTAACAAAGAAACAACAATTAAAGCTATTGCTTCAATAAAATATTTCTTATTAAATAATTAAATACTGAAAGTAAAATATAATTCTATAAGACATTTTAAAACAAAATCATCATGCTGTCATTCAGACCAAAAATACAAGAAGGAGTTCAAACGACGACAACACAACAAAAAGTTCTTACGCAATGAATTAAAAATAAATAAAGGGTCAAGCACTTTGTTTACATCTCCCCCCCTCGAAGCTGCTTATTCCACTACTGGAATAAGTTTTGTAATATGGAAAAGATTAGACTCTGACTTTTTGTGACCAGTGTTCACTTTGTAAATTGAATTAGATATTTTTTCTACTATTTGATAAGGTCCTATTTTCAATTCATCAAGTTTTTTACGGTTTAACCGATTCCCGTTTTCAACATAAACAGAATCTCCAACTTTTAGTTCATAATGTTTTCGATTTTTATCAAATCTTTGTTTATTATAATTGTGTGATTTTATGCTATTTTCTAAAGCAATTTTTCGGTCTTGTGATAGATCATTCTGTGTTATATTTTGTTTCAATTCATCTGGTAGAATATCCACATTTCTTCCTTCCAATAAATATATTGGGGCGAACCCCGTCACACTATGTTCAGTCTCATTATATTTGTCAGTGCATTCGTGAGCAATAGTTGTCCAAGCAATTTTATCTTTCCTTTCATTAATTTTACAACGAATTTTATTAACCAATGTTTGGTTCAATCTTTCGTTCAATCCATTTGAAAATGGCGCATTTACAGCAGTAAAAACTATTTGTATATTTTCTTTATGCAAAAAATCTTTAAAATCCTTTGAATTTATACCTGGGTATTGGTCAGATAGTATTAAGCCAATTTTGTAATCTTGTTTTACGTTTTTTACAAGTTTTATAAAATCATTCGCATTTTGTGTTTTGGATGTCAAAATATAGGCGTAACGGGTGAAGTGATCTACTAAAAGATGTAAGTATGTCTTGGTTGAACGAGTACCACCAAATCCTCCTATGGTGTCTATAGACACTATTTCAAATGGATAGGTAGCTGGACCTAAATGGGACATCAGTCCAAACTTGTATTTTCCTCTAGATTTATTTTTTATACAAATATCACAATTTTCGGAAATATTTCTGATATTATCCAATAAGTTTTTTGCATGGTAAAAGGGTTTAATCTTTTTTTCCATTTGTTGTCTTCCTATGTGACAGTAGTAGTAATGTACATGTTTAATAATATTTTTACTTAGCTCTTCAGTTAATACAATCTTTTCATTTTTTCCTATCTTTGTATAATATATATTATTTTTGAAAATATGTTTATTTATATTTTCTTTTATATCTTTATTTTTTTCTTGGTCTTTTAGTATATCTTCTAATTTAATTAAATTTACGACTTTTAAGCAACTTTCCTGATTTTCATAAGATTCTAAAACAGGGTTTCTGCTCAAAGTATCTGCCTCTATATTATATTTACCCGGAGAATATATTATTTTAAAATCGAACTGTGACAAATAATATGTTAAATCTCCCAGTTCTTCATCCGTTCTGGCTTTTATATTCATGTTCTCTAAAGGTTTATGATCTGAAAAAACCGTGAATGTTTTTCCTATAAGCCAGTGTTGCCAATATTTAACTGCCTCTTTTATTGCCAAACACTCAAGATATATGGCTTTTTTCTTTTTTTGGGAATCATTTAATTTTTTTGAAAAATATGCACAAGGCTTTTCATCATTGTTTAGTTGAACTTGTTTTAAAATCGCACCTATACCTTGAATACTTGCATCCGTATAAATATGTATTGGCAAATCTGGATCATATATAGCTAGAATAGGTTTTGAGCAAAGTAGTTTTTTAATAGTATCAAAAGAATCTTGACATTTATCAGACCAAACAAATTTTTCTCCTTTTCTTAATAAGTTATGTAAAGGATCCAGTATAGTTGACATATTTGGCACATATTTTCCATAAAAATTAATTTTTCCTAAAAATTGTCGGACATTTTTTTGTGTTTTTGGTATTGGAAATTCTTTTATACTAATCAAATTGTCTTTCAGTGGAGTGACAGTATTGTTTTGAATTATGTGCCCTAAATATTTTACCGAGTCCTGTGCAAAACTACATTTTGAGAATTTTAATTTGAAACCTTCTTTTAAGATAGCTTCCAATAGCAAAGACACGTGTTCAATGTGTTTTTCAAACGTTTCTGAAAATACTAAAATATCATCTATGTAATTGACAGTAAAGTCTGATAGTTTATGTTTTCTTATAATGCTACTCAATATTCTTTGAAAAATAGCGGGTGCAGTTTTTAAGCCAAAAGGTAAACAAGTCCATTGAAAGTGTGCATCCTGAGTAACAAATGCAGTTTTTTGTCTATCTTCAATTTTAAGAGGAATGGACCAGAACGCTGAATTAATATCGAATGTTGAAAAAAATTTACATCTTCTTGTCTTAACCATTAAATCCTCAATTAGTGGAAATGGCTGTGATTGGGGAACTACAATTTTATTTAATTCGCGGAAATCTATACAAAGCCTTGATTTCCTTCCTTCTTCTTTTTTAAATGCAAGTGTTACCGGAGCGGCAAAAGGGCTATATGACTCCTCAATTAAATTATTTTTTAGTAATCTTGATATTTGTTGTTCAATTTCTTTCATATCCTCAATAGAGCACCTATACGGTCTTTTACTACAGTACTTATCTATCAACAAATCAATATGGGCTTCATAACCTTTTACAGTACCTATATCATATTTGTCTTTTGCAAAAATTGATTTATATTTGCATATTAATCTATCAACTTCAGACCTTTGTTTATGATCTAAATTATTTACCGATATATCAAAATTATCGACTACTAAATTTTCATTAAAGTTTATTGAATACTCTACTCTCTCTCTACTCTCACTAATATTTTCTTTTATTTTATTTCCTATGTCACTACCTGTACAGCCAGGAATTGTTTTAGTGTACATAGGTTTTTCTTTATTTTTTTTGTAGTCTTTATTGTTTTGAGTGATATTTAAATTCTCATTCTGAATTAAATGAAATTGTTGTATACAATCTAACCCAACTAGGAAATCATAGTCAAAGTTATCTTCATCTACAACAAAAATATTAACATGTTTTTCAATATCAAACATTTTAATTTTTAGAGTTACCATTCCTATTGCCTTTTTCACGCCATTAATTGTTTTTAAACCTGCATTTTTATTATAGGCAGGTATGTTTTTTAAAGATAATAACCTTGAATTTATTAAGGACACATTTGATCCGGAATCATAGATACCCAATGTTTCAAATGTGTCATTTATAAGTAATTTGATTTTAATTAATGGCGGCACTATTAGTTTTTTGGGTTAATTTCATTTAGTTCTGTCTCTAATTCAGATTTGTTTACACTCCTTATTTGCTCTCTTTTTTGCCCGTCATTATTTTTAAAATTGAACCAGCATTGAGATTCAGAGTGGTAACGTTTACCTTTGTTTTCTTTTTCACAAATATTACACGGACTAATCAAGGGTTTCAGATTTTTTCCTTTAATTTTACCTTCAAGAGCTTCTACCTTTTTATCAATTGTTTTCCTATTTACAATATGCTCTAAACTTCTAATATTATTAAATAGATCTTCAGTTTCTTTTAAACTTTGTCTATCTATCTTATCTGCAATATAGTTTGGTAACCCGGTAGCAATTAGATCAATTAGAGTGAGTTTATCTATGGACTTATTTATTTCTAAAAGTAGTCTTTCTTTCTTTAACGCATACTCTAGTAATGAACCCTGTCTGTATTTAAATAACATCGCATACCTGATCGGAGACCAACTCTTATCTGCATATGTTTCACAAAAGTTTTTCTTCCATACTGTCCATTCTGAATTAATTGTATGCTTTATCAGCATGGAACTATACCAGTCTAAACACGAATCTTCTAAAAATAACCTAAAAATTTCAATTCTTTTGACATCTTCTTCTATCCCTATACGTGAACATTCCGCCTCAAAGATCTCCATCCACTGTGACACATTTGTGATCTTGCCATTGAATTTTTGGATAACCAACATCTCTGCCATCCTCTTCATATTGCAGGATTCTGATGAACTTTTCTTCATCTCAGCAACACTCTCCATGATTTTTGCTAGTGTTTCTGCTGAAATCCCTGTTGTAGGAGTTTGCGGTACTGTTTGTTCTTCCAATAGGTATCCCATAAATTGTTTATTTCCGTCTTGATCACAATAAACCGACTTCATCTCTGGACTCATGGATACCCACACCTGTCGTTTCTCATGACGTCTTTGTAACGTAGCCTTAATTTTTTGATAGATCTGGGTTTGTACTATTGCATCATGTAATCTTACAGGCTGTAACTTATCTGGGATCGTAAAGGTCCGGCCATCTAAATCCGTGATTGTCGTTACACAAATGACATTTGTTTTTACATCTTCACTGGCTTTGACCATGAATTCGAATCTGTATTTCTCCATATTTCTTTTAGGACAACTTACTAATTAGCTGTAGAATTGTTGTTTTATAATGTGTTTGTGTGAACAATAAAACAATAACGTGTTGCTCTGAAATTAACAAAGAATATATTTTTAAGTTCGTTACAGAACGTTACGACAACACAAATACCAAAACATACATCAATCAACTTACCTGAAATTAACAAAGAAACAACAATTAAAGCTATTGCTTCACTAAAATATTTCTTATTAAATAATTAAATACTGAAAGTAAAATATAATTCTATAAGACATTTTAAAACAAAATCATCATGCTGTCATTCAGACCAAAAATACAAGAAGGAGTTCAAACGACGACAACACAACAAAAAGTTCTTACGCAATGAATTAAAAATAAATAAAGGGTCAAGCACTTTGTTTACATGAATTTAATCTACATTTTGTAAGATGACAATATGTCAAAAATTGTAAATTAAAAATTGTTATTTAATGCGTAGGTACTTACCCAATTCTAACCATCCTTATATTTTTGTTTGTATTTGTACTGTAATATTTGCACGGCACACCTGGCAGAATGCGATGAGACCATTAATTTATTTGAAGACCACAACTATGTACCATATTCTGACAAAAAATAAATGATTTAGGAAGCCTAGGATTTAGTGTAGGCGGACAATAATTTGTGAATGATGTTGGACGATGAAGACGTTATTTTGCTATATCATGCTTTCAAGGTTGTCGAAGACGATGATGTATTAGACGCATGCATAGGAAAAAAATCCAACCGTATGAATGTTCTTAGTGGTAAAAGTGATAAGTTTTTTCAGATAAATTGTAAAATAAACTATTAAATACCATGGACCTATAGAACAAGCGAACGCCGTCTCATTAAACTACAAATGAAGCACCCATAGTATATGCTCCTATATGGACAAGCTAACACGCACACATCTACACCATAGTATGTCGGCCGTCGGCCATTACGTTTCGAACTGCGCTCGCGTGATGTTCGGTATTATTTTTGCTAATATAAATTAAACTATGCTTTCATGTATTGTAAAAAGTTGTTTATACCATAGTGGTTCAATCAATAAAAGCTACGACATCACTTTTCATCACTATGCAATCAGTGTTGCTAGTATTTCAAGTTACAATTTATTTCTAAAAGTGGGAGATTTACATATTTTTGTTACTATTTATCAATGATTTTATAACAAACAAATATGTTATAAGCGCACACTGGTTTAAAAGGCCAATCTATATAATAATAATAATAAATAATGCCAGCCTATAACTGTCCCACTGCTGGGCAAAGGCCTCTTCTCATACAGAGAAGGCACGATTTTTGATCACCACGCTTGCTCAAGGCGGGTTGGCGATTTCGGACTTGTATTAACTACAAGTCCAGGTTTCCTCACGATGTTTTCCTTCACCGATGTCTGTGATGTCTAAGATAAACTTAGAAAGTACATATGAATTGAAAAAGTCACATTGGTACTTGCCCGGATTCGAACTCGCAAAGGCCAATCTAGCTGGACAAAATTATTTAAGGCATAAAATTAGCTCTAAGTCTTCTATCTATTCATCATTTGTAGAAATCCATTAAGATATTAACCCTAATTCCGACAAAAAAAAATATAACTAGTATTAGCTGACCTCTCTTTATAAATATTTGGTACGTGACGCGAGGTCAATTTAAATTGGATATCTCATTTCACAAAGAATCTATTTCCTACAAAAGTGTGAACAAGTATTTTAATTAAATTAAAATAAAATAATAAGTATGCACATAACACATTGTTTTTTTATTTATTCAACTTACAATCCAATACTTATATATAGCTAATGAGATTTTTTTAAAGTTTTGAGTGCTAAATTAGATTCATTGAAGCTCTCCCAAACAAAATCTATTCGAAATATATTGAAACAACTGTGTATTTTGGTTCCTTTTGACGTGTTTAACCCATTCTTCAAAAAACTCCCTTCTTCCCTCTTTCTGAAAAAAAAAATACAGAAGTGCAACTGTGCGCAGTTTACCACTTACATAATATTAAACTACAAGGATGACACTACATCATATCAAAGTTACAGCCTGGGGTCAAGAGGGGGCAAGTTATTCCTACTCTGTTAATTATAAAATACTCATTAAAAACAGCGATTTATCGTTTTCAACTCCATTTTTTTTTAGGAAACAATATAGTATTTGTAATATTTAATAGCTTAGAAGAGTGTAAATACCATCAACTTCACGATCCATCATTAAATATAAAATAATTTTGATTACACTCTGTTTGCGATTTTGCAACGTTAAATACGGAATAGTGAAAAATTTCGTTGAAAATTACCCTCATGTCTACATTTCAAAATTTATTTCTAATTATAGGAGGATACTTGGATAAATTTATTACCTGCATAGTAACCTAGGGTTATTCAGCTATAGTTTTCGCTAGCACAGTTGAAGAAATGCGGTGACCCTTTTTGTCCAGCTAGATTGGCCTTTTAAACCAGTGTGGAGCGTGCCGTAGTGAAGACTCAGTTAGAACCTAATTAGGTTCTATGTTACTTTTGCATTTATAATATTAGTACGGATTAACTGTGGAACTATCTTGAGCGTATACAAAAAGATTATTGGGGTTGGGGTGGGGAGCGTGAAAGAGCTACATTGACCATGGTAAAAGCATCCAAAACATATCCAATGGCGTTTTTTTTTTGTTGATGAATAGGAAATCATCAAATGACTTCTCCCGCCCCTGAAGAGGGAAGGAGGGTCAGACTTTTACTGACTAAAATCCAATAATGTCCCTTCGGTTACCCTTATAATATATTCCGGGGCCGCGGTAACTAATAAAAGCATCGACACGCCGTCGACACGGGTCTGGTCCTAGTCGGGCGGCGAGCTACCTACCGCTCGCCTTCCGCAGGCCCACGCCTCCAGTGGCCATCATCTTGCGACTCTCGACAACTAAGCCTGGGTCTCTGTCCGGGGCGTGAAGCTTGACGCTGCCTCACGCGCCCCGCCGCTTTCGTCTCCAGCGTGTCTGCTTCGCAGGAGGCGACGGCTTCCTATTCAGTCTCGCCCCGAAGCATGGCCTGAACCAGCGCCGATCGCCTCTGCAATGACACGGTGGTGGTTCGCCCAAGCGGGACCTACCTCCACAGTATGCTACACCGTGTCACGCAGTTTTTGGTGAGTGGGAAATCATCCAATGACTGCTCCCGTCCTGGGTGCGGCGGGAGGGCGTGTCAGACTCTTACTGACTGTAACCCACTCATGTTCCTTCGATTGCCCTTTATGTTCCAGGGTCACGGTAACTATTATAAACATTCCGCAACCCCGGCAGGCGTTGGCCCTGTTGGGCCCCTTCCTGTGCTGACTCCTTCTCTTTGAGGCGCGCGTGGAACAAAACGCGCCGTCTACGCGGTCCTGGTCCCAGCCGGTAGGCGAGCTACCCATCGCTCGCCATCCGCAGAACCGCGCCTACGGTGGCCGGTAGTCGTCATGCGACTCTGGACGTCTTCGCCTGGGTCTTAGTCCGGGGCGAGAGGCTCGTCGTTGCCTCTCGCGCGCCGCCGCTTCCTTCACTATAGCATAACTGCTTCGCAGAAGGAGGCGACAGCATCCCATTCCGTCTCGCCCCGAAGCATGGCCTGAATCAGCGCCGGGCGCGAGAGGTCACCACCGCCGATCGCCTCTACGAGGACACGTCGATGCTCCGCCCATGCGCGGCACACCTCAACTGTGTGCTCGACCGTGTCCTCCAGGCGACCGTTACTGCAGTGGTGACACCCAGGCGTCGCTTCCGCCCGAATCCGACACAGGAACCTCCCGAACTGACCATGTCCGGTGAGGACCTGTGTCAAGCGAAACGTGAGAGTGCCATGACGCCTCTCCAGCCACTCCTCAAAGAGGGGTCTTACCGCCGCTATAACGGCGTGCCCAGACATAGGAACCTCCCGAAATGCCCGTGTGCGGAGAGGAGGATCATCATCTCCCTAGCTTTTTCCCAACTATGTTGGGGTCGGCTTACAGCCGAACCGGATTCAGCTGGATAAAATATTTTAATATAAAATATTTTCAAACAAACTAAATGATATTATAATGAAAACGAATTTTTAAATTAATAATCTATGATTCTGTGTTAGTGTTATTGTTTATAATACTGAGCATTGACCACAGGTTACTAAACCATGTTTATAAAGGATGTGCAAATTCGTTTTCATAATAATATCATTTAGTTTGTTTGAAAATATTTTATTTTTTAATTTTGTTGTTTGGGTTTTTTGTTGGTACAGAATGATTCTTATGCACTAGTATTGTCTGTGTTTTCATTTATTGTCGTATTATCGTCACCACTCTGTATACAATTCAATAAATCTTATAACAATTTATAATAAATTTCAATATGGACATTTAAAAAATTAACCAAGTGACTCATACCAAATTTTTAGGAGTAGTAATATGTAGATGAATATCTAGACTGGAAAGCACAGATAGACAATGTTTGCAATAAGATAAACAAATTCGTATACGCTCTCAAGCAATTAAAAAACGCCACTAACATACAATCGGCGGTCATGTCGTACCGTGCATATGTAGAATCTTCGCTACGGTATGGACTAATCATGTGGGGAAATGGTACTGACCAAAATAGAGCATTTATCGCCCAAAAAAAGTGCATACGAGCCCTGTACGGGATTCCATCGGATCAATCATGTCGACCTTTGTTTAGAGAACTTGGTTTGCTACCACTACCGTCGCTATACATTTATGAAATGTGTATGTTTGTACGCAAACACAAAGAATTGTTTAAAACAGCAGACGAAGTATGTTCCCGAAGTCGTCGTGATAAATACAAACTTGTGTTAGATGAGCTCCCTAGAATGGCAAAATTTAATAAAAGTTGTGTGGCTATGTCTGTTCGTATCTATAATAAATAGCCAAGTACATTTAAAGCTTTCAACGATAGACAATTTAAAAATAAATTATATGAGTGGCTGAATAATAATAATTTTTATAGTATAATGGACTTGCTTTTTAAAATGTGACATTAAATTATAAATGGATAGATCTTAAGTTTGCATGCTTTAACCAAAGCAAAACATGTAGGTATGTTCCTTAATTTTGTTTTATGACCATATTTGTATACCATGTTTTTAGCAAATAAATATACTTACTTACTTACTTACTTACAATCCTGTTCACATTCTTCCTCTCCCCGCCACCCGCAGCCGTGCGCCCTGTGCACCCGTTGATTTGTTTATTCGTAGTCAAGCGCCTGAACTACTAAGTACAACTTAAAATGAGTTCAACAATAGAAAGTAGTTTTGACATCGAAATGTTTATTCATGATGCCATGCAAGAACGTCCTGTGATATGGGACATATCCTAAAAGCAAAGCTAACAATAGTGTTTCCTCGACAGAATCCATTTTGTTAATAATTTTCCGAAAGGACAACGCAATTGTGTGACGTAATTGACTCCAGAGGAAACGCCGCGACAACGTGACGCCTGCGCCGAGTAGCAGTTGCAGGGTCAGCGCTGCGCATACGTTTATCGAACGCCTACGCTGGACTGGACAAACCCTAGTGTGAAAGTACGGAACTCAAAAAATGTGTGTACCTACTTAAAATGCCGTGTACGGTGGGTTCAGCTATGTATGGGTAGGGGGAGTCTATCAATGCGTGAATCGTGCGGGACTCAGGACACGGCACGTAAAGGGCAGGCTGCGCACTCGGCTCCATAACGGTTACAAAAAACAGCTTCAGGCTGAAACCTCTCACTCTATTTTGTCACTTGAGGTTGTTTTTATGCAGCGAGTTGCTTTGTGTTTAGAACTGCTTTAATGTTAATAGTAACTTCTGCAAAGATTGATTAGTTGCGTTGCGAGGTTTGGCTGAACTCGGACTTGTACTAATTGTTGCTCTCGACTTCGTTAGAGACGGAATTACTTTCGCATTTAATGAAGAAATCTAGTTTAAAAAAATTTAAGAAGTTTATTAGAATGTCTTGATGATCACACCCACTGTCATGTTGCGGGTTCGAATCCGGACGACTACTAATGTGACTTTTTTAATTCATATGTACCTACTTTCTAACAGCTCATCTTGGACATCATAGACATTAGTGAAATAAACATCGAAAGGAAACCTGCCCCCCCCTAGACAAGTGGCATTGTAGAATAGATAGCGAAACGAAAACAATTGTCAAATGTATGGATGGAGACGTCAAATTGTTTAGCGAAAACTTATGTTCATTCCATACATTTTTTTTCTTATTTGTTTTTATCTGCAATCAGTCCCCACTCCTCAGACTATGAGCAAATGTGATGTTTCCAATTGTCAGGCAGAGTGCGCTCTCCAGTGAGAGCGTCTACTCAGTTTCCTTTGGAGCTACGCTCGTTCCTGAAGCTCCATAATCTGATGCCTTTTCAAGCGTACCACATATTTATTCATTATTAGTTGGCGAGTTAATTCGTTTTGGTGGGCCGTAAGCCTTTTCTTATAGGCTGCAGCAGTAGAACGGATCTTATCCTTTACTGTGCCAATTTGGCGCATTAGCTATGGAACGAAGAATCTTATTTTTTTGGCGCTGCAATTTATTAATATTGGTTTCAGAAGCACTACCCCACAGCTGGATATCATACATCCAAATTGGTTTGATGACAGTTTTATACATCAACAGCTTGTTGTCTAGTGATAACATAGAGTTGCGTCCGAGCATCCAGTACAGATTTTTGTGTCTGAGTGAGATTTTTTCCTTCTTTGCATCTATGTGTTGCCTCCATGTTAGGCGCCGGTCCAGGTGGATGCCGAGGTAGCGCACGCATTCACTTTGAGGTAAAGTATTATCACCTAGGGTTACTGGAGGACAGCTCCCAGTTCTAAGAGTAAAGGTCACATGCACGGATTTAGCCGTACTGGCTTTTATGCGCCATGGCTCTAGCCAGGTGTGTATGCTATCCAGGGCTTTCTACAGTGTGCGTGATGCAATATCAAGATTAGTGTGTCTCACAAAAATTGCTGTATCATCGGCGAATGTAGCCAACATGGTGCCAGGCGTATTGGGTAGATCTGCTGTGTAGAGCACATAGAGAATTGGACTCAGTATTGACCCTTGTGGTACCCCTGCTTTTATATCTAGAAGGGCGGAGCGTGCCTCAGATTCTTTCACATAAAACAAACTGTCTGATAGATATTCAGATTCAGATTCAGATTCATTTATTCCACATAAAATAGAGTGCATCACATGGTCTTAATTTAGTTAGTCTCATCCATTTTGCTGGTGATCAGCATGTGAAATTTTAAGTCTAAAATAATCTGGAATTTACATTAAGAATACAATATGTCAATAAAAGTCAGATAATAACAATTAGTCATAAACAACACTCAATAATTAATATAAATATTTCAATAAATGTCACAATACAACCTCAAAGTCACTACCACATAATTGGGGTGAGTCTATATCACTCTGGGGAAAAGTTAAAACAATTCATTTATAGAATAGTAGCACTTTCCGATAAGCCAGTGTTTAAGTACCTTTTTAAATTTTAACAGGGGAAGATCTTTCAAACTTTGTGGGAGGGCATTATACACTTTTACACACATAGCATATGAATTTTTATGGAACAATGTTGTTTTTGGTGTACAGTTCAATATAAGTCTATCTCCATTTCTCCTGTTGCGAGGAAAAACGTCCGATGCTCTCGTAAATATTTCAGGATATGTTTTTACAAATAAACCTATCTCAAAAATGTACATACTCGCAAGTGTTAATACATTTAATTTTTTGAACAGAGGTTGACAGGAGTACCAAGGAGGAGTTCCAGTAATAGCTCTTAAATACACTTCTTTTGTAGTAAGAATATTCTAGATATGTTCGTAGAATTCCTCCATATCAGAATACCGTATTTCAGAATTGAACCTACGTGACCATGATATGCCATCATTACAGTATCCAACGATGCGGTTTTTCTTAGCCTTGTTAATGCATATACAAATCGGTTTATTCTATTGCTGATATTTTCAATATGGTTTTTCCAATCGCAAAATCTGTCCAAAGTTATCCCCAAAAATTTTACACTATCTGCTTCTTTTATAACATTATCATTATACTTAACATTTAAAACTGTTGAATTATGATTACCCTTAGATCTGAATTGTATGTAGTGAGTCTTACTCAAATTCACCTTCAAATTATTATCGTCAAGCCATTTAGTTATTAAATTTATAGTTTTATTTATTTCCATGTCAACAGTTTTTGGATTATTTGATGTCACTACTATAGATATGTCGTCAGCAAACAATGTGCATTTATGATTTATTACGTCTGGTATGTCATTTATATAGAAAAGAAATAGTAAAGGTCCCAATACGCTACCTTGTGGGACGCCGTATTTGTTAACTAGACATGTGGACCTGTAGTGTTGAATTATAGAGTGCTTATCCAATGTACTTATTTCTACACATTGCTCGCGAGATGATAAATAACTATCTATCCAGTCTAAAGCAACTCCTCTTATTCCGTAGTTCCCTAATTTCCTAAGCAACAGTTCATGCGAAACAAAGTCAAACGCTTTAGACATGTCGAAGAAAACTGCTACAGTCTGCAGTTTCTTATCGATACTGTTAATTAATAATAATAATAATAAAATAATAAAATGTTTATTAAGTCATTTACACAATATAGTTACACAATAAAATTATTAATTACTACAAGTACTTAAGTCTTAAATAATAAATTAAGGTAATAACTAAAAACTATGTGTAAGTATAGCTAAAATTAACTATTTTGCCAAAAAAATTATTAACTTAAACCTACAAATGTATGATGGCGACTTTCCTGAGCTAGGTTTCAAAACCTGTGTTTCAGGACATCGCTTAGCAAGACTAAATAAATTAGGGTGCATCACAATTTTAGAATAACAACAATTTACAAACTAATTCTACAATTATATTACTACTTCTAATAATTTCTCTGTATCAGTGTAATTTAGTTTCAATAGATAATCTGTCAACAATGTACTGCATTTACTGTAATTAACGCTATAAATATCTAACAGTTTGTTTAATTTGTTGTACAAAAAAGGCCCTAAAAATACGTAAAATCTATGAGCAAATGCATGTCTCGTTTGTGGATTTACGCAAACCAAATCTTTTCTCCTCCTGGTTGAAAATACTGGGTTATAAGCAAGCTCAGCGTGCTGATGACGTATGATGTGCAATATGAAAAGTTGACGTACTGTTAGTATTTTGCATGCTCCGTATAACTCGTGCGTGGGAAATCTAAAAGGTCGGAAAGTTGCCACCTTTAGTATTGCTCTTTGAGCACGTTCTAGAGGAAGTAAGATAGTCTTTGCAGCACCGCCCCATGTAGTAATACAATAGGTAAGCACGGATTGACACAGAGCCAAATAAACCTGTTTAATTAACTTATAATCGGCTATGTGACGTAGGTTCTTAAAAATATATATTAATTTACGCATTCTTGTGCACAGTAGCTCAATATGTTTACGGAAATTCAGATTTGTGTCAATCGTAATACCTAGGTATTTTATGTGGTCAGCTTTAACTAAAGTGGGGCAAGTACATGCAGTGTCAGCATGTGTGCTATTGTGTGCGAATATAATACGATTAGTAAGCGGTAAGTTAGTGTTTCTCATTGAGAATAAAATGTATTAAAAAAAAATGAAAAAAAAAATGAATAAAATGTATAAATGTAAATGTATGTAATTATAGTTTGTGTAAGGTTAAAGGCAGCTAACGTCGTTGATTTCCCTTTTTGAAATCCATTTTGTTCTGATTTTAAGATCTTTTCTTTATTTGCAAAAGAGAGAAGCCTTTAAAGCATTGATTTTTCGAAAATTTTTGATAGTATTGGTATTAAGGTTATTGGTCTATAATTATGTAGATCGGTTTTATCTCCTTTCTTATGCAGCGGCTTAACAATCGACTTTTTCAAAGCGTCTGGGAACTTACCTTGTTCAAAAGAAAGATTGATTAAATATGTCATGATTGGAGCAATAATATTGCTACAATATTTGAGCACCTTGGTTGCAACGTCATCGTAACCGACAGCGTTCGTATTATTTAAAGACATTATTATATTTTTTGTTTCATTTAATATCAATGGCGTCAAAAAGATAGTATTGGTAATATGTAATTTATTAGTATTAGTAATTTTTTTGTTTTCAGTATTAGTTAATTTTAAGAGAAACTCATTCATATATGTTGCAATTTCGGCTGGTTCTCTAATCATTTTATTTTCAACTTTAATTTCTTGTATGTGCTCATGACTAGTTTTACTATCTGAATCATCATTTGTAATCTTCCACGCTGCTTTACACCTATTTTTTGATCCGGCTATAATTTTGTGATTGCATATTTGTTGTGATTTTGCAATACATAATCGTAGCAACTTTGAGTAATTTTTAAATTTTAGTTGATTAGCAGAAGTTCTATTTTTATAAAATTTGAACCGCAGCGACCTTTTTGTTTGGCTACTCAGTTTGATCCCTTTCGTAATCCATTTTGCACCTTGTGCATAATTTTTGACCCTTTGTTGAAGTAACGGAAAACACAAGTCATAAAATAACTGAATTTCTAGGTGGAAAATATTAAATGATTTATTCACATCAATTTCGTTATAGGCTTGGCTAAAGGACAAATTTCTTATGCATTCGTAAAATTTATTTATATTTTCTTCACTTAGGTCCCTTTTTATGGTATACATTTTATTACACGGTTTTGTTATGTTTTTTGTGGTTGGTATACGTAGCAACTGAGCTGTGTCATGATCTGATATGATCTGATATGATATGATCTCAGTATGTTGAACAACGTATGTGGTAGATTCTCTTTGATTTTACAAAGTAGACTTTTTTTTTTTTGGTGAGTGGTAAATCATCCAATGACTTCTCCCGTCCTGGGTGCGACGGGAGGGCGTGTCAGACTCTTACTGACTAAAACCCACTCATGTTCCTTCGATTGCCCTTTATGTTCCAGGGTCACGGTAACTATTATAAACATTCCGCAACCCCGGCAGGCGTTGGCCCTGTTGGGCCCCTTCCTGTGCTGACTCCTTCTCATTGAGGCGCGCGTGGAACAAAACGCGCCGTCTACGTGGTCCTGGTCCTAGCCGGGCGGCGAACTACCCATCGCTCGCCATCCGCAGAACCACGCCTACGGTGGCCGGTAGTCGTCTTGCGACTCTCGACGTCTTCGCCTGGGTCTTAGTCCGGGGCGAGAGGCTCGTCGTTGCCTCTCGCGCGCCGCCGCTTCCTTCACTAGCATAACTGCTTCGCAGAAGGAGGCGACGGCATCCCATTCCGTCTCGCCCCGAAGCATGGCCTGAACCAGCGCCGGGCGCGAGAGGTCACCGCCGCCGATCGCCTCTACGAGGACACGTCGATGGTCCGCCCATGCGCGGCACACTTCCACCGTGTGCTCGACCGTGTCCTCCAGGCGACCGTTACTGCAGTGGTGACACCCAGGCGTCGCTTCCGCCCGAATCCGACACAGGAACCTCCCGAACTGACCATGTCCGGTGAGGACCTGTGTCAAGCGAAACGTGAGAGTGCCATGACGCCTCTCCAGCCACTCCTCAAAGAGGAATAACTCGATCAAATGCCTGTTGGACATCGAGAAAAGCAGACGAGCAATATTCCTTCTGTTCTAATGTTCTCCTTAAGTATTCGCAAACCCTGTGCACTTGCTCTATCGTCCCATGCTGCTTTCGGAAGCCAAATTGATGATCAGGTATGACTTTTCTCTCTATTAGATGCGGTGTTATTCTATTTAACAACATCTTTTCAAACAGTTTGGACATTGTCGGTAATAGGCTTATTGGTCTGTAGGAGGTTTTTTGATTTGCAGGTTTCCCGGACTTGTATACCATAATTATCTCAGAAATTTTCCATAGATCTGGGAAATATTGCAGTCTCAACATAGTATATAATATATATTCCATACATTTGACAATCTATTCGTTTTCGTTTTCTATTCTACAATGCCACTTGGCTAGGCCCTCTGGTAGGTTACCATGACGTTTAATGTAAGACTGTTTTATCCCCGTTCCAGAGTATGCAAGTGACAGCGTTAGACACGTTGTCTAGCGGCGTCTCTTTCCCACTGAAAGTAATATCGAAGTAATACTGCTATAGGGGCTTGTGGTAGGCCACCTGGACTTATAATGGATATAAGTCCAAAATCACCAATCCGTCTTAAGGAAGCGTGGTGATCAAAGCTCGAGCTATCTCTTCATGAGAAATTCTGTCCTGAAATTTCTTTTGCCCCGTAGTGAGACAGTCATAGGCTGACATTATTACATGATTATTTTTATGACAATTTCAATATTCTGTGCAAGCAGTTGTCTATTGACCCATTCAACCCAAAATCATTTTCTGTCTGTGTGCAATCAGCTGAATGCTTTTTTAATAAGGATGGGGCTGTTTATATTATTGTCTGTATTTAGTTTATTTGTATTTTTATAATTAAGTATCGTGTTTGCTAGTGAAATTTAGATCATAAGATTTCTCTACTTCTTTTTTCCATTTGTCCGTGGGAACGTGTATGAGTTCAGTGTTACATTGCTGTTGTTTCATGTTGGTTCTCCTAATAATAAATAAATAAAAACACGAGTGTACACACAAATGCCAGGTCTCTGTTATATTTTTCCAAAGTATAACTGTGGAAGTGCGACATTTTTGGAAGGCTACTTACATGACAAAGTCTTCAAAAAGTGGTGTGGTAGAAAGTTGGTACAAATTTCCTAAACTGGTTTCTCTCTAATGCGTTCGTTTTGCTGTAACTAACCGTTAATTCAAAATAAAAGTAGACTTCAAGCAAAAAGCGGCTACTGTTAAATCAATTCCGATCCACCTTCAAATATTTATTTCCACAACCCCCAAAGAAAAAAAGAAGGAACGAAGGTCTTGTCTCCCAAAGAGAAAATCCTTGAGGGAGACAACACCTTACTAATGAGAAACACGACGCTAAAGGGCTCTCAGAGATTGTTCACCCGCCTTTAGAAGTTGAGACTTAATTATAGTGTCCCATAATTCTTTATATAGAGTCTTAATGTAGAGCTAAACTATGTAGAAGAGTAAGTTACACATTCCCTTTTTTCTTCGGAAATCCGTATGTCACAGTATTACCATGATGCTGATATTTAGTTTGATGTAGTAGGAATTTGTTTATTTTTGGTACATGGTAGAGATGCAAGAAAGAAATGAAAGACAATGAATATAAAAATGTATACATTTTTATAATCCATACTAATATTATAAATGGGAAAGTGTGTCTGTCTGTCTGTCTGTATTTTTGTCTTTCTTTCACGGCAAAACGGAGCGACGAATTGACGTGTTTTTTTAAGTGGAGATAGTTGAAGGGGTGGAGAGTAACATAGGCTGCTTTTTGTCTGTTTTTAACGCGAGCGCCGTTTAGCCGCGGGCAAAAGCTAGTTCGAAATAAATCGATAAATAAACGAACATTATTTTTAAAAGGATTCATAAAATAATTATAGCTTAAAGACAAACAATAATTTAAAAACAATTAGAACTTAATATGATTATGTTAATTATTTAAGCAATAATATATAATAACACACTAGATAATTCGCTGCTGCTGTTTCGGCCCTAAATTGACATATTTTCTACGCGCTTCACCTATTCGGAAACACCTGTAAGAAAAATGGACCAAATTATCCGTCAAACTTTAACCTCAGTTTTAAATTTGGCAATGGACGACCGAGCCTGGACCCAAGCTACGCTTACAAAATTTTATATCAGCCGCAAAATTTTATATCCTGTATCCCTTTTTTTTAGTTTATATCCCTAGTCTGCCAGTTTTTATATCCTCGGTTCACGGCACTGAGGAATTTATCATGAATATCCTCGCTCCTAAACTGATCAATTTTGATGTGCCGTACTTAACTGAGGCTATCAGATTCAGATTCAGATTTATTTATTTGCATAAACATGTGTACATTATATACATTGTGAGATGCTCATTATAGATGTTACAATATTTTGTGGCTCAACATGTTTGACCATAGTTGGTGTGCAAATTCGATCAAAAGACAATAACAGATACAAAATTAAAAATACAAAAACTAATAATATAAAAACATCAAATAACATATCAGTTTTCATTAATATTAAAGTCAATAATTTATTTTTTCATCGGAGATAACATTAAGTTTTATTTATTTTAACAATTAATCATTAATTACTAATAATAGAAATGAAAGTAAATTATATAAATTAAACATAATATGTACAAATCTTAATAATTAATACTAAAATAAATATATACAAGTTAGAAAAGAAGGGCTCACAGGGCATCAATAAACTCGTCCGCATCGCTGTCGACAGGACAGGTGCCCAAAAGGCTGGCAGCATTGCCACGTTGTATGGCAATGCTAATTCTTTGCCCCAGGAAAAGGCCAGCCCTCTGGTCACGTGAAGAGTCAACCAGCCGCTTGGCGATATCTTGAAAAACAAAATGAGCACTCGGACCCCATGGCCCCAGTCAATAATTTGGTTAATATCGAAGCCTGGAAAAATGCTTGCCCAAGTATTGATCCGCCCGACAACCCATCTTCTTACAGACGTTGAGATGAGCCGCTTTGCAGAGTAGATTTGACGACACGACTTTCCGCCTCGTTTTTCACTTCGATTAGGGGCTTCCTGTTGTTCTCCGCATCGTTGTCACTGTGGGGAAGCTGTCAACGGCCTGGGACATCATGGCTTGTCGTGCGACCGGAGTGCGGGCCGTGTAGCGCGGCACGCGACGTGTTCTTGTCGCCGTCGTCGGCGTTCGAGCTATATTAGAACCCAACGGTTTGGCACGCGACTCTGGCAAGAGAGCGGATGGTATGTCTTTATTCCCTTGGAAGATGGGTAGGCCTTTAGTGTGCGACGCTAAGTGTGTCGATACTCTTGCCACGCCACCACTACCCACCTACCTAGTACGGCGTGCTATGCCGGTGCTGCCGCCTTGGCTGCAGAAAACCTCAAGCGGCGGAAGTATGTATAGTAACCTTACTGTGTTACTTACTGGTAATTATATTTTCGAGCCGTTTGGGGTTGAAACCCTCGGGCCACGTCAAAATCTTATACAATCCTTTTGCTAGTGGTTTGTGATCCTGTGAGTTCGTGGGTTCAATTCCCACCTAAGACAAACCTTATGAGATGAGCATGATTGTTTGTTTGCTGCAAAATCGCACATTCTAATTTCTGAAAGAGCCCAAAGAGCACTGCTGAAGGTTAGCTACTTCAAGCCTATGTATTTTCCCACTACCGAACTGTACAAGGTTTGCGAGGTGCTAACTGTTCGTAAGCTTTTCATTCTCTCATTAATTATGAACCAACACAAAATACGATGTACCGATGAACATACTACCCGAAGACGGCACTGGGAAATACAATGTGTAACTGAATTAATGCACTTAGAGAAAATAGTTTGTTCAGAATCGTTTACTGAATCGATTTTTGTAATTTTTAATATACCTAGGTAATATTTTATCCCAAAAATAATTAAAACTACGTAAACTGTCGTCACACTTCCGCTGTACAGTCAAAACAAACTAAAATGGATGAAATACCTACTACGCTATACCCTTATGCAAGTGCGACTGTGTGCATGCGTAGATTTGTAATGTGACTATAATTTTCTCCCACAATCTGTACAACTAATTTATAAAAAAACAGTGTTTTAAACATAATAATAAAAATTCAGTGTATGTATTATGATTATAACATAATAATTATTCTAATTTGGGGTGTCTGGTGGTGTGCGTTTATTCCGTGACATGTTGTATATAAACCTGAGGCGTGTAGAACTGCTTTCGCGCAAAAATTTAACTTATTTTTAGGTCCGAAACTGTATAACACGGCAAATATGTAGAATAAACGAAATTTACTCAACTTCAAAGAAAGACTGCAAACTTAAAGTTATTACATGGTTACTGTCACTGGATTATGGACAAACTGAAAACCTATTAAAAATACTAGCATAATAACTAAATAATGCAATTAGTCTTTACTTAAACACATTAATATACATACATATACATACCCTTAAATAGACATCCACACAAGTTCATACACATTTGCACAACATACTTACATACACACATCACACACATACCCACACACACTCACACCCTCCCCCACACACACATACTCACCCGATCACACACACACACTCACTCTCCCCCACACACACACACCCCCACACACGCACTCACTCCCACACACACAAAAGAATTAAGTTAATTTTTCTTTTTTCTGCCATAAAATTATAAAAACAGGAGTCAATTTTAATTTTGATTTAAGTACTTCACTTCGCTTTTGCAATGAGGGTGGGCGCTGATGCCTATCTTACAGGATATTTAGTTAGCCTAGTTTGGGTATCAGTTGCAACTCTGTCTAAAACTATTGTTTTACCTTGTTTACCTTTTACTTCCTGTATAACAAACCCTTTGTAATCTTTAAGGTGCAAATAAACTTATTTTATTTATTATTTATTTATTTTGTGTTTGAGTGTATTTTATACCAGTTGTCTGATTGTCACAGTACACGTTTTGCTTAGTTTAGGATCTGATGGTCGTGTGAGTTGTCCTAAGATATTTATATAATTGTTTATGTCGCGATGTAGAATGTCAGTTGTGATTCACATGTTGTCCGACAGATGTCACCACACGTTCAACGATAAGGACTTTGGTAGTTACTGTACTGAAGCGCCTACAGTAGTCGTCAACCCAACTATACACTGCGTATTAACTAATATAGGTAGTTATTGACAAAGGCGCACAACGGCAGTGCTTTCATAAGAGTCTAAACTTTTACAAACCCCAAATTCTCCTGTACTCGTATAAAAAAATGAAACAACACATCAAAATATGACGTGATGGTCCAGAGGCTAAGGCAGCTGTATGTCATGAGGTTGTGGGTCGAAGTCGAATTCGGTCAAACACTAATGAATAAATATACTTCCTAAAGTTAATTTTGGACTCGCAAGACATCGATGGAAGAAATCACCATGAGGAATCTTGGACTTATAATACATATAAATATAAGAAGTTTCATTCAAAGAAGTTTTGTTATTATAACCTAACGTGACCGAAATTATGCGATGCAAATAAGTAAGTCAAATGTAGGACATTGTAAATCAGAGGCCGTTGTTACATAAAGCCGGGTTATCGGGAGCCGGCGAACAACATGACTCTAGGAGTCACCGAAGCTGCCGATAAGCACAGATAACGTGTTCGTTAGGAGTCGCCTCCACTCGGAACAACACAAACCCGGCAATTAAACAGATCTTGTAAATAATATTTGGCCCGTATTTTGTTTAATTTAACTCTTGACGATATGAAAAGGAGAAAGTAGTTACAGTACAGTCAGTTTGTATGTAAGATCTTATGTCCTTGGATGTGTATCATCCAATGAAATTTAGCTCATACTTATTTGAGTTGGTTAAGTCTTAAACTACCCTTTCCAACAATTTCAATCCCTTTCGGAGGAGTTGTTGAGTTAACTGTTCATGAAATTATGTGTTATTGAAGTTGAGCAATACTAGAAATAAAAATGCTAAGACACAGACGAGTATTGTCACACAAATTAATAACATAGCTAAAAGTTTTACTGAATTCAAACGTCGCGTAAGGGGGCGTTATTTTATTTCCTAATCATGTTTTCTTTTTTCTGTGCGGTAACACGCGCAGATTTAAACATGAACCTCAGGCTGGTTTTATAGTCACGCCGCTGGACGCGCCGCTGGGCAGTGCGCTGTTAAAAACGGCGCGTCTCAACGGCGTCACACTAAAACGCACACTGACTGGCCCATATTATATTGTAGCCTTTGGACTGGCCGTAGAACCGCAAACCGGCCCGCGCCTGGCAGCGCCGGCGGCCATTGCGCGTTTTCTGAACGGCGCTGCAAAAGCGCGGGACTTTGAAACGCAACTACTACTCTCATATATCTACGAACGCGCGCGCTCCAACGGCGCTGCCGAAACGCTTGACAATAAAACCAGCCTAACTGTGTTCTTCAACAATTTTATGGGCGAGGTGTTAGGGTGCATTCACAGAGCAGTTCGCGCTCCTCCGACAAAGTGTTGGTCTCTGCTCACTGGCTCGCTGCGACTCAGGTTTGATTTGATATGTATACTGATAACGAGAGCCCCAGAAAAAATCACTTGTATATCTTGCAATCAGGCTATTATTAACACTCTTACTTTACATTCGATCAGTTCAGGCCAGGTAAAATTATTAAGGTAAGTTAATTATGCTTTAAGGATGTATACGAAATAATGTGTTTGTCCCAGTGTATTCGAGGTATTACATGATCCTCGTGGCTGTGGGGCGCGTGGAGCAGTGCCGGCTGGTGGGCACTCGGCTGCTGCTGCCGGCGCGTGGCAGGAGGCGCCGGGCGTGGGGCGTGCGGCGCGGCGGCCCGCCTCCGCCGCTCCCAGCTCGGAGCGGCGCGCGGCCGGCGCCCGGCCCAGTCCGCGACAAGCAGCGCCGCCGTCCGCACGCGCGCGCTGCGCCCACGTGGCGGCCGCGCACCGACCTCCACCGATACACCACTCAGCACTCTCTGCGACCGGAGTGGCGGTTCGCATCTTACCGGGCAGCATTAGAGTGTAATACTTATTTCTAATACTGTCAGGTAAAGATGTCGTCCGCGCTCCACGTTCTACGTTTGACTTCTGGAATTCTACGGAACCGGTCTGGTAACGACTGTTATATCTACCGGGCCTGGCTGTTCACTGGAAGCTTGTCTCGACGCATCAGGTAACCGGACCGGCACAGAAGAGAAACACTCGGCTCAGGACCGCGTGCGCAGAACACTCGTTCGGTTAACGACACCTACATCACCTGTGGATCCTACGGTAACAAACGTGCTACATGATAGACCTCTGCACAGATGGTCGTAATTCTGCGATAAGTCGCACACCATTACGTCACATGTGTCGGACTAGTCCCAGTTGACTTTGACGTGTACAAAAATTCTGGTCGGTGGTGACACACTCGGAAATTTGGTCAAATTCTCTGTCAGGAAAGCAATTGAGTGACTTGTTGTCCATCCATGTAACCTGATGTCCATTTTTTAATTCGTCGATCGCCGCATGCGCCGCCATACGTCGATAACGTAACCGTACAACCAGTTATCGACTAAGGACTATTTCATATTGCTTTCTTGATTTTCAATTATGTTCATGTGATTCTTTCAGTGCCCCATTATATTATTATTATAATTCGATTGACAACAGCCTCACTGACGCCCTCTGTACGTAACGTATCGGAATTGTTGGTAGTTTGTATTCGTATTGATGCAGCGATTTATAACTAATAAGAAACGCGTAACCGTCGGTTTTGTCGGAGCAAGAAACGCTTCCCGAAGTCGATGTTATCAACATAATCCGCGCACTGTTGCGTTTCCTCATCGTCGCTCACGTAACCCACTTAACTAATTAAAATTCCTCATGGCCGGCAATGAGCACGCGTTTTCAACTCATTAACTCGGCGCACGATAGTCCCGCCGCCCGCGCCGCCGCGGACACGTCGCTCTGACTGTTTGCCCAAATGTCTGCTGCTTGTTACTGTGTTATGCTTACATACCATACATCGCTATTGTTTATGCGGAATTTGACCAGATGCTGTACAGCCAATGACGTCCCCAATCGTAATAACGATGTAATGAAATGGCTACAGCAGTGGCAACTACGTGGCATCGGCTGTTGTTGAGTGAGGTGTCCTCGCAGCTGAGTCCAGCTACAAAACATCTTTTTAAGTTCATGTTTAAGTTTAAGTTACATTTCACTTTAGAAGGTTGATGTAAAGATTAATCTTTAAAATCCGACTCTTCACCAGCTCCTTATTTCGGTCCTAGTTATACTTGGCAGATTGTACCCGCTACCCGCTTACCGATTGACATTTAATTTATTGAAAATATTTCTACACTTAGCATTTTATAGGTACTTATTTAATAACATTCAATATGACTTTGAAAACATTCTCACCATGTTTGGTCCCCTTCTGGATATGCCTGTGAGATCATTTCAAGTCTTTTACATCTCAAAAAAATCTTTAAAAGGTTTTATTAAAACATGTCACTAATAATGATTTTACAAATAGCTATATCCAAAAGCTGTGATCTGATAAGTGAATATGAGGCTTGAGTATGTGTCTCAGTGCCTAGGTTTGTGTGTGTACACAGTGGCAGCCACAGGCGGCACACACAGCGGCCGCGTGGCTGCCACGTCCCTGCGTATCACAGTTCCGTGTCGAGGCCTGAAGTTCGCCTACGTTCGCGTCGAGACTCGATAACGCGACCGGTGAAAGCCGCAGTAAATTAATCGCTCAGGTGGATTCCGCTTTCGAAATGAATTTTTATCGCTATCGGAGTGTCGCAGGACCGGTTCTTAATTTCCTATAGGTGCGCGCGTTGTGCATCTATTTCGGGAGTCGTTGACCGCGGGTTTGGCACTACGGCCGGCCGGTTTTATTCTGTTCATGTCAGAGAGTCGTTCCGGGAGCGGCTCGCCCGCTAATCGGCGATTTCGTGTAAAACTCGGGCGTATTTCAGGCGATGACGTAACGCGTGGGAGTGCGTCGTCCCCAGGCGCCGGGAGGGACACGTCTAATCGAGCATAATGTTATTAATAAGCCGGGGGCGGGCCGCGACTCGCCCTCGCATTAAACTACTACTTACTACTATTTATCGGCCATCGAGCGCATGCAAACCAACACAAATATGATACGGCACAGCAGTGACAAGGCGCGCTCGGTGCAGCATTGTTGCGCTATTTATACACATTTCTAAACTGAGCCGAGTCTGTCGCAGCGAGTCCGCCGCTCGCGACCGCGTCCCAAACAACACATTCCCAAGCTTTTTCGTACACAACTAGGCACACGTGGTGCAGCATCCTTTATTGCACAACTCACTATATTTTATTCAAACAATTCCAGTCCTTATTAACACACTTGGTAGTAAAGTGATGCCGAAATTAAACAAAACTGAACTGAAGTTGTTACTGGTCATAACGAGGGTACAATCAGATTACCGAGACCACTTTATATGTTGTACCACAGATTAATAAATAGTTAGTTGTGCGGAGTAATGACATGATGGATACAAGTAATTGTAACTGTGCTCGAATATTTCATTCGTTACAACATGTTAGCGATTGTGAACTTACCACACTTCGCTTGCGCCCAACAAGCTCCAAGCTCTCACGAAAACAATTTAGGAAAGGCACATTCACATTTCATTTTGGGATAAACAGTCATCTGTAGCGACAAACTTAGGAACCAATACTGCTTACTACGTACTACATCATTTAATGCTGCCCACAATGATTGAGGCGAGAAATCTGCTTATTTTTTTGTTTTCATGAAGTTTATGATACCATATGAAGTCTATGGTACCACACTGCTTAGGTAGGCAATAGATACTCCGAGAACTCGCAATCGGCGTGTTAGTCCAATAACAAAGTATTTGTTTTTTTTTTACTTAATAGTAATATTCTAGTTAGTTGTTTGCACAGTAAAAAAAAACTTGGGACAAGTCCCACACGGCCATCCGATTCCAAATTAAGCATTGCAAAGCAATTTTTTTTATGGGATTGTCTCATTAAACAAATTTGCCCTGGGTAGGCCGAACCCACGACCTCCAACTTAGCAAACTGGGTCACTAACCACTAGACCAGCAGGTCCGTCAAAAAAAGTTAGGAAAATAAAACTTATTAATTGAAAACAAAAGTCGAGTCGACAGAATGTCAGTGTTATTGTGTAGAGTGAAGCTATTTGTTTGTATCGGTGGGTTGAAGCTGGTAACGAATGGCACATACTGAACGATTGCTAATGGTGTATAAATATTGACGGCGACACAATCGCTCCTGCCGTTTGCTCTTCCGTCAATTTTGTCTTGCATGAATTGAAACTAATTTATACATTATAAATATAAACAATCATTGATTGTAATGACTGTAAATTATACGTAAATTGTAACACGTGGATAACGTTATTAGTTACACACTGATATACTGTAAGGTATTTTTAACCGTTTTTAGTGTGAAATTGTTAGTTTTCCTAAACAAATAAAAAAAAAACAAAAATTTTAAAGCAGACAGAGTCGATCTCACATTATTTTAGTTCGTATGACAATAAATTAAATAAAAATATTTATTATTAAGTTATATAAATTATAATTATTAACAATTATACCTATAAAAAGTTACAAACGTAGTTGAAGCCCTGAACCCCACACTAGGATTTCCTGTGTTGTGGGGCCCAGTCTCTTTTAATCATATACAGAAGGTGAAGGCTTAATCTATTTAAAACTGATACGTATAATTATGTCTTAAATCGCTAACTAATACTAACATTTTACAGGTGAATATATTTTTTTTAAATTAACCTGATTGTTGTCGGCGTGAATGGTACGTGTAACAGGGGTCATCACTGTCTTACATTATTTTGGTTATGGTGCGAAGGAATATTTGCCAAGTAGTTCAGGCTTCAGGACAGGCTTTCAGATCAGGCATCCTTCGCAATGTTCGCCAGGATATTTATTGTACTATGTATAATACCTGCCAATACATAAGAGTAGAAAAAAAGCCGGAATTTCCTAAGATTTGTGACACCCGTGCAAAGCAGGGGCGGGTCGCTAGTTTATCTTTTGGAATAGTTTGTGCAGAGTGTGATGTGTAGTGTGTGAAGTAGTGAGTGTAATGTTGTAGGTGCGGGAGTGAGCCTGCATGAGTGTGGAACTCGTGTTGCTTTCATTTATGACATTATTTTTTAGACATCCCCTGTTTTTTCATAAGTCAGATTGAAATAATAAGACTTATACGACTCAAATAAATAAACGCAAATATTTACTGAAATCCGAACACTAGTATTTGATTACGGTATAGCTAGATATAATTGTTCCTTAGGGCTTGATAAATCTCAATAATATTATTAAAGCAAATATACTTTCAGAATTTAATTTTTTTTTAAATAGGTACTTGCTTATCACTAGAGTCATTATATAAAACGTAAAACGGGTGTCGTAGTAAACAATTTCAGTAACAATGTTCTACCAATTACTATATATTATAACAAGATGAATTGTTTAGTGCAATTCAACAGAAGTTTTCAGTCTGTCCGCAATTGGGTATGAAGAGTCGACGTCCTGTCTAACTGCGGATATTTCGGGATAGGTGACAGAAGAGCTTTACTTGCTTTACTATTCGCCAACTTGTCATGCTTATCATCATCATCATCAGCTTGAACTGATAAGCGCACTACGCCCAGTATAACTATGTGAAAATTATGTTTTCTTTGGTATATTCTTTAAAAATATTTATTTATGAGTTACATCATAAAAATATACGAAACTTGCTTTTACCCGCGGTTTTGCTCACGTTGTGTCAAACTTCCATCTCTTTGGGGCCGAATTTTTAAACGTCCTTTCTAGTCCGTGGTGGCGTGGCTCGCTACTCTTCACGAAGAACACCCTCCAAGTTTCATGTCTCTAGGACCAGCTGTTTGGGTTGTGCGTGGATATATCAACGATCAGCCAGTCAGTCAATCAGTCAACTTATAATTTTATACATATATAAAGATAAGATCTAAGTAATATGTAGATTCAAACACAATTTATAATTGAATCAAGTAATAATGTTAAAATTCACAATTTGTTGGTTTTCACGTTGATGTCTTTAACTTCATCCCTTAGTGGGATGTGTCGCGAGAGAGCCTGCGCCCGCTGCCGCGCCTTCAAAAGACATCAACGGGCAGCGCGCCCCCGCGCCCTCCGCCCCCGGCCTGCAGCCACGTGGCACGGCTCGCATGCAGTGTGGCGTAAGTACCTAATCTGTTGCGTAGCCAGCGGAGCATGCGAACTCACTTGTTATAAATTAACTAAATATGACAACAATGAATTCTCAAAAATGGGCAGCGTCTAATATTAAAACTTAATAATCGCGGTCACGTGATGAGAAACCGACAACGTAAGCTATTATTATGTAAATAGTTAGTTTCTTTACAACATTAACATTATTATGAAGAACTTCCGCTAGCCCAAGGTGGCTTTATCGTCGTGTTATAATATACGTGTGGAATTGTTAAATGTGGTTAAATGATTGGGTCGTTGTCGATGGCCCTGTTTGCTCAGCTGGCGCGCGAAGGCTGTCGGCCGGCGCGCCGCTGCTGTCGGTACTGTTGGGTTGCGCAGGTTGTACCTACATCATACATCACAGCTCACTGCACGTGCGAATCATATGGGAAGTTAGTTAAACCTGAAACGCTTTGGTACGAGCTGGACACGAATACATATATATGTGAGTGGGCAGCCCTAGGGCAGCCGCGAGTTATAATGCTGTTGGATAGGTAAACGGTTGGACGAGTAAAAAGCTCAGCGGCAGCGCGGTGTCGATGATAGTAGCGTGCTTAATTGCTTAAATTATTAATACACTATTCGCTTTGAGTGTGTGCGTTGGTCGCGTGTGTTTGTTTACTGGTGTGCGTGGCGGCGAGTGTCGCGCGCTACCTATAAATACCGTGCTCGCTCGCCGAACACTAACAAAGTAATAAGTATTCTTGTCTTATCATTTATTCGTTCGCAAAGAATAGAACACGAAAAATCGATGGTAGAACTCATGAGTGTGAGCGTACATCAATTGATAATATTAAAACAATATTTATTGTCCACATATTCGATGCACTATAATAACATATCTAAATGGCACATGCATATTTATATGTATAGGGTGACTGGTAATTAGTGTACGATACTTAAACACGTGATTGTGCTCACGATAACAAATAATTATTACTGTGGGTGCAAAGCCGGAATCGCGAAAAAAATATTAGCTGCTCAGTACATTAGGCAAACATAAATGTACTGAACAGTTGATTTTTTTCGCGATTTCCCATAATAAAATTGTTTGCTATAATGAGCATAATCACGTGTTTAAGTATCGTACACTAGTTACCAGTCATCCTAAATAAATGAAATAATACTGAAAAACTTTTGTGAAAACTCCAAGAGGCACACATTGAGTGTACATTACGTGTTACTACTAGAATGTCTGTCTCTTCTTTTGATAACTAAGAAAGTGTCTCCCTAACACCTAAATATACACATGAAGTATATACTTCATGTGTATATTTATGGCTATATAGCCAGTTCCAATAAATAAAATATTTGAGAACTTTTTTTGTCCAGCTTTTCTTTTTAGTTTAACTTTTAAGTGTTAATTACCAACCGACGTACCATCATCATCATCTCCCTAGCCTTGGGACCGGCTTCCAATCTTACCGGATTCAGCTGGATTCTAGTGTTTTACGTGAAGCGAATGCCTATTAGACAATGCTCTTCGAGGCACGGAATGTCAGTGATGTCCAAGATTGAAAAAGTCACATTGGTCCTCGAACGAATTCGAACCCACATCCTCTTATTTGAGAGGCGGGCGCCTTAACTGTTGGGTCATCACGAGTTCACGACCAGTGACCACTACCAACTAATGTTACCAAAGTTACCAACGTACCATACTTAGTAAAAATAAAGGAAACTCCCAATATAAGGGTGTTGTTTAAATGCCAAAAGTGGACTTGTAATTTTTATTGTATTTATGTAGACTCAACAAAATCACTTTGAGGAATTGCTTTCATAGAAAATCAAAAAATTGTTTTATGGTGTACGATCGAGCTCAATCGGATTGGTGTGGTTTGGCGATGGACAGGCCGGGGCGGGTGTTGACACCCGCTCAGACTGTAGCTCTTAGTGTGACGTGTATCATGCGAGTCACCCAACTGGGGCATCGCAAAGGGATGGTACAGTTTGAAACAATTCTCTCCGCGTTAATCTTGAAGTTAGCCCCAGACCCAATGAAATTGTTTCCTCTACCAATCAAAATGTAATTATCATCAAAATACGCAAAATTCACAAAGATTGATAATTTTGGAAGTTGGACGTTATGAAAATGACACATTTTGCCCCTGATCGCTTTGTTGTAGTGAAAAATATCAGCTCATTGACAATTTTGATAAAGGACAAAACCAAATCCATACATACTTGGGCATGTCTGTTACAGGGCTAGAATTCGGCCATAAACTAGAGCATATAGGAACATTGGCCAAATTGATAAAAATTTGGCAATGTTTACAGATCCAGTTTTCTAGCACAAGTCAGCAGTGGTAGCAAAGTACGGTGTCTATAGTTATACTAAAACGGAGGTGTATAGGTATTTAATTATCTAAAAAAACATATTTTTGGAATAGAAACAATAGATTAGCCGTATCCAACCAAACAAACTTTTCAGGTTTATCATATTAGTTTAGTATAAGTGTGGATATCATTGTTACGTCAAGTGTCGTCTCTAGACGTCTCCTGTGTCAGGTCGGGGCCATTGAAATCTGCTGACTTCATAGCCTTCGTATGCATTACTTGTAGTGTCATATTTCCATTTCACCTACTTGCTGGTCAAGTATTGCCATTTTTCCTGGAAAGCATTTAATCTTGATTCAAAATACATAACCGACCAGTTTTTTTCCACATATGCGCCGCCAAAGCCGATTTTCGAGAATGCTAATGAAGTCTATTAAAAGTAGCCTATGTCCATTCTTTGAGAAAAGACATATTACTTCTTAATTAAATTAAAAGAAACGAAATGTACTTAATTGTTTCATTGTTTCATATTTGTATTTTAACTAGCTGAAGTCGGCATTTCCAACTGTCTAGCTACTTTTAAGCCTAGCATTAAAATTTGTCCAGTGGTTTAGCCACACAAGTGTAACTAACAGACAGACCGAGTTACTTGCGCTGTACCCAGTTATGATATTGTGCCGTCAGCACGACACCCGCACTGGACACTGGACAGCACTTTCACAGTTTGTATACGTATGGCAGGTGGGTAGAGGACAGGATTACTAAGAAAACAGTTCAAATTGTTTTAAACAAATTAATGTTCTTTTTGTTTATTTATTAGTTTAGAGCATTATCCCAAATTTATGTAACTTATAATGTTTCATTTCTAAACAAGATCTTCTGAAATTCACCATACTAAATTAAATATTTGCAAGAAATGCTCAATGGATAAACATTTATTTTATGTTGTGTATCTTTAAAAAACTGAACGGCTAATATGGAAACACCTAGGGTAGGGAGTAATCAGTGAACATACCTAAAAACCTAGGGTAGAACATAAAACTCCTCATTTTTAGAAGTCTGTTAAAAAATTTTTTTATTAGGGTTGTGTGCAGTGCATGGTGTATTGGTGTGTACGAGCTTGGTCACAGTTTGCCCTTCGTGTAGCCAACGAGGTGTCGTTAACTGCCATTAGCACTTCCATTGTGCGAGGAAGCTGTACACTTTTTAAGTTTTATTGGACATGGTAACAAGCGCACTTAGATACGTATCAACTATCAACTGTAAATACATAGAGCATGAGCTAATTATTAGTTTTTTTATTCTGCATGTAGTAGCTACTAGCATATATAAGTATAGCGAGATGAAAGTATTTATGGATAGTTAGTGTATATAAACGCGGTTTTAAAAATACAGTTTGCCGGTAACGGTCGCTCTCGCATACGAGAGGATTCATAACGGGCGGCTTGGCCGCGCGGAGGCTCCGGGCGCGTGGGCGCGGGGCGCGGGGCGCGGGGGCGCGGGGCGCGGAGGGGCAAGCTCGCTGCAAAGGTCAGCGCTGTGCACCTGCGGCGCGCATTGTTGGACCATTTATCACAATCGCCGCTACCACATTACCATTTACTCACCTATTTAATATTACCCGCTTCTTCCCGCCAACTCAGAAAGCATGGTTTACATAGTGATGCCACCATGTACCTACTTAAATTCACACATGAACTAATATTTTCATGGTTTTATCTGGCTATCTGCCTGTGAGTCCAGTCAAATTGGATAAAAAGAATAATTAAAATTAACTCAAGATTTCATGTAAATTGATAAGTTTTTCCAGAAATAAACATTTGCTGGTCTGAAGCTGCTATTCCCAGAGACATGAAACTTGCAGGGTGTGTTCTTTGTGAAGAGTAGATAACTACAAAGAAGGGATTTTTTGAAATTCCAACCCTAAAGGGGTAAATAGGAATGAGAGTATTATCAATATGCAATAACACTGTAAGAGTTCCTTCGATTTCTCGAAGACCCCTTCTAGATGAAGTCGTGATGACTATGGGACATTAGCAATAAACGCTTTGAAAAGTTTAGACCTAGCAACTTCTTTTCTATCTATAATACAATATGGGCATGCTGTTGTCTCGTCAAGTTTAGTACAAAATGATCAGAGGTGCAGGTGAACAGAGAGTTGGGACTCTGCAGCATATAGAACGGAACCTGATCATAAGTCCTGTGATTGCGCTGTGTGACTAACGAGTTTAAGATCCCCATTTCGTATAATTCCATTTTATTCGACACGTTTCAGTTTGACAGCATCTCGCAGCTTGGCGTGGGTCAAACGGTGCACATTGGGCACGCAAACTCGTAAACAGAAAAGCATGACAGACATCAGTTGCACGAACATTGACTGATGCTCCCCATTTGGCGAAAAACAGGCGTCATTTTATTTGGTACTTACCTCAAGGTTATTTGTTTCTGGAGTGACAGCACGACCCGCACGTCGGTATCTGAACGTGAGGTGCACCTCACCACACCATCCACACCACTACTAGCCATTGCCCGCAGTATTTTAACACTAACCCTTACTTTTAGCCATATAATTGGTCAATATAAGTGGTCCAAGATCCCGGAGTTGTTAATACCTGTTTGCTTAGACATACTCCGCAATGGTCGACATAATATATGAGAGCCAATCCGACGAGGATCTCAGACATTATGTTCGTATCGAGTTACTTGTTTGTTTCTGAGGAAGTTATTGAATTCACGTCATTACATTTTCAGGAAGAAGTAGTATTTTGGAAATCAAGGCGTGTATTGCTTGTCAGTGCGCAGTTGGTCAGTAGTGGAGCAGCGGGCTGGTGTGGCGCCGGCGTGGAGCTCGCGTATCTGTATAATCGCCGCCTTATCGCGCGATACTGCCCGGTTTAGGATAATGCGTGTTCCGATAGTGCGCGATAGCGAGCGGCGCCGCGCCAGGGGAACACTAACACATGTGATTATGACAATTACATTTGCCAACAACTGCTAGTACTCCTGAATTTTATACAGACCTTAATTCTCATCAGTGTCATCATAGCGGTGATATAACACTGACTAGAAACATCTGCCAGAGGGTAGGCTAGGCACATTCATTTTGTCGTCAATACCGTAATCTACGTGGCACTTATTAAATAATTTTGAAATTTGTATGCTACAGTGGGGCCTGTACCTTTTTATAACATCATATGAATATCCGCATAAAGTTCTTAAGTTTCCCAGTCAGCCCGTCAGTTAGATGGTGAGTGCTCTGATTAGTTACCACACAATGAATAGATCAAATACAACGTTGGTAACTTTTTATTGAAGTGGGTACGTACTAGTTGTGCACACGATATTGTCTGCGCGATTTGTTATTAGTGTATTGCTACAGCGCCAAAGAAGTAAAATGTCTAAATGACAGTGAGTTGTCACCGTAGCTATCTATGGACGCAACACCAGGAGTATCGCTTTTTCAGACGTTCGTTTAGTCGGCCCACGCGTCCTTCCGTCGATAGTTCCCGTCCATAGTCCTTCAACATCACATCATCCCATAAGCCTCAATATCTTTTTGGTTTGTTTTGTGTATTTTACAGGTTTCACCGCCGATAGGCTCTCCGATGCTTTGTCTCTCCGAGGTCCCAAGTTAGCTACACAATATGCTAATGTTGTTTGTAGTAAACCAAAACAATATTAGGCTGCAGTAATAACAACGCCCACCGGCAATATCGCGCAACTCTGTGCTGTGTGACACCTAATTTATATCATAGAGTGCATTAATTTCCATATAAACGTTGAAGCTGAACTGTTAAAAATAAGGTACACTAGCTACAAAACAGACGCGATAAGTCTAGAAGCATCTAGTCATAGTCATAGTCATTCATTCATGAACAATAGTTTGTATCTGAATTCACAATTTCACAATAAATTACTAAATTACATTTTTTTAACATTTCTACCTTATCTTAATTTAATAAATTTGACTTTCATTTTTATATAATAATATATCAAGTCAAGACTTAAAATAATATTTGAATTTCTTAATTAATTTAAACATTGTCTAACTTTAAAATTTAAAATAAATTAAGACATTATTTACGAATAAAATTTGAAATAATCAGAAATGTCATATTTAATTAAATAGAAAGAAACAATAATAAAATTCAATCTCAATCAAGGTCAGGCCTGGGCTACACATATAAACACTAGCATTCAAATGTAAATGGCCTGGTCATCTACTTAAACAGTGGAAGCGTGGAAAGACTCCACTAAAATTATACCAAACTGGTATTCTATTATATATCGAAATTAGAAATTCAACACGCTTGCTCGTAGAGTGGCTCTTATTGCACTGGTTTTTGACGTACATTATTACCGTGATTATACCTAAGTGTTTTAGTAAAGAATAAAGATTTAATCAATAAGAAAATATGATAAATATAGAAAACAAAAAAAAAACCTAAACTAATAATAATTGTATTACATACGTAATGCATAATATTAAAACAATGTATACTTTGTTATCGAATGTACCCATAGTATTTTGTAAAACCAACGCCTGCCGGGGTTGCGGAATGTTTATAATAGTTACCGTGATTCTGGAATATAAAGGGCAATCGGAGGAACATGAGTGGGTTTTAGTCAGTAAAAGTCTGACACACCCTCCCGCCGCACCCAGGACGGGAGCAGTCATTTGATGATTTCCCAATCACCAAAAAAAAAGTATTTTGTAAAATTATCACAAATATAGTAAAATTTCTTTGCAATATTTGGTTATTTTCATTAGGTAATCTTAATAATCATGATTCATGAAGTAATAAGTAGTCCGCCCGAGTGGCATTTTCTGAGTTTTCTTGCCCTTTTCACTTTGCGGACTTGGATACCTTAGTGCTTAATAAGTTAATAACAAACAGAACTCACTTATATCATAATGTTATTAAACAATTGAAGACAGATACGTAGTCGATTTAGTTTCGCATATACTGAGTATGGTCACATATTTTATGAATGGTAAAATTGTATGGAGAATGGTGTTTGAAACTACGTGTGTATGTACAGCATTTTACTGAATTACGAAAAATTTTTTGTTTTGTTTATTTCTTCCTCTACCTAGTTGACGTACCTAATTAACATGACTAATGTATGTAGCGCTAGTATAAGTATTGTGTAAGGCTCTCTGTGATCTCTGTGAACAAGGCACATTTACCAACTATTTGTATACATGTGTATGAAATTAATTTATCAAAAATGAGCATAGTTGCATATCAGTAGGTAGAGAGGTGGAGTGCGGCGCGGGGCAGGGGCACACATGACAACAGTGCACGCAGTCTCATGTCCATTTGGTGGATGGGCGGTCGGCGACCCCGGCGGCCGTGGGCGCCGCGATAAACTTTATATATTCATACGTACGCATGTGAGCAGCGCGCCTGTATCGGAGTATCGCTGGCCGGCTGGTTATGTCCGGTACCGTTACTTTTCTTGCTTTCAGATCTCGTTCGGTGTTTAATTCTTGTTTTAAAAGTGGGCGCGCGACAGTGAGCCGCCGCGCTGCGCTAATGAATGTGGCGCATTAACATGCGGCCGCAGCTGCCGCCGCGCGCACTCGCGCCCTGCTGCCCCGCGCAGACATCGGCGGAGCTGCTTCACTATGAAGCTATCCAAAAGACGAGGTGTTGGTACGAGACCACTGCACGCTACAAGTGGACTGGTGGTAAACTACTTAGCTGCATAGTTTCATAAACATGGGGCTGTAAAGAAACCAGAATTTTAACTATGTTTTGTCCGCAAGAAAAAGGAAGATTGGATGGAGTATGGGTATCGTAATTAGTATATACCTATACACAAAGGACAAAGGAAACCCAACTTATGGTCATCCCGTGACCTCTTCCTACCATCGTATGGCCAGTCAAGGCACTGTAAACGTAATACTGAAACGATTACCCTGCTAGTGCTGCTACTGCGTCACAGCGCGCAGTCTGCAGTGCTAGACTGCCAGCACTGGAGCCAGGTACACCGCGCTGATTGCGACGATGGCTCCCACGTCCGGGGGTTCTACTTTCTCTTTTATAAATTGTACCAATATTTTTATTACAAATACATACCTGGATACAAATATTCAAGTTTATGAACTGAAAATACATTTTTATAACTTTTTTTCTTAATCTGATAAGTCCAAATCAAATAGGGAAAACGTAAATAACTACGTTTTCCTTAATTGCATTTCATAACAATATCTGTAATGACTTGTGGCTAACTAAAACAGTATCTATAGTGGCTAGTAGCTAAAAAAGCTGTTTTTAGGGTTCCGTACCTCAAAAGGTAAAAACGGAACCCTTATAGGATCACTTTGTTGTCCGTCTGTCCGTCCGTCCGTCCGGCTGTCAAGACCCTTTTTCTCAGAAACGCGTCGAGATATCAAGCTGAAATTAATATCACATACTCGGGTCTGCTATCTCTTAAAGCAGTGAAAAAATCAAGTTTTTAAATCAACGCAATAAAAAGATACGGCGGTTTATATTGCAAATTTGGACATTTGCAAGGAAATCAAAACCTATAGGGTACTTCCCATTGACCTAGAATCATGAAATTTGGCAAAAAGCAAGGTCATGTAGCACAAGTAAAGGAAAAACTCCGAAAACCGTAAATTTGTAGTTAGTTCACACCAGGCGTCCGTCTGTCCGTCTGTCTGTCAAGAACCTTTTTCTCATAAACGCGTCGAGATATCAAGCTGAAATTAATATCACATACTTAGGTCTGCTATCTCTCACAGCAGTGAAAAAATCAAGTTTCTAAATCAATGCAATAAAAAAATACGGCGGTTTATATTGCATATTTAGATATTTTCAAGAGAATCAAGACTCAAAACCTATAGGGTACTTCCCATTGACCTAGAATAATGAAATTTGGCAAAAGGCAAGGTCATGTAGCACAAGTAAAGGGAAAACTCCGAAAACCGTAAATTTGTAGTTAGTTGACATCAGGCGTCCGTCTGTCCGTCTGTCTGTCAAGAACCTTTTTCTCAGAAACGCGTCGAGATATCAAGTTGAAATTAATATCACATACTCAGGTCTGCTATCTCTCAAAGCAGTGAAAAAATCAAGTTTCTAAATCAACGCAATAAAAAGATACGGCGGTTTATATTGCATATTTAAACATTTTCAAGGGAATCAAAACTCAAAACCTATAGGGTACTTCCCATTGACCTAGAATTGTGAAATTTGGCAAGAAGCAAGGTCATGTAGCACAAGTCAAGGGAAAACTCTGAAAACCGTAAATTTGTAGTTAGTTCACATCAGGCGTCCGTCTGTCCATCTGTCTGTCAAGAACCTTTTTCTCAGGAACGCGTCGAGATATCAAACTGAAATTAATATCACATACTCAAGTCTGCTATCTCCCAAAGCAGTGAGAAAATCAAGTTTCTAAATCAACGCAATAAAAAGATACGGCGGTTTATATTGCATATAGACATTTTCAAGGGAATCAAAACTCAAAACCTATAGGGTACTTCGCATTGACCTAGAATTGTGAAATTTGGCAAGAAGCAAGGTCATGTAGCACAAGTAAAGAGAAAACTCTGAAAACCGTAAATTTGTAGTTAGTTCACATCAGGCGTCCGTCTGTCCGTCAAGAACCTTTTTCTCAGGATCGCGTCGAGATATCAAGCTCAAATTAATATCACATACTCAGGTCTGCTATTTCCCAAAGCAGTGAAAAAATCAAATTTCTAAATAAACGCAATAAAAAGATACGGCGGTTTATATTGCATATTTAGACATTTTCAAGGGAATCAAAACTCAAAACCTATAGGGTAATTCCCATTGACCAAGAATCATGAAATTTGGCAAGAAGCAACGTCATGTAGCAAAAGTAAAGGAAAAACTCTGAAAACCGTAAATTTGTAGTTAGTTCACATCCGTCCGTCCTCCCGTTCGTCCGTCGGTCAAGACCTTTTTTTTTTTCAGAAACGCGTCGAGATATCAAGCTCAAATTAATATCACAAACTCAGGTCTGCTATCTCTTAAAGCAGTGAAAAAATCAAGTTTCTAAATCAACGCAATAAAAAGATACGGCGGTTTATATTGCATATTTAGACATTTTCAAGGGAATCAAAACTCAAAACCTATAGGGTACTTCCCATTGACCTAGAATCGTGAAATTTGGCAAGAAGCAAGGTCATGTAGCACAAGTATAGAGAAAACTCCGAAAACCGTAAATTTGTAGTTATTTCACTAAAAAACAAATTAACGGAACCCTCGTTGCGCGAGTAGAACTCGCACTTGACCGGTTTTTTTTTTAGTTTCTATTTCAGTTCATTCTCTGGGAAACATTAATTATTCCAACCAGCAAATATGTATCATATCATATTCCGAATATTATCCCTTTCCCTGTCCGGCAAATCAGCCATTAGTCATTACCGTTGTCTCACCGGCCGGCGAGGAAGCGACTAACTAGTTTACCGGTGATAACTGATGTCGCTCAGCGGTGCTCGCATGGCTGAAGGACTCACGTCGAACTTGTCGAGTTACAACAACGCTCCACACTGCAACTGCGAACGAGTGTCGCGAGCTCGCCTGTCGCGAACACTAGCTTACAGCTCAGCGCCAAACTACAGGAACTGCGCACTGTTTCCCGCTGCTTGCTGGTTTTTTAGGGTTCAGTACCAAAATGGTGCAAAGGAACCCCAATAGTTTCGTCATCTTCGTCCCTCCGTCCTTCCGCCCTCGGATAACGGCCAAAACGGTTAATGCTAGAAAAGAAAACCTTTGCGTATTTTCCACGTCGATAAAGTGATAAAGTGCTAAAACAAAAAACATGAAAAATAAAAAATGTTTTTGGGGTTATCCCCAAATAACATGGAAGTCGGTGGCAATGCAAAACAACAAACACACCGGTGCCACCGGTTTCCGAATTTTAGGTTACGTTTTTGTTTTTAGCTTTTGAAGAAGGTTAGTTAAAAAAAAAAGTTTATATTTTTTACTTTATTTCTTGATTTCCTATGTAATCCATCACGTATAGAGCATTGTGCTAGTACAACATTTTTTTAATAAAGACTGGCAAAGCCGTTGGTCCCGGTTGTCATTCGAAGAACTTGTGACAGTCGTTAGTCGTTACTGATTAGTGATTAGCCAGAAACTCTGACCAGTCTAACCAAGAGGTATCGTGTCGCCCAGTTACTGGGTTGTGGAGGCCAGATAGGCAGTCGCTCCACGTAAAACACCGGTATCCAGCTGAATCCGGTTAGGCTGGAAGCCGACCCCAACACGGTTGGGAAAAGGCTAGGGAGATGATGATGATGAGTTAGGAAATAAAAATTTACCGTTGTATTGCAGTGAACGAATTTCTTATGTGATAGTTTATATAGCGACCTGAAATTGTCAAAAGAAATAAAAAAAACATAGAGATTGTAGTATGTAATTGACGACATGTCTCTGTGTATTACCTATCTATGTACTCATCAAACGTATATAATCATGTGGTATCCTAAAATATAGTGAGTATTATAAGAGCAACCAGTGGTATCATTTGTCTTCAAATCCTTCCTCCTTACAAAATAATTAACTGTCATTAAATTATTTGACATAATAACTCATTTACTAAATCCTTTGTAACGCATTTAGTAAATGAGTTATGTGAAATAATTTACTATCTAAAATAACAAATAAGTATATTAACAAATGAGTTATTTAGTAAACAAGAGATATGAGTATATAAACAAGATACGACTTAGGTACTAATAATGAAGAAGCGCTGCATATGTAACATCTCGTAATTTTCACAATTTTCTCAATTTTATTTTTATGTTTTTGATTTGTTTCTTTTTAAAGATGTTTAATTTGTTTTTGTGAGCTTCGCTGTTAAATTTCTGTGCATGCTGTGGTTTCCTATAAGTGAAGCGGTACACCAACTAAATACCTACCTAGTTTAAGTTTATATATTGTTACGTTTACTTCTTTGTTGGAGATTAATAAATAAATAAACACTTACGAATAGCTGGACAGTGCTGTAATCTCGACTTATCTAGTAAGAATCTTGTAAGTTAGCGTAGAAGCTATACCCGCGACTTCGCCCGTGTGCATGTTGGTCAGCGCGGTTGCATACGGAGTCGCTGAATAAAAAACCGGCCAAGTGCGAGTCGGACTCGCTCATGAAGGGTTCCGTTCCGATATACGGTTTATGACGTATTAAAAAAAAAACTATTTACTAGATCTCGTTCAAACTAATTTTCGGTGGAAGTTTACATGGTAATGTACATCATATATATTTTTTTGATTTATCATACTCTTATTTTGGAAGTTACAGGGGGGGGACCAACATTTTACCACTTTGAAAGTGTCTCTCGCGCAAACTTTTCAGTTTAGAGAAAAATGATATTAGAAACCTCAATATCATTTTTGAAGACCTATCCATAGATACCCCACACATATGGGTATGATGAAAAAAAATTTTTGAGTTTAAGTTCTATGTATGGGGACTCCCAAAATTTTTTATTTATTTTCTATTTTTGTATCAGAATCTTAATGCGGTTCACAGAATACATCCACTCAGCAAGTTTCAACAGTATAGCTCTTATAGTTTCGGAAAAAAATGGCTGTGACATACGGACGGACAGACAGACATGACGAATCTATAAGGGTTCCGTTTTTGCCATTTGGCTACGGAACCCTAAAAAGTAGCCTATGGCTTTACTAGAGTTTAGTGAAAGAAAGAAAGAAAGAAAGAAATATTTTATTTGTGATACACAGGTACAATGGTTGGTCGAATTTTAGTTTGATGTGCGCTATGGCGACTATGACGAGTGACACAGACCAGTCAATACAGTGAACATGAATATGTTGACTTCGTCGGACATTAGTTTGCCACTCAAATCGCGGTAGACCAGCAGTGGAACCACTACGTTGAATGTGTGGTCTACCGCGATTTGAGCGGTAAATTAATGTCCGACGAAGTCAACACATTCATGTTGACTGTATTGAAGGTAAGTGACTGGCAGTGTGATTCGTCAGTGTGATCTGATTACCTCGTGTGGCAGCTCCTGTGCTCCCCCCCCCCGCACATTGAGCTGCTCTAGTTCGCCTGCATATTTGTAACAAGCTCTGCAGTCATCTGCGATTTCACCCGCGTCAAATTAGTTTCTGTCAAAGGCGAGCGAGGGCATAATCCTACCGACAGCGTAATGTTTACATCCAAACGTGTTATTCTATAAAATTTTAGAGGCGCTGACAAAAATTCTAAAAAATTATAATGTTAAAAAAAAACTATGCAGATTCAGACATCGGTTCTAAAATGGAAAATCGATTGAAGACAACTTCATCATCTCACTAGCGTTTTCCCCAATTATGTTGGGATCGGCCTTCAGAGTAACCGGATTCAGCTGGATACCAGTGTTTTACGTGAAGTGACTGCCTATCAGACCTCCACAACCCAGTTACTGGGCGACACGATACCCTTTGGTTAGGCTGGTCAGACTTTCTAGCTTCTGACTACCCGTGTCAACTGTTGAAGTCTAGTCTACGAATGAAGTGCTTTCCAAGGCATGGGGTATCTCTGATAAGAAAGTACATATAAATTGTTGGGAATTGGGTACTTGCATGGATTCGAACCTATAACTCCTAACATGAGATGTAGGTTCCTTAACCACTGGGCCATCATGTTATAACGATCAACGGTTTCACGATTAAAGACAACTTCTTACTTGTAAAAGACAAATTTAAACGTTTGTATTCGAGACGGTTTTTAGGTAGTTCGTTTTTTTTACTGTTTCTCAAGAGGTTAGTTATGTGAGAAGTCACAGATTAAATCATTTGAAGTCAATTTAAAAGTTATTAACAGCTCGAATGTACTAAGACATCGTTTCAAATAATTTGCTTCAAATAATACCGGCCTATAACCTGTCCCACTGCAGGGCAAAAGCTTCTTCTTATACACAGAAGGCGCGAGCATTGATCAACACTCTTGTTCAAGGCGAATTGGCAATTTCGGATTTCATGATGTCTAAGACAGACTTAAGAAAGTATATAATAATTGCAAAAGTCACATTGGCCCAGATTCGAACCCACAACCTCTTACATGAGAGGCTGGCGCCTTAACCACCACGACATTACGGAATTTTTCATACAAACTAAAAGCTTTTCTAATATTCATAAACGACTGCATTTCTGTAGAACATTTAGTTGCTCGATTTGTTTCATTACCCTTACTATGACGTCCTACAAGGAATACGTCGGGTTATTAGAAACCCTGTTAATACGTCGGTTTAGTTTTATACAGTAAAATAGTAGGTTTCCTATATTTGTGGAGGATGTTCTGAATTGTTCTGTTTGGCATCATCGGCAGCAGGTGTCGCGTGTCGCCACTGCGCACTGCTCAGTACATTCAAATCAAAACAAACTGAACCCGATACACAAGTACTGCCTACGTATTGTGTGCGAGCGCAAGATACACTATTATCTTGTAGTTATCATAGACAGCCGGCAGAAGGTGATTGTCGCCATACACAATCGACATCTGTGTAATTACTTTCTACAACCACATACCATAGGTACCTATAATTTTCTACATATCACGCTGCATCACAACCCAACCCCACCATACCACATCAAACAGACTATATATCTCACACACCCTTCAAGCTTCATGTCTCTAAAATCAGCGATTTGTGCTGTGCGTTGATGTATCAACGTTGATAGATCATGCGCGGCCCCAGTTCGCGTGCCCTGCTCCGCTGCAGCCAGTCGGCTGGCGCTGATGCCGTCGGACAAGAGGACTAGATCTGTTGTTTGTATACTACGCTCTTAGCTTGCTGACCGGCTGTCGTCCGCCTCAGCCGGCTAGCCTGAAGGTATTTACTAATCCGTTCCAGAAATTAGTGTGCTTAAGCTAACAAAGAAGGCTATCCAACTATATTGAACTTTTTAGCTTCCTTATGATTTTTTCCCTTCACTGATGACAATTACATTATTTATTAGATAGAAGGTACACCAGTTTGAAAACCAGTTATTCTATCTAGTAACTGATTATGGAAAAAAAGCTTGTTTATCATGACAGACACTCAATGCAAAGTTCACGTAAAGCACCTACACATATATGAAATCGCCGCGCCGCCGCCGCGGCCTCCGATACATAGAGGATCAGCGACAGCGAGCGGGAATCAAATTCCTTGCAAATGGAAGCGCCACTGACTAAGCACAACCAGTCGGTTACCAAGTGTCGTACATCGCGTCTATTAACCCATTCGACTCCGCAAGATTTTTTTTTCTTTTAAATTTGGTCCACTTATTTTTTTTTCTTTACTAAATTTTAAATTAGTATTATTACACAAATAAATAATCAATTATTCGAAAAACAAGCTGAAAATACTGAAAAAAGAGCAAACTCATAAGTTGCGTTGGTGGCACATAGCTATAAAAATATTATAGGCAAATCCGGCAACGCAAACCTCGCGTTGCTAGAATGGACGGTATTATGCAATCATATCAAACTAACCAAGAAATATATATAATTTATACCTATATGCATTTAAATTCTTTATTGAATTGGGAAATAAAAAATAATAATAACAAATAAAAATACACTATTTAAAACTTTGCCGTTGTAAAACTGTCTACTAATCACCAATGACCACCAATATCTAATAAGCAGACACAAAAATGATAGACAGATGTAATATGTACCTACTTACAATAACGAACTTGTGAAGATGTTTGTATACCATCCTACCAATTGTTGTTCGTGTGTGCCATTCAACGCACCATTTGCGTTGAAATTTTAACTGTTATCGTTTTTACCAGAATCTAATTAAAATTGCGTAATCCACATCAATGATAAATAGTAATAGGCACTTATCTTGCGTTATCACACATCCAATATCTATTTTCACATGAATAAATCAATATATTTTGACGAAATTCAGAACACATTTACCGGTACAACAAAGACGACTTGAAAATGTGACTTTCTGTTTTGACATTGAAAAACCGTTTGAATTGTCAAATGACAGTGACGTTTGTCTATAGTTTAACGACTAATACAGTCGTTTAAATCTTAACGCAACTACAAAAAATACGTATTTATGAAACTATGGCCAAAACGCATATGGTGCGTTGGTGGCACACGACAAAAAACGTGCAAAACGCGAGGTGTGCGTTGCCGGAGTCGAATGGGTTAATAGAGCGCGTGAGCGTGTGTGCGTGCGCGCGGCTGTGTGCGCGGTGGCGCAGGTGCAGGCCGCCAGCCTTGAGCGCGCAAGTGTCGCGCCGAGACATTGAGCTCCACTCGCGCCGCGCCCGGCGCCGCTCGGGGGCCTCCGCGCACAACCAACACAATTGATTTCAGGAGAAACACCTAAGTATGCCTTCCTATTACACATTCCTAGGCTCAATGGATGGTTATCTATACTGGTAGCTACTTTTCTGCAACTGTAGGTACTTACTTAAAAGTAACCGACGCGTATAGAACTGATATTGCTGTTTGTACCCCATGAATGACTGATGTAAGTGTAGCACCGCCGACTTTGTACTCATTGTGGCCTGCTTAGCGCACATTCCCCTATAGAGGCGCACAAGGACCGCTGTTCGTGTAGTGAGAGGTTTGGCGTTTCCCTCACTTTCATCTCCTCGGAGTAAGAGCTGACGGCAAACCATACATGCCCGCTTCCAACCATGGATTGAGTCACGGTCGAGAGCAAAAGATCGCCTTACCTAGTACCTCGACAAGATCGCTGGAGCTGCCATGACAAACTGGCCACCCTGCAAAGTATGCTGCGCCGTCTCCTCGAAAGAGTCCACACAATGAAGCCAATGTGGCGTATGCGCAGGCACCAGAACTACCATGTCCAGTAGGAACTGCGTCAGGGCCTGAGGGTGACGTGCCTTTTCAACTTGTCCCTTTCGGGCTGGTTCCTTTAAGTCCCGCAAACAGCCGGTGTTCCTTAGCCGCTGTGACTGGTCGTCGGCGGCTGCGGTCGACAGCGCTGTTCGTGCAGCTATGTGTGGCAGTGCCGAACACGGCCACCTCGAAAACACATTCGACCAATTATCCCAGCATTAGCAGCTAACTACGAGTTCAATTTGATTTTTATCGAATCTTAACAAAACCACCTGTTAATGTGTAAGTGTAAGTTTTTAATAAAACCATGAAACCATCTCTCTGAAAAACAAGACAACTTGATTAAAAATATCTTACTTACTTAGCAAACAAGCAAAACAATTGTTGATTTTCAATTTAGTCCATTGCAAGGTTACATTTGGGATTGCCTTTGTCAAAGAAAGTAGTTTTGTTTTTAGATGTCCAGAGCTGGCCCTGACCAAAGTTTAAAGTTAAATCCAAGTTAGTGGGGTTGTAACCCCACGGCCAAAGATTTTTGCGATTTCTGGCTTCGTAGTACTTCAATGATAAATCGTCCCATAGATGTTTTTGATCAGTATTAGAAATAGGATGCACTCATATAAAAATAAAAATAAATTCAATATTTTTTAACATGAATTGGTCCCAAATAACTTGTTGATCAGTGTTGGACGATTATTTATAAAAAAAAATGTTAAAGGTCATATTCTTGCTAACTGTACATAATATTTAAAATCTGCGTAATTGGCGTCCGTTTCGTTTGTTGTTTTACATTGCCATGGACTATCGAAATTTAAGTAATTTTTTTTTCAGTTTGTAAGATGGTTCTTGTTTAAGTTTCTTTTTTTTTGGGATCCTGTATGATTACAAAGTGATGGTATTTGATTTCTTTAGTTGCCTTGTTGTTCTGGCTAGGTATAAGATTTACAATGAATGTTGACATTGAGTGGGGTTTTGCTCGGAGAAAAAAAAAACTGGGAATACTGGCGTTGGGAAAATTATCAACGGTGGTTGATAATTTTCCCAATGCCAGTATTCCCAGTTTTTTTTCCCTATATCTCACTTTTAAATGTTGTGTGGTAAAGATTCTGAATGACAATACTTCAGTGTCGTTCTATCCTTTTTGTTGAATATGAGGCCACTTTCACGGACTTTGGTGATGATTCTTTTATCGGCACTCATATCTAGTGTTGATTTTCACTTGGCTTCTGTTACTGTCGCCTGACGCCACTTCCAACAAATCTCGGTGGCAAAATTTCACGCTCTCCGCCCGGGGTACCAGACCCAGGTGGTTAGCCAAATTGCATGGCATACAATTTTCCTCATGATCTGACATTTTCATGAAAAGGGAGGGGGGCTGGTGGTTTTCGGGACTATTTAACACCCCTAGGCCAGTGGCCTTAGCAGGTTACTTGACCACTGCTTGTGACTCGGCGTTGTTGTTCGTTTGGCACCACCCGGGGGACACGTGTGGGGGGAATGTCTAGCTAGGATAATCATCGTCTCACAAATACTTGGTCTTTACTTTAACTGAAACCAAGATATCCAAAAAATAAAATCGTAAGAATACAGAAACTATACAATGAATGTAAAAAAAGATAATTGATGCATGTTCTACAAACAATGCCGATGCCAAAAATATAGTTTTATGCTGCACCCAGAGGTCGGGCTAACACTTAGGCAAAAAAATGAAACATTTTTCGAAAGTGAAGTAAATGTGTGTGCTGTAGCCTGTAATGTGATATTATTAATCCGACGATCTATTTACATATGCTGCTAGTTATTTATATGAATGAATAGCTACCAAGTTGTCAATGAATTGAGGAAGAGAAAAGTGACATTTAAGAAGTAACACAGCTTGCAGCTGCAGATCGTAGTCACGTAGGTGTGACAGCGCCATCTCGTCTGCGCAAGCGGCAGTTGCCGAGTTAATGAGAAAGTGTTACATCGCCGATCTGCATGAATGAGGCTCCGCGGAGCCGCGACACGGCGCGGCACGGTGTTGCCAGCTGGAACACGCGCGCTGTGCCCGGCCGCGACCCCGAGCCACGCATTAACATTCAAATTTATGTCACCATTAACGTTCCGTAAACACTGCTTTAGTCGAATCACTGTCTCATTTGAATTTTTAAATAAAATCGAACGGTCGATCCGCTTGATTTTATTTAAAGAGTTAGTTTTATACTTTCAATCATCGTTACAAATACTTGGTACGCAATACGAGTCCTTGAGATATTCAAATAAACGTGTTTAATCGTGAGCATGATACAAGTTCGCGTGCAGTGCGCTGCCTGACTTGTACACTTGCGTGGAGCTCGCGCGGTTCTCAGCGCCGCTGAAGTCTGTCTAATACACGAAAAGATAAAAGAGGTCACTGTCAAACGAAAACCAATGATGACAGCTCCCACCGACAAAATCCAGAAAACATACCACTTGGAGAAACACTATAAAGTACACCTCGTCGAGAGCTCCGCGAACACTCACACAATCAAATGAGCTGAGGATCAACACAGGTGGGTCTAAGACCTGTTCAGGTTCCGGAGTTGGAGTATTCTCCAACAACTGTAAAATGAAAATATCCGGACCGCTAGGTAGGTAATCCCTATGCAATCCCTAAGCAGGACCACTCTTGGAATGTCATAACACTCTATATATCGTGTAACGTTACTTAGCCGCAACACCATAACACTACAATGAACAAAAAAATAACTATCCCTTTCATCCAAATACGCGCATGGCTAAAGGAACACTGCCTGTGTGTGTTCCTTTAGCCATGCGCGTATTCGCGTTCAGTCGTGGTACTCGGCACCAGCCTGCAGACAGTCCAGGGAAGCCATAACTATAACCCTGGATCGCAAACTGACCAAATGCCTTCTGAGACGGGACATATCAAGCCTGTGCCTGGTGACGAGGACCATAACAGAGGGCACTGCCTACTGAAGAAACATTTACCACCTTAGGTATCACTGACAGCCCTCTTTGCAGAGCATGTATGGATGCCGACTAGACGGTCGCACATGTACTGCTCGAATTCACAGGCGTGACCGCATTTCGGAGACAGATTCTTGGAACTCCAAGGTCACTCCCGGAAGCCCTGAGAACACCACGGAGGGTGATCTGTTTCTGAAAGGAGGTGAGTGAGATAAGTGGCATAAACTGGAGCGATTGTACGCCAAGCTGGTGTTGCTGGGAAACATCCACATTACCATGCGAGAATAGCGTTTTATATACATCTCCCAACTGGCGCCCACTTAAAGCATGACATCCCGGAGTACGATGCGCCGAAGACGTCAGAAAGCACCTCAAATCTTGTACCACTTTTGATGGGGCGTTCGTACTTTATTCCAGATGGAAGCTAAGCTATATACAGGGTGAAAAGTTGCGATGGGACCTGGATGAAAACTACCTTAAATCGTTGAGATAGATTATTTTATTTAAAGGAAACATTCCTTTATTTTTAATAAGAAACAAAACTGCATTCAAAGATTTTCGAAAATTTCCTTGTCACACTCGGGAATCGAACCTGCTAAAATCCAAAAAAGTAACACTTCGTATTTTTATAGCATCAAACGTTAGGGCCTAAATCTCTCTAACAAACATGGTTAATTAATATCTTGTATTTCACAACTAACGTATGTTTTATTCACAAACTTTTATTTGGCATATAGTTTTTTTAACAGATGCGTCAGGGGACATTTAATCAGTGATATATTTTTCATATCATATTCACAAATGTTTAGATAAACTAAATAAAGGTATTAAAAAAATTCATTACAATTAAATTTGAATCCAGTCAGAAAGATAACGACAGTATTGTGTTGTATTGAACCATCCTTAAACTGCAGCACTTACAACAAAGACAATGTGAGTTAGCAAAATTGCATTAGTCCTATTTCTGGGTGGTTTAACATAATAACCACGAAGGCTAAGGCGGGAGCTTCTCTACGCGCCACTCCCGCCTGATGCTCGGTACACACGACAACGATTAATCGCTACGATTAGACAGCACATTTCGGTCGACAAATCTGTTCTGTTCATTTGTACGTCACAGTATGGTAATGTGGTGAGCTATGGAGAGGTCGCGCGACCCCGCGCTGACGCCACGTCTCACACTCATTGTTCTTACGTCGCGAGTACTGGGAGCAACGGTTGATGTACACGCCCTCAGATCAACAAGCAAGGCCGCTAGGAGTAACACATTGGTCGTTTTGGAAATTTAACGTTCAAAATCTAGTCACTATCTCAACTCAGTGGTAATAAACGTCGGGTTATAGAGATGAAATAAAATTCATAGAAATCATTGTGGGTAAACTCAAGCAAGTGAGTAACTGCACGCACCAACATTAGACATCAACGCACGTCGCGCGCCTCGCGGCACCCGCCCTGCTGCCTGCACCCGCGACCTTGAGCTGCCACTGCCGACCTGCTGCGGAATACGAAACCTGCTCATACTGGTTTTGTCACCATTGACACCTGACTGTACATTACTTACACCATCTTATGTACTTTCAAAATAACTCTATTCATGTAAACTAGAATTACACACCCTAACAAATAACATAGTTCAACTTCAGGCAGGTAATAAACAATGTCAGCTACTGTTGACCTTAAACTTGCTGTGTTTTGCGAATTTGATAGCTCGCACAGTGAAGGAGAGAACATGAGTCGCGCACTGCGCCTGTGACGCACACAGGGGCAGCAGGCGGGGCCGGGTGACGGAGCTATCGAATATACTCGTAGTTACTGTACAACCAGTTTTATTTTTAGTAACATAAGGGTCCAGCCACAAGTTGTGGCTAACCAGGCCCACAACGCAGAGCCGCGCCATCCGCGCGACCTCACATGCGGTCGGAGCCTTATTAGAAACTGCGTTTATGAGTGCCTAAATTAGTACAGTGATCGAGAAGTTATTTAAAGCTGAGACTAATATTTTGAACTTGTTCTCCATTTTTTTGAAATGATAAAGTGGTACAGTGGCCGAGCTGCTGGCGGCATCACCTCGCTGATCGTGACAGATAGCTCTCACGCGAGGAGATAACCAGCCTTTTTGGTAACTCCTTGAAAAATGGACTTGCCTCAGACCATACAGCTACCGTCATCGTGTGGAGTTCCTTATACATTCCATTAGACGACCGGATTTTTTATGTCCTTGTAAAGGACATTCCAAAGTGCATTTATTAATGGTCTAATTTAGTAATGGTAATCTACTATCCATACTAATATTATAAATGGGAAAGTGTGTCTGTCTGTCTGTCTGTTTGTCTTTCTTTCACGGCAAAACGGAGCGACGGATTGACGTGATTTTTTAAGTGGAGATAGTTGAAGGGATGGAGAGTAACATAGGCTACTTTTTGTCTCTTTCTAACGCGAGCGAAGCCGCGGGCAGAAGCTAGTATAAAAATAAGTCGGGTTTTCCTTCCTGACGCTATAACTCCAGAACGCACGAACCGATTTCCACGGTTTTGCATTCGTTGGAAAGGTCTCGGGCACCGTGAGGTTTATAGTAAAAAATATTCAGGAAAAATGTCAAAAAAAAATTAGCTGAACGGAGTTCGCCGGGTTTGCTAGTATGGTATAATTAGTACACAATCTGTGAACTCAAACTCAGTTTATTTCCCCAATGCAAATAAACTGTGTTGTCCGTTTATTTATTTTATTTATTTACACTTTATGCACAACAAGATAGAAGTATAATAGATAACAAAAATAAAATACATAATAATATACATAATAACTACATACATAAGTAAATAAATACATATATCTATAATATATATTTATATATAAGTGAAAGTAAATTATGAAAGAACTCTGCTTAATAGTTAATGCTGTAAATGAATCTTCAATTTCCGCTTAAATGCATATCGACTGGTCGCCGTCCTAATATCAAGAGGAAGCGCATTCCAGAGAAGAATGGCCTGAATGTAAAAAGAAGAATGAACAAAATCAGAAGTATGGGTAGGGCAAAGCAGGAGGAGATTTTTGGAAGAGCGCAGATTTCTAGCATGGGAAGAACAAAGATATTGGAAGTGAGACATAAGATAAGAAGGCGAAGAAGGAGAGTTGAGCAAGGAGTAAAGCATTGTCAAAGCACGCAAACTTCTCCTTTGACGTATGGGCAACCATTTGAGATCAGCCCTAAAACTCGATACATGGTCGTATTTCCTTAGGTTGTATATAAACCTAATACAGTTGTTTAGTGTCCTATCCAGCTTATCCAAAAGGACTGCATTCAGATCAAAGTAACCCACATCACCATAGTCGATAATAGGGAAGATTAAGGTCTGCACAAGCATAGTTTTCGTCTTAACAGGCAAAAAGTTTTTCAGACGATATAGGGATCGCAAGGTACCGTTGACTCTTTGGCTAACACTGGAAACATGACTTTGTCAGCCAAGTGTGGAGTCGAGATGTAAACCAAGATCTTTAACACTTTGGCTGATGGGAATGACGGATCCGTCAAATATTATAGGAGGGAGAGAGCTAACCGACACTCTGGCCATCATGCGAGAGCTTCCAATTACAATAGCCTGACACTTTGAGGGGTTCACGTACACCCCAAATCTATCAGACCATTCCTTAATAGCTGCCAAGTCCTGGTTTACATCTTCTATAGCGTCAGACAAACTTTCCACACGCGACGATGTGTAAAGAAGTCCGTTGCACACAATAAAGATAAAAAAAAACAAAGTAAATAATATTATTTAATATTTTTTATTTAATTTGTTCTCATTCATGTAACGTATTTTTTTTGCTGCTAATTTTTTTACTGATCTCTTGACGCCCGCGATGACGCGGGTGAAATCGCAGGGGCAACAGAACTTGCTACAATTTCGCGGGCGCCGCGGCGCGCTGGAGCGGCTCACTGTGCCGCGGGTGGCTTTGCACAGAAGCTGCCACGCGAGGTAATCACATGGCACTCCGACAGACACACATTTGATACGGATTATATTAAACCTATATATATAGCAAAGGCTACTGTTTAATCAGCGACTCCGCAACCGCGATAACCAATATGCACGCGGACGAAGTCGCGGGTTATAGATTTAACTACCTATTTTATTCTAATTCTTTAATGCACACAACATAAAAAAACATACAAACAAATGGCAAAATACATAGAAGCGAGCTTAACCAGCAAACTAAAACTAAAATAAGTATATATTTCTCGTAGGGAATAGTCTCGCAAAGTTTATAGTTAAGTCCGCGGCACATCTAATATTTTATTTGTACAGTTAAGCTGTTACAAAAAGAAAGCTCTCGGCATCACCTGCACGCGGTTCACACGGTGTGTGTCCGCGGAGCGCGCGCGACCGGTTCGACTCCCGCGCCGCGCTCGCCTCACACACCCACCAACATCTATCTATACATATATAAAGTCGTAGCAAAAGTTAAAACTGTACATTGAATATTTTTAAAATAGAATATTTGATACATGTTCTACAATCGATGCCGAAGTCAAAAATATGTTTTTTTAGTATGTATGCCTGTTGATTTCTCTGGGATAAATTTTAATAGATAAAGATATTTCATCAAAATTTTGCATGAATATTACCAAAATACACATACACTCGAGAGCAATGAATCCGGGTCACTTAAAGAATCCTAAAAATCTCGGAAACTAAAAATGCTAGGTTAATGCAATAAATTGTATTTAATAGACAATGTAATGCTCCTTAAATGAAGGTATTAAAACTTCTTAGTTATTGTAAAGTTATATCATAAAAAAATCAAATTTGAAAAAGGGCCACTTTCGAAGATGGAACTACGAAATTACAGCATTTGGTTTTGCTTTTGTTTGTAATCTGTCATTTATGTGGGGACATAAACCATGTTGATAGTGCTCTATATTCATTATTCAAGCTGAAATCATGTCGCTTACGCCTGAAGAATGCACCAGAATACTTACAATGCTGGAAACCGGCCGGAGTCAGCGCGATACAGCCAGGACTGTCGGTGTGTCGCTGTCAACAGTACAAAGAGTTCTCCGACGTTACGAAGAAACTGGTTCTAACCTACGCAGACCAGGAACGGGCAGAACCAGGTGTACCACAGCACGAGAAGACCGATACTTGGTGAACACCATGCTTCGAAATCGCTTTCTCACAGGAACTGAACTCACCAATCAGTTTCGACGCCTCGGAGGAAGTAACTAAATTAAAACCCCTTAGACCTGCAAACGGCCCTAAACTGGAGCGTGGGCATCGTATTTCGAGACTAAGATATGCCCAGAGCCACGTAAATTGGAGTATTGAAGATTGGTCAAAAGTTATGTTCTCCGACGAATCAAAATTTATGCTCTACAAGCACGATGGAAGACACAGAGTGTATCTAAGACCAGGGGAAAGATTCAAGCAAGCATGCATCGAAGAAAAAGTAGCCTATGGTGGTGGGTCTGTACTTGTGTGGGCCGGAATTTCTTCTGAAAGTCGCACAGAGCTGGTGATCATAGAAACCGGCTCTTTAACTAGCGTAAGATATGTGGAAGAAATCCTCAATGATCACGTTGGTCCATTTATGGTCAATTTAGGTGAGGATGCTATATTTATGCATGACAATGCCCGACCTCATACAGGTAGGATTGTGAATGACTACCTTCAAGAGATGAACATTACTCGTATGGAGTGGCCAGCGCGCAGCCCAGATATCAACCCGATCGAGCATGCTTGGGACGAGCTAGGCAGATGCGTAAAACAACGAAACCCTCCCCCAATCACGCTTCGTGAGCTCAAAATTGCTCTCACAGAGGAATGGGAGAATATTCCCCAAAATCGTATAAGGAACTTGGTGTACAGCATTCCAAACCGCGTAAACGCAGTAATGGAAGCACGAGGAGGCAATACGAAGTATTAAAATTCAAGAAAATCGTAATAAAGTTCAAAAATTTCATGTTTCCTATTTTTGTTTTAAGGAGAGATCAGCAGTTTTTTTCTTTATGTAATTTTGTGTTAATAAAATGTATGGTGACTCATATTTTTTTTACTTTCATTTAAGGAGTATTACATTGTCTATTAAATACAATTTATTGCATTAACCTATCATTTTTAGTTTCCGAGATTTTTAACATTCTTTAAGTGACCCGGATTCATTGCTCTCGAGTGTAGGTTAATATATTATCACTCTATCACATTTGTGGGATGAACAAAACAGTGTACATAGCATAGTACTTTTGCGGTTATATAGCGTTTACACGGTCGACGTCGCGGGCAGCAGCTGTATAATACCTGATTTAAGCAGTTAAACAGAGTTAGTCTTTAAACTAAGCAGGTTTATAGTCGAAGAATAGTTCGGTTACGGAGTGGTGCACTTCACTGTTTAGTAGCGAGCGCCACCGTCACTAATAAGCGCAGAATATCAACATTAGTTTGGCAGGATTAGCAGATACTTTCCGTGAGTTGGCGCCTGCAAAATATGTACAATTTTAGAAATCATGCCTTGTTGTGCAGTTTTGAATGAAAAAACATAAGAAAACGACAGCGAAGCAGATAAAGAAATGAAGATGTCCCGCATCTCCTCACGTAGTAAATTTTAGTGGATTTGTGGACACTGGTGGCCGTACTGATGCAGCTCTTCACCTGTTTGTCCAGCCCCGCGGTAGTGCCACGCCGGCTGGAGGCCGCTGGGTCAGTGGGCGGGTCACGACACACCGACCTTATCTTATCTGCCGAATGCGATTCCCTTCCGCTGCGCTCCCGCCCGCTAACAATGGACCACTATTTTGTTTTGGCGATAAACCTCAACGATATAACATAAAACATATATTTGTCGTTTACGCAAGCACGAGTAAAAGGGAACGAAAAGCTAAGTGGTACTTTTATTGGTTTATGTTACCAAGGAATGTGTAACAGTATTTTATTATAATAAGTTATAAAAAAATGTAATTACAACAATAAAAAGACGCTAGTTGTGAGAAGTTTACAGTACTCACATTACTCACATCTTCATTTTTCCAGTGTTGTAACAATTTTTGTTACATTCGAAACTCTACGACTGGACTGCTACCTATGTATTTAGGGTTTCGTACCAAAATGGTACAAAAAGAACCCCTACAGGTTCGCCATCATGTCCGTCCGCTCTCGGCTTACCGTCCAAACGGCTAGTGCTAGAAAGATGAAACTGCATCATACCAAGTGGAAAAGTGCTAAAATAAAATCACAAAAAAATTGGGGTAAAATAAACTCCTCTACACGTAAAGTCGGAGATGATTTTTTTTCTCGCGTTTACCCCATTGTGGGGCATCATTAAATAAGTCTTTTAAAAATAATGAGGGATATCTAAGATTATTTTTTGGATAAGGTATACGTACGGGAGATAACTTTGACCTTTCGACGACAAAGCGACAGCCGGCTATCGCGCTGCTATTTTCTTTCTATTGCGTCTCGAATTACGAATGTTTGAAGGTTTTAAAGCTTCGAACATTCGTAATTTGGGTTATGGGACATCCCGCCCACAAAAGATCTCGCCTCAGGGCGAGATGTCCACTTTTTAAAATGTGCATGGGTATTAGTTCGTGTGATAAACTTTCAAGCAAAACTATAACGGCTTAGATATCTTTATTAGTTTAAAGGTGAACGCAGACTTGGCCGCACCGCACGCGCCGCAGTCCCCGCAGTCATCGCATTTTCTTTGTTGTCGTTTCAGGGTCTGCGGCGACTGCGGCGCGGGTAGGTGTGCGAGGTGGCATAGAACTTCATATAAAGAATTCGAATGCGAAGACTGCGGCGCGTGCGGTGCGGCCAAGTCTGCGTTCACCTTAAGAGTTATAGAGACTCACGTGAGAAAGAATATAATACCAAATCTTGAAGCGGGTATACATCAATCGAATGGTTGTTAAATTATTATAATGTGAAATGGTACATAATGGAACCAAATGTATCATTTTTTATTGGGCAATCCCACCACACTATTCCCAACCACTGCAACTCCTGAAAGCCAGAATCAACAGTGGAGTCCGCCAGAAAAGCGCCGAGCAATGAAGCTCGACGAGTCCCGGAGAAACAATACAACTGTCTTGGATCCCGCAACGAAATTAATCAGAAAAGAACAGCGGAGGAGTAAGAAAAATATATATTTTCCACTTCCCTCCATAACAAGCAAACCCAAATGTATGTGTGGCCTGACACACACTTGGCTATTTTTATCCCGTAACTGTTACTTTTTTTTCATTCGTAGCGGTTCTCCATAATACTTCTGTTCCATATTTTTTTTATCTTTGAATCTGATCGCTTTCGGATTGTTATTTCAAGCAAACGTTGCATAATGCGCGCGCAGCTACGTGACTTGTGGCATGCTACGAGCTGGTCATCACGCTGTGTGATGGTGCTGTCCATCACACAGCGTGATGATCGTGAGATGCGTTGCTAGGTGCGTCATGCGCTACGTTAAACGAGGCCTGCTACGAGATGCGTAATAACCAGCGTGATGCGTAGTACAATCATCGCTACGTGACTCGTAGCATGAGATTGATATCAAGCTATGTGATGTGCAAAAAGATACGAGATGCGTAGCTAGGTGCGTGAAGGGAAGGACAAAGATCGCTACGTTAAACGACGCATGCTACGAGAATATGGTCAAGTGCCCACGTGGGCATTGTGCTGATTGCAGGGGACGTAGGATATTATCGAGCTACATCTTGATGAGGATAGTAATGCTATGTGTGCAGATATATTCATGTAGCATTATTACAGTTAATAACCGAACGTACTGAATTGTGGTTTTGGCTGATCTGTAAAGTAATAAACCATGATCGCTGTTGAATGTATATACCTTCATTTTTTATGTTCAAGGTGAAGGAAGCTGGCGTTTGAAGGGCAGTAGGTATGGAATTATTGTGACAGGGACCCACTTTATTTTTGATCAACATTGTGAAGTGATAAACAACTATTTGTGATTATCTCAAAGGCTTTGAGATGTTCACAAATAGGTTGATAGAGCCGTCGTACCTGAAACTATTTGTACCGTGTGTTAATTCCCTGTAGAGCTGGTTCGTGGAACCTTTCACACAAAATGAAGTGCACGTAACTAGAATAATAGTCAGGCATCTATTGAAAATTAGTTGTCAAAAATTCGTAAGCACTTGGACATAATTTAATGGGCAAGTGGGCCGCGCTGAGGAGTGGCCGCGGGGTGGCAGCCTGCCGGCGTGCCGGGGGCGCGGGGGTGGAGGGGGGGGGGTGTCATTTCACTAATTAACTCGTTGGGCGCGCCGCCGCCACTCCATTACCGACTGTTTATTGTGACAATTATTCCACCTGAGCCGTCCCGCGCGCCCCCGCGCCCCCGCGCCCAGCACGAGCTCATCATTCACGAACCCGCCCTGCCCACATTTTCAGCGGAAAATAATTTCCGTGTTACCCAAGTTTTTATTGAAAGTGATCGCGATTGTAACTGGTGAGCTACCTCGCTGTAATATAACTCCCGGGCACACAGGACAGATAAATAATGTTGTTGATCATCATTTCTCCAGCTTTCTCCCAACTGTTAGGGTCGACTCCCAGTCTTAATTCAGCTGAATCTAACATTTTACATGGAGCGATTGTCTATAAGACCTCAACGACCCAGTAACTATGTAACACGTTACCAATGAAAGGAAATTATATTTTATTATGCAAGTAGGATGTTAAATCACTTTTAAACGTCATATTTTGAAACAACTAAATAAAGTCGGCATTTCTTAGCAGACTACCTCTAAGAAGAAGTGCCGAAACAAACTTAGGGATTATCCTCTCTCTCAAAGTCCAGACACAAATCAACAATTTTGTGTAGAGGTGCATGGTTGCAGAATAGATTTCGGGACAAGCCTATTGAAGGAAGTTCAATTAACAATAATTAACATTATTGGTAACCTGCCTCAACAAGCATCGTGAGCTCAACTTTTATCTAAGAACCGACACGACTCTACAGCTTGTAAAAAACATAGAAAATGAGTTTGCCAGACACCCACAGAATAGTAAAATTGTGCATTCTACATGATTTGTACATCCATATTATACTTACTATACTAATATTATAAATGGGAGAGTGTGTCTGTCTGTCTGTCTGTCTGTATGTATGTTTGTCTTTCTTTCACGGCAAAACGGAGCGACGAATTGACGTGATTTTTTAAGTGGAGATAGTTGAAGGGATGGAGATCGAGTAACATAGGCTACTTTTTGTCCCTTTCTAACGCGAGCGAAGCCGCGGGAAAAAGCTAGTTTACAATATTGTTATTTTTTTAATTATGACATAATTTTGCAGCTTATCAGTGCTTGCAGAGCGAACAGATCAATCCTCTCACAATCCAAGCTTTTATGTCATCAATTTATGTACAACAATTTTTGACTACAATTGTATAGCGTCTTTAGATGTGTGATGCACAGCAACATTGTGTTTGATCCTGATATTTACGCTATGAACATCGGAGATTTTCTGAAATTTTTTTTTGTTCAAACATTAAATTTTCAATATTTACTGTGAAGTTATACACATTAAACCAATTGACAACCTTACAGGTGCATTATTAATATCCCTTAGTTAATCTATAAAATGTGTGTATTATTAAAATAGGTATGCTTATCAGTTCTCTAGTAACTACAATGTAATGTTTTTGCATAAAATATGGTAGCAAATATGTTATGCAGTAGTAGTAAGTAAATGATATATTTAACACACGACAATGCAGTTTAGTTATATATTTTAGTATAAGTTTTGTCTAGTTTGGGATCAGATGGCCTTGCGTTAGTTGTCCCAGGATATAAAAAAGACTGATTGTTTGCCAATCTTCTGGCTTCTGATTACCCGTTATGACATTTTAGAAGGTAATATATTAATAAATTGTACATCCCGTAGGCAAAGTACTTGTCTGGATTCGAACCCACAACCTCTAACATTAAGATTTTCTATCTATCTATCATCTATAAGATTTTAGACAAGTGGTGTTGTAGAATAGATTGACAAATGTATGGGGTTGACATAAGCTTTCGCTAAATAATTTGACATCTCCATACATTTAACTATCTATTTTATTCCGTCATCTATTCTACAATGCTACTTGTCTAGGGGGGCAGTAAAAAATGAAATTCTGTATCAATCATCACAATAATTATGCTTCGGCTGATCTGGGAATTCGGAATTGAATCCACGACCTCGTAGTCAGCAGTAGAGCTAGCGTGAGTTGGACGCGGCAATTAGAAGCGCATGAGTATATAGACAATATTATAATAATAATGAATATCGGCAGGGCCGGTAACAATAAACAGTTTCTTGCTCTAATTACATCTGGCGACATACGCGACCCATTTCATGCGCACACGGGCGCGCGAGTGTGCGTGCGGTGCGCGGGTGTGCGTGCGGCGCGCGCGTGTGCGTGTGTGCGGTGATAAGAGGTCGCGCGATAACCCGCGCGAGGCCGCCGGCACCGCGCTCACTGACATACCTCACTACTACTGCACACATTGACGAGCGACCACAACCACACCAGGTAGACTCGCAGACGCTCAGTGCGACGCCAGAACTCTACTCAATGCATTGCTTACACACAGGTAATCAACAACGAACAACTAATAAATTAGCTGATGCAACAAATGATTGCTCGGCTCGGTCTTCACTTGGTAAGATCTGTGACACTATGTGCAGGACTCGCTGTCACTCACCTCGCGGTAGTGAGGTGCCTGCACTGTCTGACAGAAGTGACAGCGATGAGCAATGTGGCGCTCTGCTAGTTAGTATGTAGCGCGGCCGACACATGTGCGCGCCTCGGCGTCGCTCGCGACACGTGGTGCGCGCGACGAGCTAACGACCCACTATTTCAAACCGAAGTTCGTTATCGGCGTGCAAATACTTCTATTATTAAATAATGTTCAAGGATAAAAAAACATAATATTTTATGAATGAGCGTGTTAGCGTGGTAGCGCAATCGCGCGCAGGCGGCGCGCTGGTGGCATACTTGGCGCCTCTAACTGTATTCTCACTAATTCGAATTTCATGTCAGGCCGCTGCCGCGCTCGTCACGGGAGGGAGGGACGCTGTAGTGTCTTGCATTTCAGCATCACATCGACGGGCAGAAATAGTGATCATAGCGAAATGAATAGGTTTCAACTCTAGTATAGTACTAAAGCGCAAGCCCGGAGGAGTGCTCAGTACTGGCGGGTACACAGCGGCAGCGTGAGAGCGCGCGCCACGTGGCGCACACCCCGCACTCGCAGAAGGTGCGCTGTAAACAACAACAACATGCGACCTGTAGTTCTGCTACCGAGACATGTGACGTAGCAGTGACTGGCTCTACATACGACTTCTTCATTGCACATGTTGTTACATTATTGACGTGGAAGAATAGGGTTAATTTTTTATTTTATTCTATTACATAAATCCAAATAAAGGGCATTTACTACGGATTGTTTGGAGCATTGGTAACCGCTCCTCTAAACATGTTCTAGAATGATAAAGTCTCAATTATTGTAATATTTGTTTTGAAAGTCTAATATTACCTATGTGGAATCTATTTTAGAATTCTTTTTATTTTGTCATATAGGTAAAATAGCACAGTGCTCAATAATAATATTGTATAATTATATGCACTGAGGGAGGCAATACTACTAATTATAAATATTTACAAGCAGTTGTGTTGTACGAGTGTATTCTTGCCAAACATTTTTGAATTAATAACTATTCCAGATGACATAGTTCACAGTAATGCCGTTATAAGCTCAGTGTATACGTCATGCAGATTGCATAGTTTCAGTGTAGAACTATTGAGTGGCTTGAGTATCTTGCATGCGGATTTTTCATGATCTCACACTGTGGTAATGTAGTGTTGTGGAGCTCCTTAAGATAAAGCTGAGTTCATAATGTCCATTACGTATGTAATGTGCTATTATTATTTAGCGTAGGTATATTATCTGGCGTATTATTATTTTGCGTGAGGTAGCTACTTGCTTAATCAGCTCTACAAATATCTTTCTGATTTTTTTCTTAAAAAGTTCGTCCAATAGCTGGCCTGCTGCTGGTTGGTGTGGTTGGTCTGATTATACTTATTTTCACCCGGTTGCCGAAAGGAGTATTATGATTTTGTAATGTATATAGGTACGTATTAATACAAATGCAATTACGCTTTAAAGAAAGTTTATGTATTCAATAAAGTGTTTTTTTTTTATTTAAAAATTAGTACAAATTGCAGTTTTTAAAATGTACGGTAACACGATTTGAACATTTTTGTTTTTCAGCCAAGGTTTTAAACACTCGCCACGTATAACTTGGTTGAAAACAAAAGTGTTTTAATGCGCGTGTTAGTGCTATTAGCAACGACCATGGTGTCGCCGCGATCGTTGCAATAGAAGAGCCTCCAGACAGAAACTCGCAGAAGTGCCACTTTCTACATCCGACTATATCCGACCGGAAGTAAAGCGGAGGATGAGGGGTTAAGATTTACCGTTATGTATTTATGTATGTGTCACTTCTAAACTGCGTATCATAATTTGATTAATGGGGTACTTTGTTATATATATAAAAATCTAGATGGCACATGTCAAAATGCTGCTTGAGACCTTGTGATTCTTTTGTTTCTACCATATGCATCAGAGTGCTCTATAAAATGAGAATGGAAAGTCAGAAATACTTTTCATTTGTTTCGTTTGCACGTTACGGGTCGAGTTTTATTAATTTAATTTTTATTTTTAATTTGATTGATATCACATTAAAAAAAAACATAGTTTTTGATGAAAGAAGATAAATGGTGGTAAATATGCATATAAATGAAACAATATGGAGAAGGGAGAGCGCGTCGGGCCCCGTACGGTGTAAGGTTCCGTACCTTCGTATTGATTGACTATTACTTCTTAATTGTACACTTGTACAGCCTGCTTAGCTGGGGTAGTGTTCCTTCTAAGTTCATTATGTGAATTTACTCACATCTTCAAATGGTGCCTGTGGCTGCAACGTTACGTCAGTTGGTTCTAACAAAGAATAATACGTGAATGCATTATATTTTGTAAACTGCTGTCTAAATTGTAGGACGGCGACTTTGTCCACCACTTTGGACCACTCTGTCGGCGTGATCAATATGCCTGTGCCATACAGCTTTCTAATTCTTGGAGCAATGAGCAAATCTTTGAAAAGATAGACAAACAGATAACGAGATGTGACGAAACTATAAGGTCCCTTGTACAGAAACCAAAAAATTCAAAAATACTTTTTCCTGCAAGCTTTTTGATGGTTAGGAGCGCTGGAAAAACATGCACAAAGTCTGCAAGTTATTGAGTGACTTGCTGAATGTGCCGTACTGCTGGCCGCAGTGCTCACACCTGTTCCAATGAAATTCCATAACAATTCATTACGTTTTCATGGACCCTCGATCTGGTCTGGTTTGCTCACTTGGTGTGTTGATTGATTCATTGATTGGTGTGGGGTTCATCTGGTGAAGCAGCTACGTTCATATATGCATAATGTTTGCATTCATAATCATGTACAAAAAAATGGTCCTACTGCGTTATGCTCCGAGAGCGCCGGGTGCCTAATTAACGGAGCGCGCAAATGAATTAGCGGCGTCTCCCGTTATCACACAATTAGACGAGTGCGGGCGGCGCGCGCCCCTGCCGCCGTGACGTCAGCCTTGTGTCGCGTCACTCGCACACAGAACATCTCTCACCATCGCTGGCGTTCAGCGCGTGTTTATAGGCGAGTTCGCAGGGCTCCTTAAGAGCTGGCCTAAACTGACAAGGTGGTTTTAGTTCTAACCTAAATGGGGAAGTATTGGCGCTAGACATTGGTATGGTCAAGTTAAACTTAAGTTACTCAAATCATGCAAACTTTTACGTTCGCATCTGGGTGTTGTTGATCCTGAGAGCGGAGTAGGTAGCGGCAGTAATGTCAGCACACTCAGCACTCGTCAGCAGATGGTCAGCAGCGAGGAGGTGGACCCTGTACTCAGAACTAGTTCACTTGTTCACGGGACTGTCGCACTGTGGGTGTGCGCTGTAGGGTGTGACGCCACACTCGCGGTGACGTCACCGTGGCGGTCGCGGCGGGCTCTATTGGTGAAGGTAGTTTTATGTCAAGAGCCATTCGGTACGATTCCATATTTATAAAGTAATGAAACACTGGGGACCTACCTATATGAAATGTAACAATAGAACGAACGTGTCGAAGAGCTCGGTACTGAGCAGAACTGCTGTGCGACTGACTGCGTCACTGTAATAGTAACTGATAAATAACTATTGTTTGTCAAAGATTCAGTGGTCTTCAGGTTTACCAACGGTTGTAGTCTGCGTTAGATCTGTATACCTAATGTACTACGGAGTACATACTTGATATATTAGTGACTAATGCAGACTAACAAGCTGTTAATCCAATATCAATGACCATATGCTGATGGAAGCTGATCTTTGGAGGAACGAATGTACTTACTTATCGCGCGTACAAAATAAGTTTGTGTGACCTACAGAGAGATGTTACGAGTTAAGTATTTCGATATATGATATAAACATATTTATGAGCGCACCTACGATACTAAAAAAAATCTAGTGTAAAGCAATGATTTTTAAGAGAGTAAAAAGTTGGTCTAAGACTTGTTCAATCGACAGTTATCCGCCAACCAGTGTGTAGAAATAAGAGAACACAACTAAATAGAACAACACTAGTCAGTACCTGGTCACAAACGATCACAGCTTGAGAGAACTAGTCCCGCAGTACGGCAAGTATCGGCCGGTATCGGCGCTCTCGGCGCTGACATTACAAACTGGCCGCGGCTGCCCGTCCGCATTCGTGGAACAGTTTATATTCTAGTTCGGCCGTGAACTTGCCGATTTCACAAAACGTGTCTGTTTATATTAAAATATTTAACTCTTATACACGGCGTCGATGTCTTTCAACGAGGTTAATATTACTTTATAATTAACACAGCCATGCTGTTGCTACGAAACCGAACAATATTATGTTCTCAAATGAGGCCATGAATTCCGTCTGTTGTAGGTATAAATTAGAATTGGAAATCTTAGACTTTGTAGAAAAAGTGGACAATCTGCGGGTAAGGCGGCGTGGTCACTAGTGCAACCTGTTGTGATATTCTGCCTAGTAGACATGCCACGTGGGGCAAGAGCGTTACTTGACTACGGTGTGGCTAAGAGTCTTGCTAAAAACCCATGGTATGGTCATCGTGCCGGTGACTCCATGACAAACGTGAATAACGCTCAAGGCCCATTATAGTTCGTCAGGGTGTTACTCACGACGACATTGGTTGTGTAGACTGAGAGCCGTTGAAACTGGTTTCATCAGTTTGCACCAGCCGACAGCTGGCCTGCTTCAACGACTCTAAAATAAGAAATAAACTGATAGAGATAACGCACAGTTGCACTTGCAAAGCTGTGGTGCGTCTATTTAACTGTGCCTGTGGCCGAGCAGAGGCTGGCAGTGTCCACCACGTGTCTGGGGGCGCGTGCGATGCTATTGACCTCCAAACCGCGCGTGGCCGCGGGGCGAGCCGAGGGGTGGCTAATGTGCGCCATTCGTTAGCGCCGCGCCCCGGACACTAATCATCATAACAACTACAACTGCGGGGCGGTTAATAACCACCGCGCATGCACGTCGCTGTGCACCCAACTAACAACGTAGTCCCAAATATTTACTTCTTACTAATAATCGCTACCTGAGGTTATGACAGGTACTAACATAGGAAATGTTTGGTAACGCACTCATAACATTAAGTAGGTATTAGTAATTAGTAAAAAAACATTGTTTTATGCTGTTGTCACTGTATAGTATGCCGCAAACAGATATGTCATTGTATGACCAGCCTTACAAAACGATATGGATGCAAATTTTTTATTTACTTATGTCAGTGAGAAGTAAGTATACGAGTCAAGTTTCCTACCGCAAGGAGTAATAAGCTTTTACACATTTTCCGAATACCAAATAACTGAAAACATCCTAGTACAACGAAAAAGATTTCAGTCATAAGTACGTGTTTTTAAACCTAACAGGGAAAATGCATAAATCAATCCCTGAGGTTTTAAAAGTTGTTTTATGCCATTCCCTTGTCAAGTTAAAGTTTAGTTAAAAAATGTAAATGGTCATGTGACGGTAACACGACGCCTCACTCGCGGCGTCAGCAGTGTCCGCACAATGCGCTGTGCATACATTCTGTTCGCGTTTGATTCAGTTCGTGAGAGTTAATGTGTTCGCACTGCTAACCGAATGTTCTAAACAATGAGTGTAGTGTGTGACGTTAGATAACTACACAGTAGGTACGCTCGCAGATATGGCCGACCTTTCCGAGTTAGATAAATGGCCAATGTCACGGCGGCTTCTATTAATCCACATGTCGCCATGGCGATGCTAACTCTAGCAGACCCAGTAAAATACTTCAATTTGTAACTAGATGCTTTACAATCCCGGTACTTTTTCAAGGATCGATAATTCATAATTGATACTCTTTGAAGCTTGAACATCTGAACGGAAATAGCTTAAGCACAGGTTGATGGCACGCAGATATTGATCTGTTCTACTATTTTTATGCCATGTTTGTGTATCTGAATGATTTGGGAAATTTTGAGTCTAAAGTTAGTCATTGACAAGACAACAATATCGGGAAGCCATAGACCCTCATAGACCGTTCGTAGACCTAATGAATTTACTGTATGAAGTTCTACATTCGAGCAAACAGTTGAATGATAAAAGCAAAGCGTTAGACAGTATCTAGCGGCCCTTTAGCGTGTTCCGTGTGTGGAGCGTGCGTGGAGTGGCCGGCGGGCTGCGGCGGCAAGGCGCGCCACAGGTCGCGGGCCGCGCGCCACAGGTGGGGGTGGGGCCACCGCCGCCCGTCTCCGGGGCCCACGCACCCTTTACCTACACCTTATGGAAATGCCCAGCCCTCACTCTAAATGATGTCACCCAAATTGTATCGCGACTGACTGACAGAGTGACAAAGTGACGTGCACTCAACATTTTGTGGCAATACGGATGGTTTTATAGGGAAATAAAGCGCTGTCATCAAGTGAGTGAAAGAGTGGGTTTTATGATACGAAATTCATTTGATGAGAAATGAAGTTCTTTACACCTATTATTTGCTTCGGGACTGAGGCGCGTCTCCAATTGCTATTAACTCATATTATATTTTACTTTTGTTTATTGACAGGCTCAAGCTAAGTTTTTACGAAAGCTTGTCGCTTCTGCTTGTATGAAGGGCACGCCCTTGTTGACGATGATCTCTTAGCTCGTACATTCACTTCATTGATGACAAGTTCAGAACACTGGGAGATGAAAGAGACGGCGCGTGTTGGCGAACAGAGTGCCTCAGTGACATAACGCGCCACATGCACTCATGTGTCTGCTGAACTCATCTGCAGATGGCCGCAGCTCCCACCAGCAGGACAGTCAGAAGCTCCACTTGTTGCAAACATGTGGAATTAGAGGTGGGGCGTTAACAGTTCAACCAATTGTTGGTTATGCGTGAACGCATAAGACACGACTGTCATTTTAAACAAATCTTTGCACTCACAAATATGATATTTGAAAAACATTGTGTTGAAATCAACAATGGTGCCGATTCTCTTTTTTTAAGTTCAGTGCATCTTTATCTTAATATTTCATTGAGAAAAGGATAGAAGATAAAATATAACTTAAGTCTTGTCAAATTAAGACACTCTATAGGCAATTTAGCCGCGATTAAAAACATGGCGACTAAAAATACGTCGATTTACTTCAGGCGTTGGTTAATTTGATAGCACTGAACAAATATGTATCTTTTGTCCCTTTCTTAATGAAATGAAAAGATAAAGATGCACTTAACTTAAACTTATGAGAAACAGCACCAATGATTCCTCTTTGTTTTTGTATAATAAGTTTTCCGCTGCCCCTAACAACATTTTTTTTTACTAGTTGTCCTTCTGTATGTTTGCATTTGCGACGTAATGACGTCACAGCAGCGCGCGCGACACTTGATTAATGGCGTGCGCAAGATTGTTCGCGAAAGTGAACAGCTTCATTGCACTTTGCGCTTAACTTCAGCACATTACACTAATGCGTGTATCTACTGGAGAGGCGACAGACCACACAACATTTTGTACTGCTGGAGATAAGTGTGGTGGTCTAAAGTCAACTTATCCATTTTGATATTATAAATGCGAAAGTAGCTCTGTTTGTCTGTCTCGCTTTCACGTCAAATCTACTCAACCGATATAAATGAAATTTGGTAGAAAGATAGTCCATAGCCTGAAAAAGGACATAGAATAGTTTTTTTCCCAAAAATCCTACGCGAACGGGAACTATGCGGGTACGACCGCGGAGGACAGCTAGCATCTTTAAGAAAACTCTATCAAATATCTCCTTCTATTAAAAAGAGGCATTTAAAAATTGGTCTTAAAACCTATTTGTAAATCAGCAGATTTCTCGTTGGGGAATCTCAAAATTAGCATCAAGTTACTTCTTAAAACTCGTTTATTTCTCAAATAAAGTAATTATAGATTTGTAAGCGACGACAGTGACCAAGTTTATACTATTTAATACATTTATCAGATTCTGATTTATTTAGGTAACAATAACATCCTTTGAAGCTATGTATATCACTTTCGTGAATAATTACCTACTTGAAGTGGTAAAGTGCCATGACTGATCGATTTAAAGGGCTCCTATTTTCGTCTGCATGAATATGAGGAACCTAGTCAAACTTAACTCAAATACAGTTGGTTGGTTATGCATTATCCAACATAGAGCAAGATTACGAGGTAAAGAAGGTCAAGGACAAGATTACCAGTTACACTTACACGTTATCGATGAATGTGGACCTTCTGCGCATGAGCGCGGTGTGGCGCAGCTCCTGTGTGCCACAGTGCTAGTCAATGGTGTGAGTGCTCCATTGTGATCTGTCGATATCAGTAGAGTTCACTACATACACAAATATTTATAACATTTTTGATAGGTTTCTCTTTTATATAAAGGGTGGAAAGTTTTATTGGGAAAAAACTACTTTTCATCGTTAAGATAAATAATTTTACTTAAAGCAAACATTCCTTTATTTAAAAAAATAAACAAAATGACATTAAATGATTTTTGAAAATTAGTATGGTGTTCCGAGTGTTTGTGTTGGTGTTGACATCGGCGCCCCGCTAGCTAGCTTGTCTTCTCCTCTCATATAACAAAAAACAATGTTTGGAAAGGCGTTACCTATATTAATATCTTCTAAACTTGTTTAATAAATATTAATATGTATTACAAAAATGTAGAGAGCGATGGAATATTTGATTATATTTCATTCTATTCGTTTCTAATTTAAATATGCTTACAAGTTATAGAGCAGCTCGAGGCCTGAGGACCAGTGTTGCGCTTTGATTTCGGCGCCCAGGTATCGCTGTAGTGTCGGTGAAAACGAGCTTAATAGTAACACATCAGAATCTATCTATACGTCCGTATTTAAGGAATATTTTTGTGTGGGCTGCCCATTTGTCGAGAAAGGTGCAATAACCAAAAATGCGGGTGTTACTGCGGAAGACAGCTAGTTCATTATTAAACCTTTCAACGGCCTAGCGATAGCCGGCTGTCGGGCTGCTATCGTCTTTCTATTTTGTCTCGAATCATGTGTGTTTGAAGGTTTAATAGTGTGTCGTGGACACAGACACTACCAGACACGTGAGAGACACGTGTCGCCAGTGCGCGCTCAGCACGTGCGCTGGCGAGGAGACTATTATCGCACTTTTTGTAGTATTGTGTACTCACACACTAGCTAAAATATACGTTATTTAATTATAATTATGATAACCTACGCACATTGCCACATTCAAGTTTTATTCATAAGGAAAACGAATGTCTATTGACTGCTTGACACTTTATACATTCCCAATCTTTTCAATAAGGGATGCATCCTAGTAGCACATTTGTATAAAACTTATACAACAAAATTAATTCTTTTAAAAAGCTTCGCCACACTGTAGCATCGTGGCGTTGATAAAGCACAGAGAGTAGTTTGATAGTACAACGTTTAACACATTGTGTGTGACAGACTTGAAGCGTTCACGCACTGCAAAGGATCAAAATCGATTCAAATCCGCGCAAAACGTCACTGACTGAAGGAAATCGAATGCAGCGGGCCGCAACAAAATGTCTAGATATAAATTGAATACGTAAGAAAAAAACATGTAGGTAGGTCTGTCGAATCGCTGACCTATACATATTTTAAAAAGGAGGAGTTTCTCAATTCATAGGAATCTTCTGTAAGACGGAAGGTGTAGTGAAATAATGTGACGTATGTTATACTCATCTTTAGTTTGTATGTATATGTCGCAGTCATCTGGTTAAATCAGCTATTTGATTGTATGACTAGCGCGTTCATTGAATGACGACATTTAATTGAATGACTAAACGACAACTCGTCAAGTTGTTTAATGTAACGTTCAACGACTTGACTGAACGTCATTTAGCATTGTCGTTTAATGGGATATAGTCGACTTTGTAATGTTTGTTTAGGGTGACCATAAGTTCGCAACTTAAAAACTTAACTTCCTTTACATAACAAAAATGAGGACATGACATGAAACACTTTATTATGATTTTAATTTAAAAAAAAAAAATTAAACTAGCCGGCGGCGGCGTATCAATAGGTAAATCCATGCTGTCACACTAATTTATCAAGAATAAGTCACTTTAAAGTAAATTTAATAAAAATAATATCAAAACAGTGCTATTTGCGCGAGCTATTTTACGCCATATTTGTTTTGGTGACTACTAACGCCGCAGTGGAAAAAAATGAACTAATTTACAATCAACTGACTGATATTACGTCCGCTCTGTTCAAAGGGCTATGCTTCAATCAGCTATCTAGTTGGACGTTGAGTGACGCTTGTTTAATCAACTTTCGGCCTAGTCATTCAATTAAATGTTGCTATTCAATGAACGCGCTAGTCATACAATCAAATAGCTGATTCAACCAGATGACTGCGACATATACATATAATCTCATATGGGTGCAATTATTGAAGCGTAATTTACCTGAACTTGGAACGCATCGTATGCCTTTTCTTTCGTTAAACTTTCATCCTTTCAGATTATTATCAGTAAAAATGAACATGTCTAACAATGCCATGTCAAGTGCTGAAATCTATTACAGGCGTCAAAAAAATTTAATTGAGGCATTTTGACTTGGACAAGATAGGGTCAGAGGGGCTGACAGGGGTGTCTGACAGGGGTGGTCCTTGTCACCTATCTTAAATTGTTACAGTTGTGGTATTCCCGCGCAGTCAGTGCTGACCGAGCGGCTCGGTAACAAGCAGGAAGTGCTTGACACTCGCGGTCACTACCTACATATAAGTGGGAGCCGGGTAAGTGGCGCGGGTGGTGGTGGTGGTGGCGGGCCCTGGGCGCGGGGCCACTAACTAAACACGACGCTGTTTGACTGAGGGGTAGCCGCCACAAATACAAATAAATTGTCTTCGATTTTGGATATTGCTTTTGTTTTGCATTTTTCGGGTATCGATGTTAAAATGAAATAATTTTTTACTCATTGTAGTCATTACATTCTCCACAATCTGTACAACACAGGAATTTGAATTAAAGATAGCTTTTGATCGCCAGAAATTAAAAACACCATTTTGATTAAAATAAAAATTTTTGTTCATTGGCAAAACAGATCACTTAGTAGAATTTTGTTGGGAAACCTGTTATGCAATTAACATGTATGTATTGTGCTATAATTAGTAATGATGACGATGAATTTTAAGATAGGAAAATATACGATACACATAGTTAATCGTAACAGTCCAGCCCAGTGGTTAAGGTTGTGGGTTCGAATCCGGGCAAGTACCACTGAGACTATTTCAATTCATTTAACTATTTGCTGTCTAAAGTTTATTTTGAACATCACTTTTTTTTTTGCTCCCGTCCTGGGTGCGGCGGGTGGTGTGTCAGACTTTTACTGACTAAAACCCACTCATGTTCCTTCGGTTGCCCTTTATGTTCCAGGGTCACATTAACTATTATAAACATTCCGCTACCCCGGCAGGCGTTGGCCCTGTTGGGCCCCTTCCTGTGCTAACTTCTCTTTGAGGCGCGCGTGGAACACTAACGCGCCGTCGACGCGGGCCTGGTTAAGCCGGGCGGCGAGCTTCCCATCGCTCTCCGTCCGCAGAACCGCGCCTACGGTGGCCAATAGTCGTCTTGCGACCCTCGACGTCTTCGCCTGGGTCTTAGTCCGGGGCGAGAGGCTCGTCGTTGCCTCTCGGGCGCTGCCGCATCCTTCACTAGCATTACTGCTTCGCAGAAGGAGGCGACGGCATCCCATTCCGTCTCGCCCTGAAGCATGGCCTGGACCAGCGCCGGGCGCGAGAGGTCACCGCCACCGATCGCCTCTACGAGGACATGTCGATGGTCCGCCCATATTTTGAACATCACTGACATCGAAACAAGTAAACATTGTGGGGAAATCAGGACTCATAAAGAATATAAATCCGGAATCGCCAATCTACCTCGAGTAAGTGTTGACCAATGATGATGCTCCTACTGTATCAGAAGAGGCCTTCAACCTTGCCTTGATATACGGCGCAGCAACTGTTACTACGTTGGGGGACATCTGGCACTCGAGCAGTGACTGAAACCTCAGGCAGATGCGAGCAGTAAGCAGCCGCGTTCAAACACTCTGATATTATCTCATATATCACAGGTGTGGCCTGGATTTTTGTTGAGTTCTGAAATTATACAGATTAGCTGAAATCGGTGCCAAGCTTATCAGTGGTAGACCAGTAGAGTAGAAATCCTCCCTATCCACCTTCCTACCCAACTTTGTGTGGAGCTGTGTCGAGTGGCGGTTGTTAACGCTTAGCTTATCGTCTTAGTGTGTCGCCGGGCCAAAGGGTGGCAGATAATAACGAGCCCGAGGGGCTTAGTCCACTGAAACGATTAACTGCGTGACGCGCGCTGCCACGCAACTGTCTCCATGTCTCTTTTTTATTAACAATCTCCTGCTCAGTAAAATTCAAACGAAACGGGTAATGTTAATAAAAATTAAACGTTGGTATAAGCACTAATGAGAATCCTTAGTTTAATGCCCAGGTCGGGTAACGTAGTGATTTTTTCAGGAGCAGCACTTAGTTGAGCGTACACTTAAACGACTTTGCTCCCACCCGGCAAAAAGAATATAATTTTATTATAGGCTTTAAATATTGCTCTTAAGATATATTTTAAATTAGCACCATAAATTAGCAGACAGCACGCTGTCAGCGAGCTTACCCGCCGTCAGACTGCTCGGTAGTTGACGCCTCGCTGGCCGACGTGTTGGGTGGGAGCGGTGTTGGAGCAGAGTTGTTTAAGTGTGCCATGACCCTTTATATGTGCACAGAGACAATATAACGTACTACTATTTTGCATTGAAATTGGGCTCCGTGGCCGAAATAAGGAAGACACACAAGAATCATTTAAGTACAACAGATTTGAATTTGACATGAATGTAGCAAACGCGTTGATAGCGATGGGGTCGCGCGGGTCGCCGCGCCCCGGCGCCCGGGCGCTGCCGGGAGTGGACCCATTTGTGAGTCAATGCGCTCATTTACATCCACACGTTGTGCTACATACTGTGCCTTGTGGCGGTGGGCAGAGCAATCATCTCCTTACCTAGGGATGCTTCCACCTACAGACAGTTGCAAAGCAAAAAAGACCCACGAGGTGAGGTGTATTACAACTTGTTAGTTCTGCCACGTGTTCAGGTGAAATATTCTCGCTGGTCCACGTTTGGCGCGCGCCAGTGTTTGCTCGGCAAAGTAGAGTAATGGTGTGTGAGTATGTCAGCTCTGACACACTTCCAACATGTTTGGTCAAGTGCACGCTGTCGCTCCCTCTCCACCCCTCCCCCGCCCCTCGCGCGCCCTGCAGCTCACTGGCTGGCCCCGCAGGGCCAACTCAAACAAATGAAAAATAATACATTTATAAGGAAAACTCTTGCCACTTTTGTGTTTCTATACGAACTCAATCCTAAAGTAATTTCATTCAAATAATGTGGATGTCTCACAACTGATGGCGCCGCATTTTAAAGAGAACCGAATGAATCAAGACTGCCGCCAGCAGGGAGACATTTATGTCCTCGTATGAATACTCGCTACCGACTGGGAACGCGTAAACCAGTATTGGTGAAAAACATTATTAAATGGCAGCTTTTGAGCGCGGAGCTCTTAAGCTACCATTTATTAATGTTTTGCTTTGATAAAAGCTTTATTAAACCTTCGAACACACGTGATTCGAGATACAATAGAAGCCCGATAGCCGGCTGTCGCTTGGTAGCCGAAAGAAAAACTTTTTGGTAAAAGATTTCAATCTTTTACCAAAAAGTGCTTTTTGTTACTAGTGCAGATGGTGTTTTCACAGATTTCATAAGGCACCGTCATAAATGCCTAAGGAATAATTGAAAGGCTATCAACCGATTAAAATGTCAGTTTTGTATGGTCACATTCTCTTGGAACTGCATGGCAGACACATGTTAAAGGCGATCTCTGCCGCTGCACTGCTTCTGAACGACAACGAGGCGCCGTGCAACAGGCGATTATTGCAAGGAATCAGAACACTGCAGTCAATGATTGGCAGCTTCGTATGCAACCTAGTCAGTGTGTGTGTAGAGTGGGCCTTCTGTGTGTGGTCGTGTGTAGTGCCACACTAATGTATTACCACCGGGATGCAAATATTCCGCTGGCGGGCTGGCCGCTGTTTGCCACGACGAGGCTCCGGTAACAAGGGTCAAACAATCCGTCGTTCCCTCCAGTAGGTACTCACGAGCTGACGTCAGTACGTACTCGTTACATAATCATTACATTAGTTTCGATACGAATTGTATTTTAAGTGACTGTGTAAGTTTATGTTCACCTATTGTTTTTTAGGATTTACGTAAAGAAATATACTTCGGTTTTCCGTAACGCTTATTGTCCCGCAACCGGACCAAGAAGCTTCTCTTATAACCCTTCCAGACACGCGCTATAACCCAGTCCCCACTCAGTCAGCATCTCTTCCTGCGGCCTTCTCTCGGTGCCCGACGACTCTGTGCATAACGTAGTCCCCTCTGCGTGGACACTCTTGACTAGAGACATTGATAAAGTTATCTACGTCTGTTTTTAAACGATAAAATGCGAACTTCACCAAACTTTTTGCCTATTACTACAATAGGTTATGTCTGACAGTCAAATATTTAAATTAATTCAACACACTTTTACTACTAATTTAATTCATTGGAGGCTGCGCTGTAGCAGCCCACTCCCTGGACTGCACGCAGTTATTTCCAGTTTTACCTAAATCAGTAAGTAGATGTGTGTGCTAATTGGTTCAATAATAAGTGTAATAATATTCGTGGTCGTCCGCAGGCATGTGACGCGGGAGCAGCGAGCCCGACCCCGATAGAACGTTCTTGAGATAGTGCGCTCTTCGAGAAGCGCGGGTCATGGGCCACCGCTTATCACTGCCCTTCGCCACACAGCCAATATAATGCCTTATCGCCACAATCACAAGGTTGCTTCTAAGTTGTGCTGTCCCCGGACACATCGAGAGGTCGCAGTGTTATCGACGTGTCTCTTCGTTATTTTCCGATTATAGTGATTACCAGTATAAATATTCGTTGCTCTATTTCTGTAGTGGTGACAGCAGATAAGGCACCGATACTTGCGTTTTTATAGGGCTTTGATAAACTTGGTTATCGTGATGTTTGTACTGGCGCCCGGCGGGCCGCGCGGACTGCTCTTCCACTGGCCTGCAATCATCTGCAGGGCATTCTTATTTCCTAGTTATGTTTATTATTTGTTAGTGGATCACAGAACCAATACCCAAGAATTGACCCATTTTATTGGTTTTGTGGAAGTTAAGTTACATTTCTATTTTGTAGTCGTATGACTTCTACTACAATGCATAAGAAGTTATTATTCCATTGTTGAGCAAACAGCGTTCCTGAAGGTTGAGAAAACCTTGCGGCTAGCGGCCGCGTGTAGATAACTTAACATTAATTGTTTAACTATCTATACTTTATCAGGAAGCGATAAAAAACTGCCTGATATTAGAACTAATATACTGCATTACGCTAATCCCTTAAAACGTAGGTAAGTACATTATTATAAAAAGATATTCGTAATTAATAAAAAATATACCTACCTTATATTTTCTTTACAACACATAAAGTGTGTTAGGGCCGCATTTCATTACGACTCCGGTTGCGCAACTTGGTCGCGGCACTTGTGTCTGGAGCTACCATGCGAAGAACACCAAAACAAACACTAAGGTTGTCAGTTTCAAAAAGGACGAAGAGTTGACAATTCCTTTGCTGTACATATACGTATAGACTTATGATTAATCTAGGCGTCTCAGCCAGTCAGAAAATTGAATAAAGCTAGTAGTGCGTTCTAAACAGTAGGTTTCTATGAAGAAGGACTAGCAAGAAACTTCATAAATACTCTTCGTCTGTCATGATACCATTAGCACTCAAACGTAAACAAAGTTCGGCAGATGCGCAGCTGTCTGGAGTAAGTATGCTTAAGTATATGAAGTTATTGAGAAGCAGGAAAGTCCTGAGTAGCTGCTGCTGTAGCTGCAACGCCGAACTTTCCTAAACTATGCGATCTGTTGATGAAATGCCGCTTTCGCATTTTAGTGTCAATAGCACGGAAGCGGATCAACCGCGGTAGGTAGGTATACGAAATACCTCGAGTTGTAAGTGTGTGAATAAGTTGATCAGCGGCCGGTCGGGCGGGTTGGAAGTAGGTGGCTAACGCTAAGCTAAAGTATTCGGCGCGGGTCAGGGCCGCGTGCATCCCGCGCACAGGCGAGCTGCAGAGACCATACTCTTGGGCTATGTGATGTAATCAATGGACTAGCAATACCAGCAAAAAGAGAATTCACACCAGCGAGGAGTAGGTATATAATAGAATAGTATACCTACATGAAACCATATTTTATTCCGTGGTGTTAGGCAATCTGGTCTTCTCCCATTTGTAACCGACCCTTTGTGCGTATTAGCCTAGTTCTATTCTGTCTCTAGCTTGTTGTAGAGGAAAGTGGAAAACACATTTTTTCTTACTGTTTTTCTCTGATTAATTTCGTTGCGGGATCCAAGACAGTTTAATCATTTCTCCGGGACTAGTCAAGCTTCATTGCTTCGGCGCTGTTTTGGTAGACTCAAGAAAAGTGTGGCATTATTGTCCCGTATAGGTACTTTGAATGTAGTTGCAATGTTGTCAGTTATGTGAGCATGAGTAGACATAGACTCGAGATAGTTTGAGTCTGTTTTCGAACGCAGGGTCTATTGTACCTTCTGAGAGTGGTTGTCATGTGGTGTCTGAGTGTCTCCCCCTCCCCTTCCCCGCTGGTTGCCTTGCATCCATCCAGCGGCGCGTTAGACAACCTGATCGGAACTCGTTTCAATTAACATCGATATGATTGCTGCTCACCAGCTCGCGTTGTTTGGACACACGCTGTATAAGCCGCCGCCGCGCAAGTACTCGTTATACAGAGTGTTGCGTGAACGGCAGCTTGTTTGTAAGGAGTTTGTGTGTGACATCTTTAACTATATCAATAGTCATTATGTGGCACAATAAGGCGAGTGTGGCTGTACTCTGTAAGCTCCGTACTATTTCTACTATTGGATAGGTATTTTTCTACTATTAAATACTATTACTACAAGTCGGACTCGTAAACACTTATTTCTTGTTATTGAAGCAAGCGAAACGCACGCTCTGTGATAACTGTCTACCTATTACGGTTCATGAGATACAGTCTGCAGACAGACAGATGGTTGGAAGGCCAGTCTAACGGCCAACAGAGCAGTATTATTGGTACCCTGGAATCTGGAAGGAGCCTGCCTAGGAGTGTGCCCTGTACCTCTGCCTCTGAGCTCCACACAACAATCTAGTCTTAACGCCTTTATAACTGTTCTGCTGACGCAGTCGACGCTGTTGAGTCTTATGTAGAAATATCGATACAAAGAAAAATAATAAGTTATATATCGGTTTTCACTAACTCTTTATAACACCTGAACTAATGTCTAAACAATAGCGCAGCTCAGCGGCGACGGTTGACGAATAATATCATGAGTGACCACTTAATAAAATATCATTTAATTTTAATGGGAATGGTTCACAATGCCAATTAATCGTTTTAAATAACTGTAAAGATCTGTTAAAAAATCTTAGTTCTGCTAAAGATTCACATTGAGTTCCATGGCCAGATTTTTTCAGGAATCTGAATCGAGAGTCGTCGACTTACTTTGTACTATTATTTTATCTGTTACAAATGAAAAAAATATTATATGCAAAATGTTTTGATTTAATGAGCGGTCGAATGTGTTTTTTTAAATAAAGCAATTCGTGCGATTGATTTTTGATCACACCATCATCATGTTCAGGATCCTAACAACAAACATTTGAGATTTCATCGCAGAGCAAAAATCTGAAGATGTTTGTTTGTTTAAAAGTGGTAATCTCTGGAACTCTTAATTGGATTCGAGATATGTTTTTTGTACTGTTATTTAATTAAGCCTTACACACATGTAGGTAGCTATATAACTACTGTAATATGTACTGTCATACAGTTGTTTGAACTAGAGCGACGTCGAATTTGAGGGTTTTGAGCAATTGCAAGTGCATTCGAGCTTTTATTAGTGGATCCAAAGGCATATTATCCCTGAAGTAAACTAGGAGCACCTATTTGCTTCAGGGATAATATGCACCTGGGGCATGTGCCTAGAAGCGCCTGGTAACGAAAGGCGGTTCGAGCGCAGATATTTTTAAGAAATCTGATAACTGTTCATTCACTTCAGAATTGATCTTAATTACCACCACCACCACCTACGGGAGTAAAGCGGTAGCTAAGATGTAAGTCATAAGAGAAACCGCGGGCGACAACTAGTAGCCACGTGAGTTAAACAATTATCTCCGGATGAAGTGGGAACGATCCTCAAACAGCCGGGTCGTGACCTCCGCGATATAAAACGAATCGCTTCGGCGTGCTGTGCGCTGATCGCTTACTATGAGAACTGTTATGCAATCGCAGCAACTGCGTGATATGCACATACCTACTCTATCACCAGTAAATGACGGCTATTTTTAGATTGACTCATTGATATAAACAAAATCTAAATATTTTTTTTGAATAAAATAATGATGAGTCATGGTCCTTAACTGTCAATTTTAAATGTGTTTAGGTAGTGTCATTCGATAATAAGTTAATACCTAAGTCGTATAAGGTCAAAATCTGTGAAAATGATTGTAAGGAAAATAACTAATATGAACTCAAAAGAAATTGTCCCATTTCATTAAGGCATCAAGTTATATTGCAGCACGTATTTTTTAATTAAGAAAGGTTTTATGAATATTGGCATAACGCTGCTTTGTCAGTGAGATGAAGTGCAATCTCACTAAGGAGCACTGACAGGGAGTGTGTGTCTGGCTGTCCTGGCCGTACGTTTACATCATTTATTATTTTTAACCATCTTACTATTTCTATAAACATCGATGTAACTAACTGTTCTCAGACTAATTTAATTATAAGGATTATTCTAAATGAAGTTAAAGACGTAGCCTCCCCAGTCTCCGACGTCAGCAGTAGTGTCGCCATGCGGCTGCTCGGAGGGACTCAGAGGTCGACAAAGAGGGCCACGGTCAACCCGAACGAGATCATTAAGGCATACCAACACCAGTAGCCATTTAAATACAGGTACATAAACATTAACACCACGTTTGGGTTCGTAAAAACGAAGACGGTGATTTAAGATTAATTTTAAAGTTAGATGAAGCAATTTAACTTACTGTACGAAGCAGAATCACCACGACAGAGGTCACAATTATCAAGTACTTTGACCTCCTCGATAATGTGTGCGATAACGCGCTGCACAGCGCTGTTGTTCGCACTGATACGATAACCTACACCGACACCATGGCCAGGAGAGCTTGCAGCCTCACCCTGCGCAGATACTTCTAGGTAGATCCTCTCTCTTCTCTAGACCAGTGTTGGATCTCACTTGTTACCACAGTATACTAGCAATCGTTCATGCTCCTGTGTACCGTAGATATTGATCACCGACAGCTATTAGGAACAATTCATCGGCGATTAGTATCTATTCAGTTGATTAGCGCGGAGCGGCGCGTGGCGGGCGGTAATGAGCGCCCGGCACTGGCGCGCAGTGAGTGCACACCGGCTGTCCTCTGTTTATCCTTGTAATAGGAGCCTCTTTAAAGTTACGTAAATGTGTTAAGTACGTGATTGTACTAACATTTTCTTGCTATTATGAGAAACTTTTAATAAGAAGAAAGAAAATGTTCTGTAACTTTGTTTGTATGTTTACTACCTATTTACGCAATAAACACCCAATTTTAGGCACTTACTAATCAGACGAGCAGCATTACTCGGGCTCGTACTCGTCGACTGTAAAATTACAGGATACGTTGTTATACGTTTTTAGAGTAGAATAAACTTTCTTTTAGGCTGCGTAAGCCCATATATCTAAATACATTAACCTAACATACATACACTATATATCTATAATCACGTTTGTGTCATTACTAAAGTTTAAACAAGTAAGTTAAAGCACTTCACTATTTTGCACTAAATCTTTGTGCACTCCGGTGGCACTTGTCCATTTATCTTGTAGTTTTTGTACTGTTCACACAAAAAGTGTAGGTATTTAACTGACTGCACGCCAGCTTCAGAGTAACTGCAAGCATCCAAATACATTACACAACAAATCCTGATACAGTAAGTATTATCATGGATGTATTCCGCGATCCTCACCAGTAGGAAGTCGTGGCAAAGTTGTTATCGACTGACCACTTCCGACGTGTGTATGACGGCGTAGTGCTTATGTGAACCGATGGGCTTCCCAAAAAATGCCATAATGATTATTTTTATTCCTAAACTGCAATGCAAAGCGTTCAAATGTACCTGGCCTGGGTAAAGTTATTAAGTGCTACACGAGACCAGTCAACGTGCTAAGAGTCACTAGCAATAATAACATCATTGTGATAGCTTTTACTTTCGTCCGTCCCGTAAATAATGTTGTTGGCAGTATGACGCAGCTACCACTTAACTGAAGAGTGCACTGCTCTCCACATAGCTGGGCACGCCTTGTGTACAAGCATTGATGAATGTTTGCTCTGCACAGAAGCGTCGCCCGGCTGCAGTGAAAGTACTCGCGCACTCGTCTTGCCATATCATACCTAGCTACCTGCTGCGACTGCGCTTACACTCACTATGTTCTACATCACGGAACCTGAACTTATTTCACGTATTTCTGTGTCATGTGAACCAGCGCCCTTGTTTTTCCGTACTAAAAAAAAAAGTATTACCGTACTAAATCTAGTAATTACCATACCTTAAAGGCGTTTCGTTAGATATAGTTAAAATGTCTTAACATGGTATTTATAAATTAAGGTGTTTCCATATGAACCTACCTCTGTTAAATAAACGTTCCTCAGTGCCCTTTGACCTAACTCTATCTAATTTTAGGAGTTATACTTTTAGTTTTACATCTTTACCATAACTGCGATGGTATGGTAACAGTGCCTGTCCTGCTCATATCTTAAGGCAAGCTGCCTCTATAGGTCAATAATCTAATCTACTTAAAAAGCTGAAGAATTTCTTAGTTAAGAGATCTTGCTAATCTTAGTTATTCAGATTCAATTTTGTTTTTTACCTCTGAATAGTGAAAAGATCGAGGAAGGCATAGACTATGAAATATCACGCTACAGCCTACGGGAGCGAAACAGTAACGAAAGTTTATTACAGATTTTTAGTTTATTTTCTTAAAACCAAATTATTTGAATGAGGCAATTCTCATTCAAATGATATGGCAACGACAAAACGACTAATGGGAGAAGCCCTGTGGAACCAGTTTGAGTAGGTATCTAAGTCAACACACCGTAGCGTAGTATGTCGATACATAAGAATTTGTACTTCACGCACATGTTTAGTTAATGTTATGTGACCTTAGTGATAGATTTAGGGCGGAAATGTAAAGACCGTTAAGATTCCAATAAATATAATTTAGCCAGAGCACATGCATATATCGCAGAAAGTAAAATCAAAAAGGAATGTGTCAACTTCAAATAACGCTGACAGACAGACCATCATGACAAAGAGTTTATATTTCTAATACTACCCCTTAAACCAAAGTCATGATGCTAAATAGAAGTAGTTACTTAACAGAACAATTTATTAACCTAATGATGTCTACAAAACTTTAACACAATATCACAAAGAATTAGAAAAAATAAACGTATAACCAAAACCTTACAAAATATGCAAACACAATCCTTTTACAAATTGATCATGTTTCTCTTTAGTCAAAGGCTTTGTCAACAGATCTGCAATCATTAAATCTGTTGGTAAATACTTAACATTAACATGGGCGTAGCCAGCCTTGGGCTCAGGATGGGGCAGAAGTCAACCTCCCCTACTCCCGGTATTTTTTTTTTTTACTTGAGCCGTTTGGGCTCTGAGCCTTAATAAAATGTAATATTTAGTTTATTCAAATCTTTATAAAAGTATTGGCCATGCCCATACTTTGTATTTTGTAATGTTATTGCCAAGAGTGTGAGTGAGTGTGTGAGCGGTGCTAGAGAAAGGGCAGAGCGGACACGTCAGAACGCTCTGGACCAGAGATATAGAATAATAAAATCTTCTCAAAATACCTGAGTAAAGTAGGTACAAATTTCACATAACGAGAGAGAAATAGAGAGAGTATGGTCGACGTGTCCTCGTAGAGGCGATCGGCGGCGGTGACCTCTCGCGCCCGGCGCTGGTTCAGGCCATGCTTCGGGGCGAGACGGAATGGGATGCCGTCGCCTCTTTCTGCAAAGCAGTTATGCTAGTGAAGGAAGCGGCGGCGCGCGAGAGGCAACGACGAGCCTCTCGCCCCGGACTAAGCCCCAGGCGAAGACGTCGAGAGTCGCAAGACGACTGCGGATGGCGAGTGATGGGTAGCTTGCCGCCTGGTTAGGACCAGGACCGCGTCGACGGCGCGTTAGTGTTCCACGCGCGCCTCAAAGAGAAGAAATCAGCACAGGAAGGGGCCCAACAGGGCCAACGCCTGCCGCGGTCGCGGAATGTTTAGTTACCGTGACCCTGGAACATAAAGGGCAACCGAAGGAACATGAGTGGAGTTTAGTCAGTAATAGTCTGACACGCCCTCCCGCCGCACCCAGGACGGGAGCAGTCATTTGATGATTACCCACTCACCAAAAAAAAATGGTCACTTGTGATTTTCACTGATGAATCCAGGTTTGGATTTCATCCTGATTCGCGAAGAGTACGCGCTTGGGGTGAACCCGGACGTTGGAATCGACTGCAGCATCCACAACAAGTTAATGTAAGTATATCGAGGTGGCACGATTATGGTTTGGGCAGGAATTCGTCTCGGCGGTAGAACGGACCTCGTTTGGATACAAAGCAATATGGCTGCTCTAAAATACCGAAATGAGCATGATGATGACAGCAAATCGGACAAAATTTCCAGCTAATGCACAACAATGCCTGACAACTTACGGCGCCTATCGTTACAAGTTACAACAGCATCCAAGCTTTAGACTGGTCTGCACAATCCCCTGACTTAAATCCTATTGAGCATGCCTGGGATATGCTTTAGAGAAGAGCTTTTAGGAATTTCCCTGAAGATATTGTAGATGAAAACCAGTTTTTCTTGCATCTTAGCAGGACTTGGGGCAGTATTCCACAACAGGATTTTGACTATTTTTGACACGCTTATTTTGAGTATGCAGAACCGCTGCAGATGATTGTGTCAGGAGAGTCTTAGGTGGATCCACGGATTATAAATTTTAAGTTTACAACAATTTTTATAAAAAAAGTAGCTGTTTTGTTTAGGTTTAGATGTTTCAAAAAACTTTTTTTCAAAAAATAGTAACCGCCTTCAAAAACTAAAAACCCAAAAATAACTAAAATTTCGGTAGTCGGTGGCACAATGACAAATTGACTGGCAGAACAGAAGCCACCGACTTCCGAAATTTTAGTTATTTTTGGGTTTTTAGTTTTTGAAGGCGGTTACTATTTTTTTTTAAAAAAAGTTTTTATTTATTACTTTTTAGTGTCGACTAGTACAAATTATAGTTTATAAAACGAAAATAGAAACTTGAAGAAAGAGTACACATCGTCTATGAATATTTCGTCATTTTTTTTTGTTTTTGGTAAATTTTTCGAGAAGCACTGAACCGATCGCCACAAAATTTATATGGGACCACCCCTGAATCATAACTTATCAAACAAAAAAAGAACCATCAAAATCCGTTTACAATTGACGGAGATATCGCGTAACAAACATACAAAAAAAAACATACAGACGAATTGAGAACCTCCTCCTTTTTTGAAGTCGGTGAAAAATAAAGTTAAGATTGAAAGTTTGTCTGAGTTTTTCCTCTTCTTCTAGGTTTTTTTTTTAAATTTAACTTTATCTAAAAGTTTATTATCAGATTAGATAGGCTATTAAACATGGTTTATTTTAATGTGTAGTTGTCTTAACAAAAAGTTAATAGAATTATAGTTATTTAGGTTTAATTGAAATATCCCTAGACCATGTTGATGTGTGTATTTATCTACGGTCGGTAATACAGCTCGGTTTCAAAAGACCGCTGTGATGCGCGCGTTCGGTCAATCGTGCGCGCTTTTTGTTTTGATCGCACTTTTTTCCATGTAGACTATTTTTTTTTTACGGATATTATGATTGTTGTTAGTATAAGATTTTTTTTATTTTTTGTTAGGCACCTAATAGATCAGAGCCAGGGTGGGGCAAGCGCCCCAGCTTGCCCCAGTGTGGCTACGCCCATGAACATTAACAAAGTTTTTCTTTATATTTTCACTAATAAAGTGATGCCTGACATCAATATGCTTAGTTCTGTTATGATACATACAATTCGTAGTTAATTTTTGAGCAGACTGATTATCATTAAACATTGTTACTTGACAATGAATATTTAACAATTCATTCAAAAAACTTCTTACAAAAAGAGCTTCTTTACAAGCATCAGAAAGCGCCATGTATTCAGCCTCTGTGCTGGAGAGAGCAACAGTCTTTTGCTTACGACTCTCCCAAGTAATCAATGAATTACCAAACCTAAAAATAAAACCGGTGAAAGACTTACGATCAAGTTCGTTTCCACCCCAGTCAGCATCTACATGAGCAGTTACATCCACTCCGCTCTTCTGAAAAACTAATCCATAGTTTACAGTACCTTTTAGATAGCGAAGAACCCGTTTCAAAGCTTTCCAATGTACTTCTGTGTGACACTCGTTGAATTGACTAAGCACACTCACAGCATGAGCAATATCTGGTCGGGTGCACACTGCTATGTACATGAGACAGCCAAGCAAATTCCTGTAAAGAGAATTATCACTTTTAGTATCTCCTTTTGGTAATTTGATTCCTTTTTCTAATGGAGTTTTTGCAGGTTTGCAATCTGCCATGTTAAATTTCTCCAATACCCTTTTTATGTATCCTGTTTGATCGAGTGTAACTTTGTTCTGAGTTTTATTCACTCTCATCCCGAGGATTTGGTGTGCAGACCCAAAATCCTTCATTTCAAACGTGTTCATAAATTCATGTTTAACCTTTTCTTTCAAAGCTGAATTACTTGAAAACAATAAAATATCATCGACATATAGAGCAATTATTATTAAATCACTCTTAGTTTTCATATAAAAAACACATGGTTCTGAAGTCATCCTTTTGAAGTGCATTTTCTGTAATAACACGTCGTTTTTTCTCTCGTACCACATTTTAGAAGCTTGCTTTAAACCATAAATAGCTTTATTTAATTTGTACACAAAATGTTTTTTATCTTTTACTATGAAACCTTCTGGTTGTTCCATATAAACATTTTCATTCAAGTTGCCATTTAAAAAGGCAGTCTTGACGTCAAGATGATCGATGTCCAAATTAAATTCAGCAGCTATAGCAAGGAGTGTTCTAATAGTTGAGTGTCTTACCACCGGAGAGAATGTTTCTTCATAATCGACTCCATACTTTTGTGAGTAACCTTTTGCTACCAGCTGCCGCGCTTTGTACTTCAAAAGTTCTCCATTGAGACCTCTCTTCTTTTTAAAAATCCATTTGCACTTTATTGGTTTCTGACTCTTTGGTCTCTCTACTAAAGTCCAACATTTGTTGTCTATAAAAGATTTATACTCATCTTTCATAGCTTCTGTCCACTGAGCTGCATCCGTACCAGCCATAGCTTCTTGCACCGTTCCTGGTTCGTCATCGTCGTTGCATAGTTTATTAACCAACAGAGACACAGCCTCGTCGAGATCTTCATATACAGAAGAATCCGATGTCATCTCATCCAATGTTGAGCTACCTGGAACGTATGTGGGATCCGCAGAGAAATTTGATTCTAAAGTGGTGTCAATCTCACTATCTGAATCATGCACTGTAATTGTGCTCGACCGCGTTTTTCTTTGGTCATCAGAAAATTCTGGTGTTACAGTGGATGGTTCAGACTGGCTCGGCTCAGCTTGTTGTGAGTACTGGCCATCATGAACAACATTCACAGGTTTCCTCGAAGTATCATTTTGAGGAAAATCGATCAACACATAGTCAAAATTATCATCATGCGACCTATTATTGAGAAACTTATTCTCCAAGAAAAACACATCTCTTGCCTTGACACACTTTAACGATTTTTCAGGATCCAACAGACGATAACCTTTTGTACTTTCACAGTACCCAACAAAAATATGCTGCTTGGACTTCGAATCCAATTTGTTTCTATTCGGTGTAACAGCATAGGCAATGCAGCCAAAAGTACGTAAATGACTAACATCTACCTTTTTGTTCGTCCATTTTTCCTCAGGTACTAGTCCAATAAGTGCCTTAGTTGGTGTCCGATTTTTTAGATACACAGCAGTATTTACCGCCTCTGCCCAGAATTTTTTGTCCAGGCCAGCATCCCTTAACATGCACCTAGCTTTCTCGACAATAGTTCGGTTCGCTCTTTCCGCCACACCGTTTTGTTGCGGAGAATACGGGACCGTTGTGAGATGTTTGATTCCGTTCTCTTTCAGGTAAGCCTGTAATTTCGAGTTAACGAATTCACCACCATTGTCACTACGTAGAATTTTAATTTTGTGGTTAGTTTCATTTTCCACTAAAACTTTAAAATTCTTAAAATGCTCAAAAACCTCGTTTTTGTTACGCAAAAAATAAACAAATGTCTTCCTACTCAAATCGTCAATAAATAACAAAAAATATCTAGCGCCACCAATAGACTGTACTGGCATTGGTCCACACAAGTCAGTATGTACCAATCCTAGTAACTGTGTCGCTCGTGTATATGACCTCTTAGGAAAGGGAGCACGAGTTTGTTTCCCTTCAATACACGCAACACAAGGATTAAAAATATTTGAATTATATTTAATACCTGTGACCATACCTTTATTCATCAGTGCCATACTCCTGGAGTTTAAGTGACCAAGTCGACGATGCCACAACTCCTGCAACTCCTCTTTCACTGTACCTTTAACTGAGTTTGACGAAGAAATCATCACAGTCTCTTCACTAGACTGCTTTTCTTTGGTAACTGTACTGGAAGAAGCAAAAATAGTATTGCCGCTCCCCCCACACAAAGGCTGATTAATGGCATCAAGTTGATATATACCATTCCTAAGAGTGGCAGTTGCCAAAACGTTGTCCTCATTAGATACAATACATTTCTGTTTATAAAAAGTTACTTTATAACCTTTTTTTACTAAACAACTAACAGAAAGCAAATTTGCCGAAAGATTTGGCACATAATAAACATCTTTGATTTTTCTTACACAGTCCTGCAGTTCGACATACACATTACCTTTTCCAGCTGTTGGCAATTTATCACCGTTAGCAACACTTACTTGTGACGAACTTACAACATTAAAATCATGAAATAGTTCTCGATTGTTGCACATATGATTTGACGCGCCGCTATCCACGTACCATACGCCACTCTGGAAACTGACGGAGAGTGCCGTTAGAAGACCCTCGGATTTAGATTGCTTATCAGATTTCTTGTCCGGTTTCTTATTATTCCTCCAGCAGTCCTTGCTCAAATGTCCAGTCTTCTTGCATTTATAGCACTTCGGTGCTTTTCTGGTTGCAAACGCCATGGTATCATCTGATTTATTCCTGCGGTCGTATTCTTGCAATAACTTGCCTTTAACAATGTCACTTGACAACTTTAAATTCGAATTCTCCAGTGCCATAATAAGCGGATCATAATTACTTGGTAACCCACTGAGCATAATGACAGCCAAGAATTCATCATCCAGAGATGAATTGATATCAAGCAGTTGTTGTGACAGTTCCTGCAGCTTGCCAAGGTAACTTTCCATGCTATCATGCTCTGTCAGTTTGGTGCTGAACAGCGCTCTCAACAAACTTAATCTTCGGCATAGCCCTTTGTCCTCATAGGCTCTGCTCAAATTGTTCCACGCTTCACGTGCATCCTTCGCGTTCCTGACATGAGGGAATGCACTCGAATGTACCGACAGACATATACGTGCAAGTGCCTTCTGCGATTTTTTTATTTCTGCATCGCTCAATGTTACTTTATGCTCACCATCGATAGTATCCCACAAGTCTTCATGAACTAATATCATCTTCATGCAAAATTTCCATGTAGAATAGTTTTCTACCTTTGAGCTTTTCGATGCTCTGCATTGAAAATTTTTCGGCCATCTTTTTTACGCGTAAAAATTATAATTTATTTAACTTCTACTTTCGCAAAAAATATTACTATTCCCGCACAGCGTTAGGCGTTCTGGGCCCATAACCTGATAGATTTAGGGCGGAAATGTAAAGACCGTTAAGATTCCAATAAATATAATTTAGCCAGAGCACATGCATATATCGCAGAAAGTAAAATCAAAAAGGAATGTGTCAACTTCAAATAACGCTGACAGACAGACCATCATGACAAAGAGTTTATATTTCTAATACTTAGAAGCCGAGCATTAACTAAGAACCATGGAAAGTTATTTGATGAACAAATTGTTTCGGTATCAGTACAAGTGTGTCGCGTGGTGGTTGACAACAGCAGTAGGTAGTGCGTGGTGCGGGCGCTGCGTGCGGGTGACGCGCTGACGCCGCCGCAGATAACACGCGCGGCGATAGCCCCCGAACTGTGACATCTCGCCCACTGATAGCGGAACACCACACACATTCACTGCGAACGCACAGAAGACCCACTCTCAATGACTACTCAACTAGCGATATCGCTGAACCGCGTGAATGGCGAGTCTGCGATGTTAGTTTTAAAGATAAGAGTAGTCAGTAAATATAGTATAATCAACTCGTCTCAGTCCGTGGTCCTTCTATGCGTGCTTACGTGGTGCCGTGACACCAGTGACCAGAGCTATAACGACACGAACAGCGAGGCTCATCAGGCCTCATATAATGGCACTTACGCCGACCACTTTGTAGCTTAATTTATGATGCAAACTACTGAATAATGTGCAACCTAATAAATATGGACGATCTGATTTGCTTACTTATTTACATTCAACCGAAATGTGTGTCGTACCGGTTATGACCTTTAGACCATGTTTTAATGAAACTGTCACCGTATTATAATCACGATGTGGGTTAACTATTGACTACATTATATACTCACTTACTTTATCCCTTGGCTGTTGTGTTGTATGGTCCTGATGTGGTCTTACAACCGATTTCACAAGAGCTGATGACTCCAGCATGGCTGTTTGCCGCAATATGGCCAGTATCCAAATAAAAAGATGGTAAGGCAATATCCTGGCTGATCCAGTAGTACAAAGGGTGCATCCAAAGAGCTTCACACTGAACAAGGATATGGCACAAGGAAAGGAAGCCTATAGCTCTAACTGAAACTGCAAACGATTATAACTAATGAGTGCTCTTTAACCCAGCAGCTGAGTTTAAGCTAGACATTAGCAAAACCAGCTAACTTAGTGAGACTGTTCAATCCGGACTGTTCAATGACCGTTCAAATAGAACCCTTCACCATCACACTGGCTCTTGCTACTGTGCTGGTGATACACTGATGAGTACCTATTTTTTTTTGTTAATATCGCTGCCATTGGGTATTACCTGCGTTGTCGTTGCTGCGGCAGCGTGGTCCGCAATAGGTCGGTAGAGAGAGCATAACAACATAGGTATAATAAAATTAATAAAAAGTAAAAAAAATATACCTGCAAGAAACGTGATTTTTCGGCCTTCTCGTGCTCTATTTTATTTAATATTGTTTATTGGTTGTACGGAACCGACGGAAACCTTGAAAATCTGACTTGCATTTGAAGTGATTTTGTAAATTATGAAAAAATCTCATTAAAGATCTTACCGCCATCTGTAAAATGTACTGTTAAACATAACGCTCGGTGCGCTACTCGCATATATTGGTTTCATAGCGTCCTCGACTCCACGCATGCTACGAAGATGTTTCAAGTAAAGTGAAACAGATGGCGCTGATTTCAGTCTTATTAATAATGTTAAAAATATATTTTATTATGGGAACTATATTTTTTGTCACCAAAATTTATATTTGTCATCAAGTTGTATCACCAAATAAATAGATCTATCGACACGAAATATTTTTGTTCACAGATAAACAAAAAGTGTGCCCAGGTATGAATTATCAAATTAATGTGTAAAATAAGAGATCGATTACCAATAAAAATGTGATTTATCAAATGAATATAAACTTCGTTCGTCTATTAATAGTTTTATTACTAAAATAATAGCTTTGTGCTCAGATTAATAGATCTGTCACCAACACTTTAGCCCTTAACGAAATGGTTGGTTAGGTTAGGTTAGAACTGTGACTGTGACCATACAACGCCAGAAATCCTCTTTTGCAAAGCAAACATTCGTTTATTTGCTCTGTTTTAGAATAATTGGTGATCTATTTTAATTAGATTGCTTATATACGTATTAGTACAAAAACACTTATTTGGTACTAGACCCTATATCTCCATGATTTTAGTTGATTTATTGTGAAATTGATTTAATTTTGTTTGGTGACTACAATCTGGTGACAAATCTACTATTTTGGGGACAAACACTATTATTTAGGAAACCCAAAACCAATTAAATTGGCGATAGCTTAAATCATACTCTTTTATTACTTATCTTATTTTAGTAAGTTTTATTCTTAGCTTGCTTAGTAACCGATGAGATTAGCATTAATATCGCTTTATGACTGATAACTAATCTAATAAAGCTAAAGAGTTTGTTGCTTTCAGCTAATCTTTGGTGCTACAAGGCGGATTGAAACAGATCTTTTCTATAATAGTTTATAAGGTATTGAATGTCCTATATATATATATATATAATTTACAATATAGGTACCTACCTACGGCCTACGGAAGCAAAGCAGAAGCCACCGGGGATAGTAAGCATTAATAGGCGAGATGACAAAAAAAAAAGTAATTAGTCCGTCAGTTAGATAATCAAAAAATTTGGGACACGTATTTTTTTCTTTTTTTTTCGTAAACAGAAAATGACGACAATACAATGCGCTAAAGTTTCGTGAAACGTCACGCCTTAGTATAATTTTTACTGAGGAGTGGCGTCACAAGCCCCCTCTCCGGAACTTTGATGCTCTTTATCTTTGTATCATGTTATTAATTTGATCAAGCAAAAAATATGTGTCCAGTATTTTTGGACTGTCTAACAGACGGACTAAACAGAATGTCATTCTTTTGATGTAATCAACATCCCTATTCTTCCCAGTTACATATAAGTAATGAAATTACTTCTAAAATACCTGTGGACTGTGCTTAGGTTTTATTGTTTTACAGGGGTTGTACTTGTTCTAGCTGGTCCATGTCAATAGGTGTATAGGTATAAAACATAAGGTCTCTTCATGAAAAATCAGAACACCTACAGAAATAAGATATAGAATCAGGCGTTACTTTGCGGAAATCCATGACAGATAAAACAAATATAATAGGTATTTAGTTTTAATTCCGCAATTTAAATTGCGGAATTAAAACTAAATATTATATTTGTTTTACCTACAGAAATATTTATTGAAGCGTAAACAAAGAATAGGTTCAGTAAAGGTTAAAACAAATGACGTCTGTGAATAAAACGTTTCTCTTTTGTTGGAGACCAGTGTGTAGCAGCAGGAGGGCACGTGCTGGTGGCGAGGTGTCGGAGGCACCGAGAGGTCGCGGGAGGGCGTAGGGCCGAGGCAGCAATTGTCTTGTTTGACAATGCGGGTCGTCCATTGTGCAAGTTGCGGATCGACATGCGAGTTTGTGTGATATTTAGTGATAACACGTTTATAGGTAGACTTTGAGATAGGTTTAAGCATTGATCATTTATTTTACTTATCCAAATTTTACTAGTGGGCACCATTAAATCGGCCCACGGAGAAAAAGGTTATACAGTCCAGAAAACTGGTACCGATTATAGACGAAAAATTAAAAAAGCTACCTTTTTCGGCCAAAACTTACTATTACTATTGCACTGCGCTGAATACCGCGTGCGATATTTCGACTGGTACAATTTTTAACCGACTTCTAAAAAAAAGAGGTGGTTCTCAATTCGGTTTTTTTATGTTTGTATCAGTTCTCCGTCGTTTATGGGCCGATTGCCGAAAACGACAAACCATTCATACACAAAACGAGTCTGAACAACGAGCAGTGTAAAGGGTACTTTACCCCTCGTGGTGACGAAGGGTGATGCTCCAGTGCCGGTATTGTTCCCTGGTCAGTGAGTCATCAGTCAGGAAAAATCAGCCAATGACAACCCCCGCTCTTAGCCGGAGCGGCAGATAGTGTCAGACTCTTACTGACTAAAAGACCCACCCCGTTCCTTCTAGCCTTCATACCGTGGCTCGAGCTATCTTTCGAAACTAACCATGGCCTCAGTGCCTACTGGTTAGTTTCGAAAGATAGCTTCGATCCAGCTACGTCCCTGCTGTTGCTGACAACTCCTTGAGGCCAGGCGCGCAGGAACAGTACGCGCCGTCGACGATTTGGACTTAGTCCTGTCAGTTGGACGGCCGGACAGCGAGCTACCTATTGCTCACTGTCCGCAAGCCCGCGACTAAGGTGGCCGGAAATCGAAATCGGAGTTCCGGCGGCGGCGGCGGCGAGTGCGCCGTTACCTGATGCATTCGGCCTCCTCCTAGCACTACTGCTTCGCAAAAGTCGGCGATCGCCTGCCACTTCTCCTCCCTCCGGACCATGCCTCAAGCAAGGCCCGGCGCGAGAGGTCTCTGCCGCCGATCGTTCCCACCGATCCGTTTTTTCGGTTAAAAATAGTAGTAGTCGGAATATCGCACGCAATATTCAGCGCAGTGTAAAGTGCGCGTACTCGGCAAATAAGTTTTGGCCAAAAAAGGGTTGTTTTTTCAATTTTTCCTCTATAATAGGTACCAGTTTTCTGGACTGCATAACTTTTTTCTTCGTGGGCTGATTTAATGGTTCCCATAGTAAAAAAAGAACCTACATTCACGAACTATTATATGGACTAGGTTTCATCACCCGACGCCACTTGGACCAGAGTCCATACAAAAATGTCCGATCTCCTTTTTTTTTTAATTCATCTTAATTTAGTTGACTATCACTCGATTATGTATAATGGGCACTTACTTATGGTATAAAAAACAAAAACTACCCAAAAAACACTACCATTAAGTGTATTGCCAAGAAAATGAAAGACAAACCACAATATTTACATGTACTTCAAACAAAAGAAACTATAGGCTCTTTTAGAAATATGAGTTTGATGTATGAGTGGATTAGTGAGAACCAACCCCACATCCAGAAACTCGGTAACATTAATTAATTTGTATCATTAAAACACGCGAACTACGCGAATAATACGCAACTTGGAACACAAACGACGATTTACTTTAGATGGCTATTGTATTATTTTTTATTTATTTTTGGTGAAACAGAATTCGAGATTGTTCCGACATATTCTAACTAAAACTATTAAAAAGGCACTATAGTGTAATGTAGTAACCCTCAAAAATGCTTATTTTCTTGTCTCTAAGAACCTTACATTAGGGTACAAAAAGTACGCTTATGTATAGGCCAAATAAAACAAAGCTGCTTAGCTTGTACTTAATCCTTCGGACACAATCATGTGATTTGAAACACAATAGAAAGACAATAGCAGCCCGACAGCCGGCTGTCGGTTGGTCGTTGAAAGGTATATCAAACTTTTTAACCATTTGAAAAAGTATTGCTTTGTGGTTACGAGGTATAAGGAACAGAGTGTAAAGTTCCTCATCCTCCATTGAAAAGGGAGGATCCTCCGACCAGACGGGTGTTGTGTCTGCTGGGCTACTGCTCTACGGTTCTAGGATCCCGATGTAGGATCGTCAGTTGTAGTTCACTTGTTCGGAGATAGATGTCGTCACAAGGGTAAGAAACTTCACGCCACGCTCCAAACTTTCCGCAGGCATGCTTCATTTTAAACGCACACTACTATCTCTATCGTTTGCCACGTCCCGCAAATTGTTTATTTACTACTTTCATTGTATGTGCAATAAATTACTGAAAATGTAATAATAATAATACATAATATAATACAATAGGTCAAACATGGCCAGACGGACAAATATACCGGCCCGTCGTCTGCTAACCTGAGACAACTCCAGTAACAAATCCAGTTTCTGCGAATTAGGCACAGAGAATTAATCTTGTTGGTCCCCAGAGCGCGAGCGGCGCGTGTAGCTTGGGCGGTGTGGGCATCCTCCCAGGGTTCCTATCCTACACGATACACGTGACGCGATGAGGGCCGTCTGCGCCGCTCGCGATGGACCACTCAACCCTTCTGGCTTGAAGAGTTCTAGGACCAAGACTCACTGGATTTTGTTGAAGCCTAGTTGAGTAGGTGCTGAAGGAGCAACTACTTAGTTTGACATGTTAGTGTTTGTTGATGTGTGTATGAAACTCATAACTTTATAGAAAGCAGACATTCGCATTTTCCGAAAATTTTCCACAACTCGAGAGAAACTTTATTCAAGATTTAATTATGGTATAAATATAGTCTCGGCTTTAAGTACAAGGGCATGATCGTTTAATGTGGTGGCCGCTGGAGTATGACCCTTGTCAAGTAGAAGTCAAGTTCAGTCGTTCATTTCAATAACAGCAGAAATAAACCCGTGCTTATCTGGCTAAATACAAAACATCCCTATTAAATATTAATAAATGTAAGGGAAAGCGAACTTGTCAAGTTCGTTTACGTTATTTTAAAATATATCATGTAACTTAAGTCTAGTTTCAGAAGGTTCAGAGATCGATATGTACATGTACCTACTGCCCATGTAACATTATTTTAGTCTATCGGTTTTAAACACAACGTAAAAATGTTTTTAACTAAAGTTACAACCATCTATTAATTATTTTGGTTTAATTACATGAGGCCAGACTTGTCCGAGCATTGCTCTGTGGCTGTGGCAGCCGACGGGCAAGCTCGCAGACGACACGTCAATAAATAATATTACGTATCGAACTGGGAGACTACTGCCGCCCCGCTGAGTTATAGTTTCCGCCATGTTTACTATCAACAAAATCTACATTAGTTTGAATCTTATTCACGATTTGAATGTTGTCGGACATTGAAACTTTAATGTGCAGTACATCTTAATATTAACAATAATATCTACAAAATATTGTTATATTTCGTTGTACATCCACTTGTTTTTAGTTATAATTCATAATGTTAAGTGCCGTGCTTACTTCCAAAAAGTTTACTTAGTGCCCGTAATCTGCTTTTTTTATACGCGCTGCGAGCACACCAAATATCTGGAATATTTAAAACAAAATTAATTTTTAGGTCAACGCATTACTGTACCTTTGGGTAGAAAGGTCGTATAAACCATTTTGGCCAAATTGAGTTATATTGCTCAGAATATTTTTCTCTATCGATCTGTATATTTGAAATGTCGAAATTCGCACAAAAAGGTCAATACGACCCAGAAATTTTAGGTCATACCCTCTTAAATATGCACATTGTTTGCTGACGATACGACACTAACCATAAGAGGTTTAAACAAAAATGATCTTGAATTTGACACAAATAACGAATTACAAAATGCTGTACAATGGCTACAAGAGAACAACCTTCATGTCAATTTAAAGAAAACTAAGTTAATACACTATCAAACCACAAATCTAACGTCCCTTCCTACTACAATACAATACAATAACACTATCTTGCAACCGGTACAGTCAACATTATTTTTAGGAATAATTATTGATAATAAATTAAGCTGGAAAGAGCATGTAGATAAAGTGTGTGGTAAGCTCGACAAGTTTGTATTCGCTCTCCGCAAACTAAGACTCACAGCCAGTAAAGAAGCAGTCCTAAGCGCATATCATGGGTACGTCTCTTCAGTATTACGCTATGGGCTAGTTATATGGGGCAATTCTGTCGATGTCTACTGTCTCCTGATGTCGATGTGTTCTGGCTAGTCTGGGACCAAGAGCAAGCTCATATATGTAATAAAAAAAAAAAAAAAAAAAAATGTTAGCAGGGCATTTAGAGCACAAAAAAAATGTATTAGAGCCATGTGTGGTGCTGATTATCTAGATCACTGCAAACCACTATTTCAAAAATTTAAGATACTTCCACTGCCATGTCTCTATATTTTTGAAATTTGTCTATTTGTTAAAAGACATTCCTATCTATTTCCAATAAAAGAACATGTCTCCAAAAGAATTCAAGATAGAAACCCGAATCAACTAATAGCACCAAGCCAAAGAATCCAGTTGCGGAATGTTTATAGTGGTTACCGTGACCCTGGAACATAAAGGGCAATCGAAGGAACATGAGTGGGTTTTAGTCAGTAAGAGTCTGACACGCCCTCCCGTCGCACCCAGGACGGGAGCAGTCATTGGATGATTTCCCACTCACCAAAAAAAAAAAAAAAAAGCCAAAGAATCCAACTATATAGTCGTAATTCCCACTGCATGGCAATAAACATTTTCAACAAACTGCCACCACAGTTCAGACAGCTGCCTATAAATAAATTTAAACGTGCAATATTTTGTTGGCTTTTGGAAAAACTTATTTATAGTAATAATAATATTAAATGTACTTGTAACATTTCTACGCCGGAAACGGTAGTGTATGAGAACAATACTGTGTAACGTTATAACATCTGTAATACCGTATACTAAGAAATAAATTCTATTCTATTCTATTCTATTCTAATAAAACCGGTCAAGTGCGAGTTGGACTCGCGGAACGAGGGTTCCGTTAATTTTATGAAATAACTACAAATTTACGGTTTTCGGAGTTCTTCTTTTACTTGTGATACATGACCTTGCTTCTTGCCTAATTTCATGATTCTTGGTCAATGGGAAGCACCCTATAGGTTTTGATTCCCTTGAAAATGTCTAAATATGCAATATAACCGCCGCATCTTTTTATTGCGTTGATTTAGAAACTTAATGATTTTTTTACTGCTTTAAGAGATAGCAGACCTGAGTATGTGATATTAATTTCAGCTTGATATCTCGACGCGTTCCTGAGAAAAAGGTTCTTGACAGACGGATGGACAGACGGACGCCTGATGTGAACTAACTACAAATTTACGGTTTTCGAAGTTTTTCCTTTACTTCTGCTACATGACTTTGCTTCTTGCCAAATTTCTTGATTCTAGGTCAATGGGAAGTACCCTATAGGTTTTGAGTTTTGATTCCCTTGAAAACGACTAAATATGCAATAAAAACCGCCGTATCTTATAATTGCGTTGATTTAGAAACTTGATTTTTTCACTTCTTTGAGAGATAGCAGACTTGAGCATGTGATATTAATTTCAGCATGATATCTCGACGCGTTCCTAAGAAAATGGTTCTTGACAGACGGATGGACAAACGGACTCCTGATGTGAACTAACTACAAATTTACGGTTTTCGGAGTTTTCCCTTTACTTCTGCTACATGACCTTACTCCTTGCTAAATTTCATGATTCTAGGTCAATTGGAAGTACCCTATAGGTTTTGATTTCCTTGTAAATGTCCAAATATGCAATATAAACCACCGTATCTTTTTATTGCGTTGATTTAGAAACTTGATTTTTTCACTGCTTTGAGAGATAGCAGACCTGAGTATGTGATATTAATTTCAGCTTGATATCTCGACGCGTTTCTGAGAAAAAGGGTCTTGACAGACAGACGGACGGACGGACGGACAGACGGACAACAAAGTGATCCTATAAGGGTTCCGTTTTTACCTTTTGAGGTACGGAACCCTAAAAAAGTAAATTTTCAACGTAAAAGCCGAATGTTTTTATTTTGTAGTTTTGTTATGATGACCATGATTTATATTAACTCAGGGAGTAAAAATAGTCGTTAATTGTAAATGGTTTATACGCCCTAACGTGTTAAATGTATTACCTAAACATAGTTAAAATTCGATTTCGTAAATCCGAAGGAATTGCCTTTGGAAGCGTGATTGGTGTATAAACCATGTTTAAAAAACCGGCCAAGAGCGTGTCGGGCCACGCTCAATGTAGGGTTCCGTAGTTTCCCGTCCGTCACAATAAGTGTTCCCACTTATAAAAAAGGCTATTTGTTACGTTGGCATACTATGTACGCAGAAATTATTTTGTACAACCTTTTTGTCTTTTTTGTACAAAAACTGTTCTTTCTATTAAGTTCAAAATAATTTTCCTAGAATGTCCTTATAAAATTCTACTTTCCAGATTTTTTTTCATATTTTTTAAACGTACGGGTCAAAAGTTAGAGGGGGGGGGGGACGCTTTGATTTTTCTTTTTGGAGCGCTTATTTCCGAAATTACGGACATTATCAAAAAATGATTTTAGTAAACCCCTATTCATTTTCCTTCTCTTGGGTCTTGGGTTGCCTGTAAATAAATTTTTAAATACCTATCCAACAATATATCACACGTCAGGGTTGAAATTAAAAAAAATACTTCCCTCTTCACATATAGGGGGGCTACCCTAATAAAACACATTTTTAAATTTTTATTTTACTACTTTGTCGGCGTGATTGATTGGTATATATTAATATATTGGTACCAAATTTCAGCTTTCTAGTGCTAACGGTCACAGAGATTAAGCGAGGACGTAGGCGCGGTTTTGCGGATGGCGAGCGATGGGTAGCTCGCCGCCCGGCTAGGACCAGCCCCCCTAGACAAGTGGCATTGTAGAATAGATAGCGAAACGAAAACGATTGTCAGGGCAGGACCGCGTCGACGGCGCGTTAGTGTTCCACGCGCGCCTCAAAGAGAAGGAGTCAGCACAGGAAGGTGCCAAGACCAACGCCTGCCGGGGTTGCGGAATGTTTATAATAGTTACCGTGACCCTGGAACATAAAGGGCAATCGAAGGAACATGAGTGGGTTTTAGTCAGTAAGAGTCTGACACGAAGGACGGGAGCAGACATTGGATGATTTCCCACTCACCAAAAAAAAAAAATAGCGAGGACGGACAGACCGACAGACAGACATGGTGAAACTATAAGGGTTCCTAGTTGACTACGGAACCCTAAAAAGATTGAGGTAAAGGAAGATCGAAAAGCAGGGGTATACACATGAAAAGGTGATGATTATGGCCCCAATTGCACTTTATAATAACTTATTGTAAATAATGGTTGAAGGTAGAGAGATAATGTTTTCTGTCATACAAACAGTGAGAGCTCTTGTCCGAGTGCCCACCCCCCCGCGCCCCGCCGCGTCGCTCGGAGCTCGGTTGTTTCGTAATTGGCTGTCAGTTGGGAATCCTCCGCGAGGCAGGATATTGATGGCTGTTTCTATCGCATACGTTGATTTTGTGTTCACATTTACTTATGTCTTGTGGATGAAGATGTATCAGACACATTCGTTATTATATTATGGAATTAGTTTCGTAATGTTATTACCCACTGATTGGAATTATACCATCTGCTATTGTAACATGATCACAAGTAAGATAAATAGCTTTTTTGTTAGTGTAATGATTTTATTATAGGATAATACTCTTGAGACTATGTGCTCTTGACTTGAACGAGTGTGTCTATAAGAGTGAACTTTACAGTGCACAAACAGATAATTAAAGTGAGATGTACATTATAATGTGCGGAATATGCTGAGGGTGTCCATACAGGGCATCGATAAAAATAACTTCACACACAAACGGAACAAATGTTGCATTGATTGTACCAGTGACTCAGTGTGTTATGGCCGAGTCAGAGCAGCATGTCGTGAGAGGGAACAAAGAGCAGGCTGTTCTACAAGAGATGGAACTCGATATCTGAAGACGCCGCTTACGGCTGCGTATCGTATGTAACTCGATGAGTTGGACGAGAGAGAGCAAATCTGCAGCTGCAACTTGTACTTTGATTGCTTGCCTTACTCATAAATAATAAATAAATATACAACTGTAAAGCCGACCTCGCCATCGCCGCCTGCTGCAGCTCTTTTTATTAGTAGCTCTAGTTCTCTGTAAATGCGACGCGACCTTGAACATCATCCGGAATAACATAAACTTGGACAGAACTATTGTGACTCAATGACACAATATGTCTATGTTGTGACAAATACTGAACTAAACTAGGCTATAATTGAAAGAAACCGTACATGTTAGCACGAAAGGTATTATTTCAACAGTGAAAATTACTTCGCCTACAAAGTGATAGTTGAAACATTTAAACAAAAAATATATTTTAGATATGAATCAATTGATAAAATCTAACATATTTTTAGACCAGAAAATCAGGACAACGTCAGTTTGATGTGATCGTACAGATAACTGATAATCAACTCAACAAGTGTCGTTAAGTAATAACAAAACGTGATACAAGGACAAATTTGGAGGCAACAGTCCTTGCACACACGTACCAGTGGCGCGTGGAAGTGCAACGCCGGGGTGAAGTCCCGCTGCCGCGGGTTATCGCGGCACGGCTCACGGAGCTCCGGCGAGATCTCATGGCGGAGTGGAGACAACGACTGTCGCAACCTAGTGCTGGGCACGCCGTGATAGCGGCGGTAAGACCCCTCTTTGAGGAGTGGCTGGAGAGGCGTCATGGCACTCTCACGTTTCGCTTGACACAGGTCCTCACCGGACATGGTCAGTTCGGGAGGTTCCTGTGTCGGATTCGGGCGGAAGCGACGCCTGGGTGTCACCACTGCAGCAACGGTCGCCTGGAGGACACGGTCGAGCACACGGTGGTGGTGTGCCGCGCATGGGCGCACCATCGACGTGTCCTCGTAGAGGCGATCGGCGGCGGTGACCTCTCGCGCCCGGCGCTGGTTCAGGCCATGCCTCGGGGCGAGACGGAATGGGATGCCGTCGCCTCCTTCTGCGAAGCAGTTATGCTGGTGAAGGAAGCGGCGGCGCGCGAGAGGCAACGACGAGCCTCTCGCCCCGGACTAAGACCCAGGCGAAGACGTCGAGAGTCGCAAGACGACTACCGGCCACCGTAGGCGCGGTTCTGCGGATGGCGAGCGATGGGTAGCTCGCCGCCCGGCTAGGACCAGGACCGCGTAGACGGCGCGTTTTGTTCTACGCGCGCTTCAAAGAGAAGGCAGCCAGGAAGGGGCCCAACAGGGCCACGCCTGCCGGGGTCGCGGAATGTTTATAATAGTTACCGTGACCCTGGAACATAAAAGGCAATCGAAGGAACATTAGTGGGTTTTAGTCAGTAAGAGTCTGACACGCCCTCCCGCCGCACCCAGGACGGGAGTGATTTCCCACTCACCAAAAAAAAAAAGAAAGGAAAAATTTTAATGCGTGAGCTGTTGTTCTGCCAGTCGCCTCGTGGTGCTCGGCTATAAGTCAACGTGAATGTTCTCTTTTCGCAACTAAACTCGATGAGTAACACGGCAAAACGGAGCGACGGATTGACGTGATTTTATAAGTGGAGATAGTTGAAGGGATGGAGAGTAACATAGGCTACTTTTTGTCTCTTTCTAACGCGAGCGAAGCCGCGGGCAGAAGCTAGTTATGCTCATAAAAGATTTAGTGTTTTCACGCTGTACTCGTGTCGCTTGAAGGTGTGGGACCTGTGAAAATACCGCCACCCAGCAAGTTTCATACGACCGCGCGCGCCGAGCGCGCGGCCCACACCACATTTGTTCGATACGATTATGTGTCCAGTAGACCGTCCGTCGGGACATGGTAGGCACCTGCCGGCCATACTGTGTCGGTAATAAACTCATCAACTAAGTGTTCTAATTTTACGGCGTCTTTCTCGTGTATTGTGCGTTTTCTCTGAACTTTAGCTATTTCCGTCGTTGTGATGTATCTACCTAACAGCGGTTTAAAAGAGTTACAAATAAAACTATAACCTAGAAATACAAACAATGTCCGTGTGTTGTTGTCAGGTAGTTATTCATACCGCTATTGTTTTACAGATAACTGAAGTTGATGGCTTTATAGTGCTATAGCTATCCAAACAGTGGATGCAAGCCAACAAGTCTGTTGCCAATTCTCGACCAATCGTGTCAGGTCTCGAAGATATCCGCACCTAAACAGCAGCAGATGACAAATAGACGCGGAGCGACGTGCATTCTAAACAGCGGCACGTGATTTATTGCTCAATTGCTTGCGTATGATATATAGCTTCAATTGTATCATTTTAGTTTGTACCTCTATTTTATTTAAATAATCTGCATGGATATGTAAGAAATAAGAAAGAAATGTCGGTAAAAACCGACATTTCTTTGTAGGAATTCGTACTATGCACTCGTAATTTACATAGAAATGTAAATTGAAAAAGGTGATTACCCACACATTTAGGTTAGGGACTGATAACGTATTTTACTTTATTTCGTTGTTGTATAAATCCAAATATATTTATCACTTGAAACCTTTGTAGCGATACATTCAGATTTATAATTATGTAGTATAGGAATTGACAGCTTGTAAAGCTGCCAGGGCACAACAAAGGGGTTAAGGGGCTGGGGATAGGGTCGTGACCACTAAACCCCTTCTCCTAAATCCGCCCTTGCAACCGCGTGGGCGAAGCCGCGGGCAGAGACTAGTTTTAATATTATTATAATTGGTCATATAGTCAACAATATTTCGTTAGATTAAAACTAAGGTACTTTACATTACAGGTTAGATTTCTGGGCAGTACAGATGTCTGACATGACCTGATGCGTGGTGTCAGTGTTGTTGCCGGTGAACTAACAGAGCGTTTGTGTAAGTTTCGGAAGGTACCCACATCTGTGGTACACACGCATCCCCCGGGGCGGATGGGGCGGGTAACACAATTTATTACAATATTTGGGCTAGTGTAAGCCGTTGACAAAATACTACAATCCGTAACCCTTGCCCAAAGCTGGTCAGGACGTGCAACTAAACTTTCTGCAGAAGTATAAGTAGTACGATTCTCTGGAACATTACCGACTGACGGGCAGGCTTGTGTCAAATATTTGTTGTGGTACCTATTCTCCATCATCAGCAATTCGTGAGAATCGAAATACACAGTTAGTTACAGTGGGGAATCTATAAATCTTAAACGTCTTATAGTAAGAGATCTGTGTGACTATGTATCATGACATAAAACTGCCTTATCAACCAACAATGAAGAGATCTTTCTAGCATCCAGGGCTTACCATTGGAACACCTTTGAACTCTTTTCAAAATGCAACGTAAGAACTTGGTTTTCGGCGACTAAAGTTGTTCGATGACGCTGACCTATATCTCCGGGTCGGCCACGTACCGGACCGGCACCGCGAGCGCCGGACCGGCGGCCGGGGGGAAGCCCTACAAAGTACGAAATATTCAACTTGTACACAGCTTATGATCGAATGGCGGAAAGTTTCGACGGCGTTACGTTACCTAGGTTTGGTTTATCCCTACTTATACTATAATGCTATTTAAGTGTTTGTGGATTTCCCCTCCTTTTAGACCGCATTATGTCAACGTGTTGTTTTTACAGATAGTGTAATCCCTTACACTATCTGTAAAAACAACCGCCGAATGCCGAATGTCAGGAAGGGGCCCAACAGAGCCAACGCCTGCCGGGGTTGCGGAATGTTAATAATAGTTACCGTGACCCTGGAACTTAAAGGTCAACCGAAGGAACATGGGTGGGTTTTAGTCAGTAAGAATCTGACAAGCCCTCCCGCCGCACCCAGCACGGGAGCAGTCATTGGATGATTTCCCACTCACCAAAAAAAAAGGGAGGCCGAATGTTATAATATGTTAACTAATTTCTTTTATAGCTGAAATAATTATGCACAATTTCAGTGGAATAGAGCGTGGAAGTGTTTTTATATAAATATAAGTAATGTTTTGATGATTTTTGACTGAGTTATTATTTATTATTGTGTTTCGTTAATTACAGATGAGCAACTCAACGAATGCACAGTTAAGGCACATACATAGTTGTACACTGTTGCTACGGATTATAAAGGAAAGCTTCAAGGAACTGACAGCGAAAAGTAGGACGTGTCGAGGTGCATACAATGTAGCCTTGATATAACAATACTTTACAAGACTGACTCACAGCTGTGGTAGTCAAAAGTGGGAGAGCTGTGCATGTTACTATTATACCTGGTTGATACGTACACATAGCAGTGATATCTAGACTGACTCTATCACTTCTTCAATAACTATCGAGTATACTTCCACCTGTACAACATTTATTACTAAGCTCCATGTGTATGTGATATTGCTAACCTATACTCATATGCAGGTATGGCTCTACGGCACGTATTACACAGAGTGATGTCAAGTGGGACTATTGATCGGCTCACATATTTTTCTTTCAACCGGAGTAAAGTTGACGCGTGGAGTACCGGAGTACCGGAGTACCAGCCAGGAGCGAGTGCTCACTCAAGTCGCTAACGTAAACGTGACGATGATTTACGCGGCAGTCGTAAAGTGATCCTGAGCAGATCATTCATGCATTCTGTATTTTATAAAAACAATATGAGATGCTAAATTTAGAACAACTTGTACCATCAGTGTATTATACCAACTAAATGAATTTGTTGCCTTTTAACAAGGCAGGAGAGTGCCGTTTGATTATAATGGTAAGGCTGCTATATATATATATCAATATCTTTTCGTTGCCTTGTGCTTGTATATGCCGCGCACTATGGGAAAATATTCGAAACCTGGCGAAAAATTTTAATTTCAAAGATCTTAATTAGGTGAAGTTTAAGTAAAATAATCTTTCGTAACAATTTAAAGTACACAGTTTTCTTCCAGGACCTATAAAAACTTTCCACCCTCTATATTTTATGGTACAGATGATTTTTATTCTATTTAATGTTTTATATTTTCTATTTTTCTGTTGATTTTTTCCGTTATCAAAGAGCTATAATCAAAAAAACACCTCCCTTTGTGGCGAAGGTAACATTTTTTCGAAGTGTTACGATTGCAATGCAAAGCAGCCGAAAAAATTGACTAGTCGGAGATTTTTTTTTATATTTTCATGCTCATATATTATATAATAATACTAGCCTATTAATGTCCCACTGCAGAGCAAAGACCTCTTCTCATACAGAGAAGGCACGAGCATTGATTACAACGCTTGCTCAAGGCAGATTGGCGATTTCGGACTCATAATAACTATAAATCCAGGTTTTCACACGATGTTTTCCTTTACCGATGTCTGTGATGTCCAAGATACATTTTAGAAAGTACATATAAATTGAAAAAGTCACATTGGTACTTGCCCGAATTTGAACCCACAACCTTTTATGTATATTATATAATACTACATTTAATTTATAACACTGGACGACTCATTTCGAGACGAGTTTTATACACAACTGAGAAGATGACGAAAAAACTCAGGGATCATCGTGCATGTTGTGCATGCGCTAATTCCTACCGGTGCATGGATCTGGCCTTCTGCAAGTGTTTATTTAGTTGTCCTTGTGTGTGTTCGGGCCGTCGTGAGCGGGCCGAGTAGACGGCAATGTTTGAACACTATCTACTTATCTGATTATGCACTCCCAGACATCTTAATTGAACCACTGAATGTGATTGTCGATGTTTGAGTGACTTAATAATAGTTCATTAAAACTTTAATGCAGTTTTAAGTGTTAATTTAAGTGACTCTATGAAAAGTAATAGACCAAAAAAAAGTTGTTAGTAATGTTTGTCAAACATCAATAGTGAGATAACCACTAACTGTGCTCATCTAAAAACAATTACTTTTTAGTTAGTTACATCGAAATTGTAAGTGCTACGAAAGTGTACTTGTGTTCGTGGGTGCGTAGCAAAGTCTACGATCGCGCGGTTCGGTTCTGTTGTAGCCACGCAGAAGGTGTGTAAACAAAGTTAATTAAGAAAAGATTTTGTGTGTGCAGATTAGATATATGTAGTGCGCCTAATATTAAATAAATAAATATCCTAGGACAAATCACACACGACCATCAACCAGCCTACTGATAAACATATATAATTTAAGAGCAAAAATAAATACATACTATATATAAATTTTCACAAAGTTTTCTTGGGTGGGAATTGAAGAATCGAATCCACGACCTTCGGCTTAGCAGTCAGGATCACTAAACACTAGACCAACAGAACCGTTAATTTATTATTTCACCACTGTTGTATAGTAGCGATTTATTGTTAATTATTTTGCTTAAACTTATGTACTACAGAAAGTGTCTTACAGTGACCAGTAATGGTTTCTAATAATCTAATAAAAAAAAAACAACTTCAAGAACTCTTAAGACAAATTAGCATTAGAAAGAAAGCAAGCACATTTCTTAACGATGTGCTGCTTTTATCAGGTAATTTAATATGACGAAGGTCTAACGACCCTGGGGTCTTGGGCTTTGTGATCATATTTATACAAAGCGTTGTATATAAGCATATAATAGGAACTATCGTCACATCTCTTTTATTTGTCTCATGCCTATATTACCGAAGTACGGACCAGTAGGAGACGTCGACCTCACATCGCATGATTACACGCCCAAGATATTCCAGTTTTGGTTCTATTATAATTCCGAGAAATACTGCTTGTATTTCGAGCCATGAACATGGTTTATAGATTAATATGGGAGTGTAATATAGTACGTAGTGGAAGTATTTCAGGGACTAACCTGAGATTTATGCGCCCCGGCGAGGAGGTCGGCGGGGACGCCATCTGTTACAGCTTACAATGCGTGCAAATACTTATTTTTTCACAACCTTTTTAATTTTGAGGTTTTACTGAAATAACTGTTTTATTGTGTAGTACTTAGAAAATAAGGACAAATTTATAAATTAGTATCACTTGTATAATGTGTTTTCGGTCCGCCACTTACATTAAGATCACTGTAACTGAACTGGCACCAAATTTTTGAGATAGTGGCACTGTGTTTACTACCTAGTGATCTTAAAGTTGACTGGTTCTGCACCACAGTGTGGCGACTGTGAGACGACTTTTGGCACAGTTATTTTTTGATGGCATTTAAATTAAACTTGTACTTTTTTATTTCGAGCTACTTATATGTGGAGGCTTGTTATTAGCTATTTGATGATATTATATTCTTTGTATTTAATTGACTGTTAGTCTGTAAGCCTTCTTTAAAATAAATAAATAAAATTCTGTGATCATAAAGTATGATTACAGGGGTAAACACATGTTGCTATTTTTTTTTATACACAGGAGTACTTTTCTCCGCCCGAGATTGCAAGACCATGGCTACAGTCTGACGACATCTGAAAGTCAGAGAGAGTGGTCCGTGAGAGCAGCAGTCATAGTGCAGGGCTTTCTCGAACAGTGTGTGGTGACTGTGCACCTTCGAGGAGTTCCCAGGGGCCGTTCTATCTGTAACGTCGAGGTAGACGTCATTTAAATCAGTATCCTTCATCCTTAATTCAATCCCAATCCTAATCTAGAATTCCCTAGTAAAACCAAAAAAAAAACGCTTTTGATCACAAAGAGTTGATTTGTAAGAAGTGATATTTTTGTATGATATTGACATTCTGTTTCCAAATACTAGCATGTAATTATTTGAGTGACACGCATACTGTAGTGTTATTATGTGTAACATGGCGCCGCTCGTGTGCAATCGTCAGTGATCACTGTCCGCCAGTGTCCCGGGGCGAGCCGGCTGATCGTCTGAGCTCTACTGAGTTCCAACTTCCATCGAGACTATTTACAACCACAATAAGCTAGTGTGCTTAGTTCTAATCACTACAAATTACTATCGATTATCTAAAGCTGCCTTTCTACTAGAAAATTGCTTGAGATTTTAATTGCATTGCTGCTCTTATTCTCTAATCCCTAAGTACAAGGAGCGGGGAGCGAGCAATGTAATAAGAACCGCCTTTGTTGTTAATTGCCCGTCTAATCTAGTTGGTAATGCCATTAGTGGGAGTTATTGTGTTGCAACTATCGTAAAGCTATTGAACAGTAAAAACTTCTTTATTAATTGACTGCCGCCGATAATGTCGACACTCAAGTGAAAACATTCCGCACAGGTCACGGACAGTACGCGCAGGGAACGCCCACAAACGAGGATGCACAAAATGAATACCTTTCTGTTTAATAAAATACACATTAAGAATGAAGCCGATTTGCATGTTGGTTACACGTTGATGCTTTCAATTCCACAAAGTGAATCAGTAGTGCCTATCTGCTTCCAGCACAGCACCCACACAGCTCACATGTTCGTTAATCTTACTAGGCACGGCAGCGGCGTGCCCGCGCGCACTCGCCCGCCCGTGTGTTTCTACGCTAGGGTTGTTTCACACTAAACACAGACTATGTAAGTGCCGCCGCTAAAGTTTTTTACAAACATCGTTTGCAGTTGTTCAGAAGTTCTAAGATTTGTTGTTATTTACTCGCAGGATATAAACTTCACCCTCCCTGTCTGGCAGCTTTTGTTTTTAAAATTGTCTCGATACAGCGGTGTGGCAGTGTTTGAGCTTTGTTTCACTAACTTCGTGTCTACACAAATAATATCGCGAGGAATTTGTTTGAGGGTCCGTGCAACCAACAACTAACCACTTAGTCGCTGGAACCGACTGACCTTAATACATTTTTCTATGTTCCTTTGTGATACATTAAGAGCAAAGACGTATTAAAATTACATCTGATTAAAATATTTATTATTTTATTTAAAACCTATGAACAGAATATGAATTCAAATGTTCACGGTCAATTTTGTTACACTGACAATAATATTAATGTGGTTGCGGAATGTTTATAATAGCTACCGTGACCCCGGAACATAAAGGGCAACCGAAGGAACATGATTGGGTTTTAGTCAGTAAAAGTCTGACACGCCCTCCCGCCGCACTCAGGACGGGAGACGTCATTTTATGATTTCCCACTCCTCAAAAAAAGGTAAACTAATGTTTATTAATGTTTGCTAACGCAAACCAGATTTATTTAATTTTATCAACTAAATATTGGAGGTATTGATTGTTGCGCCACGGCGCTCTCACGTTTCGCTTGACACAGGTCCTCACCGGACATGGTCAGTTCGGGAGGTTCCTGTGTCGGATTCGAGCGGAAGCGACGCCTGGGTGTCACCACTGCAGTAACGGTCGCCTGGAGGACACGGTCGAGCACACGGTGGAGGTGTGCCGCGCATGGGCGGAGCAACGACGTGTCCTCGTAGAGGCGATCGGCGGCGGTGACCTCTCGCGCCCGGCGCTGGTTTAGGCCATGCTTTGGGGCGAGACGGAATGGGATGCTGTCGCCTCCTTCTGCGAAGCAGTTATGCTAGTGAAGGAAGCGGCGGCGCGCGAGAGGCAACGACGAGCCTCTCGCCCCGGACTAAGACCCAGGCGAAGACGTCGAGAGTCGCAAGATGACTACCGGCCACCGTAGGCGCGGTTCTGCGGATGGCGAGCGATGGGTAGCTCGCCGCCCGACTAGGGCCAGGACCGCGTCGACGGCGCGTTAGTGTTCCACGCGCGCCTCAAAGAGAAGAAGTCAGCACTGGAAGGGGCCCAACAGGGCCACGCCTGCCGGGGTTGCGGAATGTTTATAATAGTTACCGTGACCCTGGAACATAAAGGGCAATCGAAGGAACATGAGTGGGTTTTAGTCAGTAAAAGTCTGACACGCCCTCCCGCCGCACCCAGGACGGGAGTAGTCATTTGATGATTTCCCACTCACCAAAAAAAAGGTGGGCGAAAACGGTATTCTTAAAAAATGCATTTTCGAATTGGTACATAATTTAAAAAAAACTTAGTCTCGACTGTTGCCAATTACGTGTACTCGGTAAGAGCTTGCATTTGTGTAATGACACTGTGTCGTGCGCGACAACACAAACTGTAGTAAACATGAACTACTGCCATTAGCCCGGACTTACTTTCTCAATAAAGCTTGCAAAAAGTGTTGCTGAAAATTGCTATAACAATTAACGCAGAATTTCCTTGTTCAAGTTTTTATAGTTGCAGCAATTTGTAAACACGAACATAGTAGCGAAATAATTATGGCTGCAAGAAGGCGATTATGTTTAGCTTGGAAAGAAAAAGCTTGCACTTTAAAAAAGCTGTCCACAAGGTTCTGTTGGTCTTCAACAATTTAACACAATGACCACTAACGTCGATTGTTTCTCGTTATAAGTTTGACTGTCGGATGGCTGCTTAGCTTAAGTTTATTCAAATTTACGCACTGCTCATAATTTCTTGTTAATGTGAAGCACAGTTCACGGTGTATCACACCGGCGAGGCGGCAGTTCAGCTCCATCGCTTTACGTGACGTGTCTTCAATCTCCACATATCCACCTTCGCCCCGACATGCTCCCGCCCCACTCACCCAATACCGTCTCGTATTAGAATACATTTCAAACAAAGGTTCACTCCTAACAAAGTGAATGATATCAGTAATAGTGGTATATATGTCGCAGTCATCTGGTTAAATCAGCTATTTGATTGTATGTCTAGCGCGTTCATTGAATGACGACATTTAATTGAATGACTAAACGACAACTCGTCAAGTTGTTTAATGTAACGTTCAACGACTTGACTAAACGTCGTTTAGCATTGTCGTAAAATGGGATATAGTCGAGTTGTAATGTTTGTTTAGGGTAACCATAAGTTCGCAACTTAAAAACTTAACTTCCTTTACATAACAGTTATGAGGACATGACACACTTTATTATGATTTTAATTAAAAAAAAAAAACTTTAGTAGCCGGCGGCGGCGTATTTATAGGTAAATCCATGCTGTCACACTATTTTATCAAGAATAAGTCACTTTAAAGTAAATTTAATCAAAATAATATCATGTCAGTGCTATCTGAGCTAGCTATTTTACGCCATATTTGTTTTGGTGACTACTAACGCCGCAGTGGAAAAAAAATGAACTAAATTACAATCACCTGACTGATTTTACGTCCGCTCTGTTCAAAGGGCTATGCTACAATCAGCTATCTAGTTGGACGTTGAGCGACGCTTGTTCAATCAGCTTTCGGCCTAGTCATTCAATTAAATGTTGCCATTCAATGAACGCGCTAGTCATACAATCAAATAGCTGATTCAACCTGACTGCGACATATACATTTCAGCATTGAAAATTAGCTGGTTTGATATTCTTTCTTAGTGCACAGTTCTTGATAAATCAATGGAGTTATCGTTGTGTTTAGTAAAATCAAAGTCAGTTCCACGTGAGCTAAAAAAAACTGCAGTACGACGGCTGGCTGTGCCTTTAAAAAATAACTGAAAAATGAACCTTCTGAACTCGTCTGCTATGTGCCGGCGCGTGTCGGTGCATACGTTGGCGCGTGTCGAGTTAGCCGCTATTGACAGATTAAGCGAGTTGATCGGCGCTAACTCATGCCGCGCAGTGAGGCACACATCTGCTGGCGGTAGAGCGTCGATCACGGACTAACTCGAACATTCTTCATTTTAACGGTGTGCGTAAATCAGTCATTTGAAGTAAACCTAACTAGATTTGTTAACTATGGTTGATGTTCGAATATAGTTGTTGACCGCTATTGACCTCACTGGTACTCACCGATTACGATAGGACTACCATATCACTATAGGACGCGGACCTGAGTGCTACAAAAATATTTGGTTTTTCTATTTTATTGATTAGATTTTGTAAATTAACCCCTACGCCTCACAACATTTGCAGTGAAAAAATAAGCTGTATATTTCGGAGCGGAGAATAAAGACGCTACTTAAGGCTACTTTACAGATGTAGCACAGGCACACGTAAACACTACAGATGTGCTAGGTTACAGACAGAGCTCCTCTTTTTACAAGTGGAGGGGAGCCCTAGACAAATAAATCGTGAAGCGTATATCATACATCAAGAAAGTTTTCTTAAAGTAACAAACGCGGCGACTCCGACCGGGAGCCCCGGGAGCTCCTGGAGCCCCAAGAGCCCGGAGCTCGTAAAATAATGTAATCTGTTTGAATACGATTTGTTCGGCGCACTTTGAAATTCATTTAATTCTCAATCGTTCATCTATTTCGAATTGTATTTTATAAACTTTTCCGATTTCATGAAATGGAATTCACATTGTGCGGGAGACAAAGAAGAATTGTTTAATTTTACAAAGTTTCGCAGGTCCTAATTAATTGTTAGCGTTGAGTCGAGCCTCGGCACTCCGACCACATTCCGCGTTCGGTTTCCGGCAATTGTCCAACGATATGTCTATTTTCGGCTAGCCCTTTCTGAGGCCAAAAACATTTAAGTTCCGCCAACACAAATATTTACGGTAAATCCGTAATTACGACTTACTGAAAAATTACTGTAGTATTTGTTTTCAGCAAATAAAACAATCTAGTTTGATGATACTTTATTTGCAAAGTTTTTGTTTTACAATATGTAATATAGAGAACGCCGTACGACAATAATAATGTATAACACAAGTTGTCGTAAAATATCTAATGTCACAATCACAAGTCATCAATCGGATTATGTTTTTCGAGGGAAAATAAATGACAGGTTTGTAGGATGCGGACTGTCGCACGGCTGCAGTTGCTGTAAAAACTAAGAAGTTATCAAACGCGCCCGAATGAAATAAAACTAATTTATAGTTTCCGTCAGTTTTGCCGCCAAACAACGCTGACGTAAACAATATGGCGCGATTGTTTAGTTTGTAGCTCACGTCCACACACTTAAATATTTTGATTGTATTATTTTAATTGATTTATGTGGTTTTTCGCTGTGATATACCATTGATGATATTAATGATATTTTCTTTGTTCGGGCCATGGCCTTGGTCATGATCTGTGCGACTGTTTAATTTAACCGAATAAAAAAATATTTTAGAAACCATTACTATTCATGTAAAGAGATTTATAAATATGTAGAGAAACACGTTTATGTAGTTTAAAAGGTTAAGTGAAAACTTAGATTAAATTAAAAAAATAAAAACCCCGACCAAAAAACTCGTCAAATAGAAATATAGAGAGAACTAGTTAAGACAAATCCAACGAGCCCAAACTCGATGGGTTTACTAAAAGGCAGTCTAGGGTTTCGTCTCCTATCTTCGAGCACTAACAGCAGACCAGCTCAGTGGTTCCAAAAGACATTAGTGTTGTGATGCCACAGTCAGACACATACACATTTACACACACACACAGACACGTCAAACTTATAACACCCCGTTGTTTTTGGGTCGGGGGTTAAAAAGCAGCCATGAGTGCTGAATTATTAAGGGCAATATACAAATGGGTTCAAACCACAATCATGAAGTCAGCAAAGCGAAGAGTGCTGTGTCTACCGTGCTACCTAAAACACAAATACTAACAGAGGTGTTCTCTGTCGCTGGGTGCCGTGGCCAGAGATTTGGTGATGGTTGGCCAAAATTTCCCACACAAGTTAAGTTTCACTATGACTATAGTTTACATGGCCTGATTTCGTCGTAGTCTATTCGTGTATTCGCGTACATAGTACTCGTGGACAGTTGCTGGAATCATCTAAGAGAGTACGTGGTACTCGTGTTAGACTTACCTGTGACGTACCTCACCTGCCTACGTAACTAAAGAGTATAAAATTATTTATACAGACAAAAAGACAAATCAAGTGGCTGAGGCATCATACACCTGGACGACACTATGCGACGAGTTGGCGCTACAAATGCTTTACATTTCCTTAAATGCAATTTTTAAAAGTTTTGCTCCTTAGACTTCATTTATACAATATCTCATATGAAGCACACTTTTATTTTATATAAAGCCCACTTTGTTAAATTATTTCTTTTTTTTTCCAGCCATGCTAAAACATTATCTGCAGTCATCTAAGAGTTCAACTCTAAATTAAAGAAGTCATAAGTTCTGGCAGAGTTTAAGAGTACTAGAGACAATGTGCGCACAGCAGTCGACCGGGCGCTCAAGTCTGATATTACAATCGTGTCTCAATGATTTGTGTGTTTTTAAATGGGAAATGTGTCAAAAGTTAGACGTTATAAATGTCAAAAATCGATCATTGAACCGCTATTGTAGTAGCAGAGTTCACGTGACAGATCCCACGCCGCTCTACCACCAATATCGACACTATGCTGGGTTTTAGTCAATAAATGGACGACAAGTGGATTAAAATTCTATAAAAGCTTTTGCACGCTTATAAAAAAATGCAATTTAAAATATTAAAAAAGCCAAGTACGAGCCGGAACCTGTTAGTACTCGTGTGTAGCTAGAATTTGTAATATTGAATTCGTTTGAGGGACAAACTTGGAAAAGAGTTGTGGTTTCTAATAAATTTAAGTCGCGGTCAATTTGTTAGCTGAAAATAAGTTTAGTTGTTTTTGTGATGAACTTCTACAGTTGAAACCGCCCTGTACTTATATAAATTTTAATTAAGAATATTCTGAGTGTCAAATTACGAGGCTTAATCGACCGTATTTTCTACATTGTATAAACTTGAGTTTCTACAATTTCAACGGATTGTAGACCTAATTACATAATATATTATTTATATTCAACTTGATACCTCAGCGTGTCCTGAGAAAAAGGCCACATAGAAAGAACAGGCAGTGAAGTTCTTTCCAGAACGAATACAGCACATCTACATTGTTTAATAGTATTTGTCTACAAAATTCGATAGAATGTTATTAAAACTAATAAGGTATGTAAAGAATGTAGGCCGTTTGAAACTATTTAATTCGCGAAACCATTAGTGTAGCACTCGACGAGTCTGCCCAGAGAGTTAGTGCATACTTTATCAGAACTCGCCGGAGAGTTTGGAGTAGTCTGGAGCGATACCTTCCAGGGAAAACGGTTCCACTTGTTAATGTTTTCGACGGATTAATAAATACTTGACATTTAACATTTCTACACAAATACCGATACGACTCACTAGGTCGAATTGTGAAGCTTTTAATAAAGGTTATTTAAAACTTAACCAGGTATTTTAGAAATCAATTCCATTGAATGTTAGACCCTTATCTCTACTGAACAATATGCTACACGTGTTGAACGCCATATTGTGGGAATTTGAAAAGAAAGTTTCGTCGACTGATGCCCGATTCAAATACTCATTAAATATGACGTGATCTCAATACGCAGGCAAGTGTACGCCGAGAAGAAGGCGCGTCATTCGATTAGTGCGCCTCTGTGCGAGCACACAATACCGCGGTACGGCTTCTTTTCACTTTTACATCGGTTTAAATGGAGGCTCTCGAATCTCTCCACTAATAATATTACTATATTTCAATGATTTTATTTCGCAATCTTTTGACTGAAGACTCGCGAATTCAAGAGATTGAAGGCGAACGTTTACTTTTTGCAATTTGTAGCTTCTTTAGAAAAAGAAAATTGAATGTAGTTAGTATACTAGGTATGTGTCTATGTAATCGCACTCGGCGGTATTTAAGTTTAGTGAAGTAATATTAGTGTGGCTCCCTGAAGGGCAGTTACACGCAGTTCTATTTAGTGTAGGGCTTATATAAGACAAACTGATCACAGAAGACCCTTACAGAACATTACAATTTATAAACTATCTAGTACCAACATTATTTTCTTTCATATACCTACGAGTATCACTAAGTTTTTTTGCACATCTTTGAATGGCAGACAATGGTCTATCTGATGATATTTTTGGTCACTACCACTTTAAGACATTTTGTAATTTTAGATACCTCGCAGACGCGTTGTTATTACAGTGATAAAAATGACATGACAGATAAGGCTTACTATTCAGTTAAGGAGTTCTTTGATGATAATTTTTAATGGATTGACTATTAATGATTTCTTTTGTTTAATCTATTTTTTACTAATATGTTATTGTTTTAATAGACAGGATCATAAAAATATTATTTGACATTGTATTGTTAATATAATTTGCATGCTAACATAAGCTGAATATGCTGAAACCGTACCTGTGCAACATCTTTTGTAAACCCATATTATGCAAATAAAATTATTGATTGATTGATGACTCATCCATAGTCTCAAATCAGAACATAGCAACATTGCCTGGCACCGAGATTAGGGTGGTTCGCAATTACGTGTCCCGATTGCACCACTCTACGAAGGTTGAAAAGATCGTGGAGTACGTGCGCGTGAAGACCAACTGGACCTTGAGGGTCGAGAGGTTGGAGCCGCGTCACAACACGAACTTCAAGTCGTTCGTGGTGCGCGTTCCGACACACCATCTCGAGAAGTTCCTCAAGGAAGAGTTCTGGCCTAAAGGTGTTGTGTACCGCCGGTTTCGTGGCCGCCTACATGACACCAGTCAGCGAAACGCGACGCCGACACTTCGTGTGCACTAGTTTTAGTTATTATTATGCAATGTATATTTATAGTATTTTTAAGTTTTATTAATATTTTATTGTATATGTTTATATGGGCCTTGATGCCTGAAACAAATAAATAAATAAAAATAAATAAATAAATGTTCTACTTCTGCAAAGGTCAACCAGGCTTTGGACCTTTAAATGTTGCAACCATGTTTAATTTGTATGTGTTCTATCGTCATTTACTGAACAAGTTCTCATTTAAAGTGTTGTGTATAAACCTTCTGTCTAATGTTTGTTACTAAGTGTAGGAAAGTCTGTACCGAAGTGGGATCATTATGGCGCCACCGCCACGCTACCGCCACGCCACGGCCGCCCCACGCGTCGCATCGTGCCTTCTAATGGCCACACCTCTCAGAGATATTATTTAGTTCGCCGCGGTTTGTGGCGCCACAATGTTTTTTGTTTATGTTCTGCTAAGATAGGCCGACTACAATTATACAAATGTAGATTAGACAATTTTAATCTCTATTGTTAGCACTAGCAAAATGAAATTTGTCTTACTGGTAGAGTGCTTTTATTAAAAAAGCTTGTGAAACAGGATTGGACAAAAAAATTCGGTTGAAAAAAGAACCTCCTTCTTTTTCGGAGTCTGTTAAAAAGTATTCAAAATGTTAGTAAGTTCATCTGTGAATAAGATATTTTAATAAAGATCTAAATAGGTATCCATTCACAATATAGCAATAAAATAAAATTCTCGCTGTAGCCCGTTGCCTGAGCTTCCTCCATCAACAGAGCGGCTAATAGCCTCGCGGGACTTATCTCGTAACATTAATACACACAGAAATATCTCGATATTGAATAAATAATAAACACGAACTTTGATACCTTTTAACGAAACACTATTCCATTAGCGACGAGTAAAAAATAAATAGTAGGTTTGTTCCACACAGCGCCGCACTGTGACCGTCGCTGGGTGTCTTGTGTGTTGTGAACACATTTCACACCACAGTAGCATGTCTTTCATACAAGCCAAAAAGCTTGGCTTATGCAATGAAGACACAACCTATACATTTGTAAAATATTCTATGAAAACTTTAATAGCTTTCCGAGGCATGATGGGATATCTGTGATGTCCAAGATAAACTTTAAAAAGTACCTACATTATGAATTGAAAAAGTCACATTGGTACTAGCCCGGATTTAAACTCACATCCTTATACATAAGACGTGGGGCGCCTTAACCACAGACCCATCATAACCTTCCGTTAACGACTGGGCCGTGATTTCAGACATACACATCAAGTTTATGTGTTTATTAAAATCCACTGAACTTTTACGTAAATTAAGAAGGTTGCATGAAAGATACTTAATAATTTTTCGTAATTAAACATTTTTGCGAATAAGCGTCCGTTCAATCTAAAGATAACAATGAAAGGATTTTTGAAGAAGTTGTTAAGCGCTATCGTAGAGTCGTGAAAATCTTAATTAAATTAATTCCATTAAAAAGTGGAAGTTTTGCATGGGTCTGAGTGGCGGGGTGAGGGGTAAGGTTTACTCTTAGCAAATCAGGGCTGAAAAGTCCGTAGGCGTGCTACGAGAGTTCGTAGCCGCGGTCTACGAGGCGCGCTACGCGGATCATTCATACCGTGGCGCGGAGTAGCTTGGCTCAGTTCGTCAGTTGGCGCGCCGCGCTCGCCCCGGCCACTCGTGTCCTCTGCCCTCTCGCGGCCGCGCACCAAACTTTACTCGACTGAACATACGAACCTCACGCGTGTGTTTAGACTGCTGTACAGTGAATGATAAGTTACTTAGTGGATTATATATGTTACAAAACTACTTCTTAAATTGTTTTTAGTGTTGTTAGTCTACAGGTTTGAACTTAGAAAAACTTTAATGTAAGTATGTAGCTAATAATTATTTACTTAAATTATCTATAATTAATTACACACATTTTATTAACGAACCTTATATTTATAAGTTGTTAACATAGAGAAAAAAATAAACTTTTACCGGCAGTTAGAGAATTAGAAACTATTTTCCATGGTACATACTTATCTCAGCAAGCTCTGCAAGAGCAAGAGCCTAGTGTATCAACAGTGTGAACTTGAGCTTCCCCAGTTATCTGAGCGTCACACAGGTGTGACTATCAGCGCAGCGGGCCGGTGACGAGTGTGACAAGTGTGACAAGGTGTCACAGCCGCGGCCGCAGGTATCGAGCGAGAGATAACATTATCACGTGTAATTAAAAAGCAACTTGTGATAATGCTTTCCACTTTGCGCTCGGCACTGATAACGTTTCGGGAAGGATCTCACTGTTGTATAATGTTTGTATACGACTCTGTTGACTCTACATACGCAGCTAAACTCATTATATGTATAGATGTGGGTATTTACCTTTTGTGTGTTAAGTTTGAGTATGTTTAGCTAATATAATTTTTAAACATAGTAATCATGTTATTTTAAAAATAAAACTCGGTTTGAGTCATGGGTAAGATTAGGGAGCGCCAAATACTCGTAGCCACAGGAACTAGGTAATTTGTTTCTGATGCAACCAGACTATCTCAGGAACTAAGAAATACTGAAGTGTAGCAAACAGACGTAGGTATTTGGACTAGAGATGAACGAATAGCCTTAATGATGCACTTTATTTAAAAAAAAAATACCAATTTGTCCGAAATGCCCGGCCATTTAGTTATTTAATCTGAACGAACAGACTTCGATTCAGCCACGTTTAATATAATATTTAGGTGAGTTTAACAAACTCTACCAATGATTCCCATGTATTTTTACTTCTTATGCCATACACTTGTTATAATAATGAAACTTTGTGTTTTGACTGTTAAACAACAAACAACCCATCGGAAAAATATGTCGAATATGAAAATATTGCAGGCTCATCACAAGTTCACAACTGATACGAGAGTTGCAAACCACAACTGAAATATTTCTTTATTATATTTAGTGGAAAACCCACACGAGTGGTGTTTACCCGCACAGATTGTTGTAAAGAGTTTATCTCGGAATGTGTGAGATAACACTCGCTAGTTAACACATGTGGCTTGTTGTTTTGCTAAAAAATATTAATTACTTAATAGAATGGCGATGGTGTCGACTGTCTCATTTTTAAACATAATCTTTATCTCTTCTTAATCGTGCACTCTTGACAGAGTGGTCGTGATCATGGAAAGTCCTTAGTAGCTGCCCTTGCCATTTCTCTCCACTTGTTTCTATTAGTGGCGTTCCTCGCGCACTCTACGATTGAGCTGGATGTTACTAATCTTATAATCTTTATAGTTTTTATATTTTTTATTTTTTTACTGCCGGTCGACTTCTGGTCTACCACGTGCTGCGGGCTGCCTATCAGACCTTCTTAATACTGTTCCTAGGTAACACGGTACTCCTTGGTTGGAATTATTGTCAGACTTACTGACTATGACTACTAGTAACGTATGTCATAGGCCTAGGGTTGCAACTGAGACCAGTGACTTTACTTGTTTTCCAAGTCACGGCGGGATGATAAAAATGACCTAGATAAACTAATAAAGAACATGACTGTGTGTGAAAAGTCACATTGGTTGTTGCCCGGATTCGAACTCGCAATCAGTTTCTTTTTATTTGTAATCGCGTGGAAGTTCCTGGAGCGCCTTCACGAGCGCACTCAGGTAGGTACTTAACTACTTACCGAAGTAGCACAGGTGGTTCAAAATCAAGTCAATTGAAGTATGTGTCATAGTTCTTAAAAATTGTGTTTGTTGTATAAATACACACATCAAAAGTGTCTAGGGATCAAGCATTTTTATGCGGATTTCTTGAGATTGAGATGTGGCTTTGTAATAAATTTATGATTTTATAAATTTATATGGATCCTTTTTGGTGCATTTCATCATTTGAATCAGGAACTGTGAATCAAATTCGAGTAAAAGATGAAAATCAGCTGTCAATATTTTCCCTATAAAAACATACAACGCATTGAAGACATTATTAGTGCTACTGTTTCCCTACTACTGATTAAAACCAACGTTATTATGGAGCGGCGACGTCATTTAAGCAGGGAAGAAATGCTCAGAGCCGTGGGAATGATAGAAGCTGGTTCCCGGCAACGTACTGTGGCTTTAGGTCTGAATACAAGTCAGAGTGTTATCAGTCGACTTTGGACACGTTACCGAAGCACTGGTACCGTGGCTGAGCGCCATGGAGGACGGTATCGCTGCACCACACGGAGACAAGACCGATACATTCAAATCTTATCTCGAAGAGCTCCAACAATAACCGCCGTGATGTTAGCCGTGAGGCTTCATCACTCTTCAGGGAACTTAATTAGCGACCAAACAGTCAGAAACCGCTTGCATGAAGTGAACCTTCATTCCCGAAGACCGCTACGGGTACCACCTATAGCAATGCACAATTGTAGGATTCGATATCAATGGGCTCTTGAACACAGAAATTGGGCAGAAGAACAATGGCGTTTCGTGTGCTTTTCTGATGAGTCTCGTTTTGGTATGAGACCGGATACAAGACGTATACGACACTGGAGAACCCCAACAGCGATTAAAATCCTGCCAGGAAGTCCATCCTTATAGTGGTGGAACCATCATGGTATGGGCGGGTATTTGGATCGGCGGAAGAACTGAGTTGATTTGGATCAGAGGCAACCTCAACGCTCAAATTTATGCTGAGACGATTGTATCAGACGTCATCGTTCCTCTACAAGTGCAAATCGGTCCCTTATTTCAGTTAATGCATGATAATGCACGACCGCACACCGCAAGAGTTGTAAGACAGACTCTCGCCGCAGCTAACATCAATGTCCTGCCCTGGCCTGCTCAGTCGCCAGACTTGAACCCGAATGAGCATGCATGGGATATGCTACAGAGAAGAGCTCTGCCGAATATGGAGGGTATCCAGTCGCAAGAAGACCTTTTTTTGTTGTTGCAACGAACATGGGCGGCCATTCCACAGCGTGATTTGGATGAACTCATTTTGAGTATGCCAAACCGATGTTCTTGTGTTGTTAGTGTTCGCGGTAGAAACACGGATTATTAATTGTTTAAGTTACCCAATAAAATTTTAGAGAAAACTGTTATTTCAGTTTTTTTTTCGAACTTTTGTGTTAGTGGTTCAAATGTCAAAAATCCCTTTATTAGGAAAATGGCAAATTTCTTTATTAATGCAAAGGTGACTTGGTTTATCGTTACTGTGACAAACGAAAACACTTTATTTGATGAATCCTTAAAGAAAATTTTAGTTAATATCAATCAGGAGAAAAGTTATTGCAAAAATATATGTTGATCCCTAGACACTTTTATTTATTTATTTATTTATTTAAACTTTATGCACATATTATGTACAATGGCGGACTTAATGCCTTAGGCATTCTCTACCAGTCTACCCAGGGTGGTGCAGAGATTATATGGTAGGTGCACTTAAAAAAGAAAAAGAAAAAGAAATGGAACTTAAAATTAAAAAAAGGAATAAACATAATTACCTACTTAATTATATATTAAAGTATATATTATATACACATAAATACATACATTTAGTCTTATCGAGATGTGGTCATAACGCTACTAACCCATACATACATACACAAATACATAAATACATATATAACAAAGAATGTAGTGACTGGTCAATAGACTCTGCTCATTTGTTCTGAAAATGAATCTTCAATTTCCGCTTAAATCCATAACGGCTACTAGCCGTCCTGATATCGAGAGGAAGCGCATTCCAGAGAAGAATGGATTGAATCCGAAAGGAAGAATGAACTAAATCCGAAGTATGAGAAGGGCAGAGTAAAAGAAGATTATTGGAAGAGCGCAGGTTTCTAGAGTGCGAAGAACACAAAAATTGGAACTGAGAAATAAGATAGGAAGGAGGAGTGGGACAATGCAGCAAAGAGAAAAGCGTAGTTAGAGCACGCAAATTTCGCCTCTGGCGAATGGGCAACCAATTTAACTCAGCCCTGTAGTCAGAGACATGGTCATATTTTCTCAGATTGAAAATAAACCTAATGCAGTTATTAAGGATTCTGTCCAACTTATCTAACAAGATCGAATTCAGGTCAAAGTAGCACATGTCACCATAGTCGATTAAAGGGAAAATTAAAGTCTGCACAAGCATGGTCTTCGTCTTAGCAGGCAAGAAGTTTTTCAGACGATACAGAGAACGCAAAGTACCATTGGCTCTCTGACAGACACTGGAAACCTGCTTTTGCCAACCAAGAGTTGAGTCAAGATGCAAACCGAGATCTTTTACATCTGGGCTGAATGGAATGACGGTACCATTAAAAATAATTGAAGGAAGAGAACTAACTGTCACTCTGCCCAAGATGCGCGAGCTGCCCAATAGAATGGCCTGACATTTTGAGGGGTTTACCGACACCCCAAACCTATCAGACCAGTCTTTAATTGCCTCCAAGTCCCGGTTTACATCATCAACAGCAACACTTAAACTATCCAATCGTGCTGCAGTATATAACTGAAGATCATCGGCATAAAGATGATACGAACACCGAAGACAGTGAGTTATTAAATTAATAAAGATAGAAAATAACAGAGGAGAAAGAATACCGCCTTGTGGGACACCAGCATCTAGCTCACGCCAACTTGATGAATTCTCATCGACGCGCACCGACTGCTGACGTCTCCGAAGATACGAAGAGAACCATTCCAGCGCCTCAGAAGAAACCATAAGGTGTGATAGGATAGCTAACAGGATGTCGTGACTGACGGCATTAAAGGCGTTCGAGAAGTCAATTAACACAAGCACAGTGATTTTAGTATCACTCATGGCTTCTCTAATGTCACCAGTCACTTTAAGGAGAGCAGAGGTTGTGCTATGCCCAGGCCTGAACCCAGACTGAAATGTACTCACCAGATTGTTCCTGTGCACAAACCCCGTGAACTGTCTGTGTACGCAGGCTTCAAGCACTTTAGACAAGAATGGGAGAATGGAAATTGGCCGAAAATGATTAGGAAGAGAAGGATTACTAATTTTAGGAAGTGGACGGACGTAAGCCATGCGCCACAGGGAAGGGAAATGTCCGGAATAGAGGGAATAATTGACAATATGGGTTATCGGTGGAAGAAGACAGTCAATGATCAAGGTGATCATGTGACGACTAATACCATCGCAACCCTTTATACTTTTGATGTGTGTATTTACAAAAGTAAATAGACATTGTTAGTTTAATCGTTTTGATAAATATTTTTCATATTATTAATACTCGTGTTTTTATTTATAATAAATATTATTGTGACTGAACGATGACGAAACCTGTAGTTATAAAAATCGTATGATTTATTGCACATAAAAAAATACATACAAGTTTCAAAAACAACTTATGTCCAATAATGTTCTTACAACAAACCTTATTTCTTTAGCAAGATTAGTGGGGATATGCACATCTACATATAGCTGAGTAAAACGTTCTCATATTCATATATAGCACGGTCCTGGTAGAAAACTACTTTAAATCGTTACGATAGATTATTTTATTCAAAGGAAACTTTTCTTAACAAAAACTGCATTTAAAGATATATACAAAATGTTCCACACCCGAATCGAACGTGCTTGAAATGGAAAAACCTCCTGTTCTTTTATTACATCAATCGATAGGGATACTCATATGGATCAAATCTTTCAAACAAACATGGTAACTTAGAGAAAACCCATGAACCCATGAATTTTTAACTTTTAATTGAAATGAAATTGTTCAGAATTACCGTTTTCCTTTGTTTTAATGAACAATGTTTGTTAGAGCGTATTGGTCCTTAAAAAAATGATAGGTACATGCGTCTGATGACATAGAAAATACAGTGTTACTTTTTCGTATTTTAGCTGGTTCGATCCCGACTGGGGTAAGAGAAATTTCGAAAATCTTTGAACGCCATTTTGTTTCTTTTTGTTTAGTTTTAAGTAAAGTTATTTAGCTTAACGATTTAATGTACTTTTCCTTTAGGACCCATTGTAACTTGGGAAGTTTCCATGGGCCACTGGCCACATGGACCACCAAGCCCTGTGTATAAATAATGGTAAACTGACTGACGGTTGATTTATCAACGCAAAACCTAAACCCCTGGTTCTAGCTACAGACATGAAACATGGAGGGTGTGTTCTTTGTGAAAAGTAGGCGTTTTAAGAATTGAATAATACTAAGAATTATTTTTGGACATTCCAATCCTAAAAGGGGAAAATAAAATTCGGCATCAACGCGGGCGAAGCCGCAGACGTAAGCTAGTAAGAAAATTGAAAACACGTCAGATAAACATACGAACTCTTTAGTTACTTTTTACCAATCGTAGCCTCCAGTAACAAGGACACGAAAGGCAAAGTCTGGTCGAGAACGAAAATACACAATATTTGCGCACCGACCTACGTTACACTGAGCACACGACAAGTACAAACAGGCCTCGTATCGATGCCGCGCCGGTAATGAAGGGTGCGCCTCAAACAAAGGGTTTTTCCGCGAGATTGAGCCCACATGTGACTCACGAACAAACAGGAGGGCAGGTGACCCTCTAATGAACAGATCGGAGAGCGATCTGCGGTCAGAGGTCATCTGTGGCATGTCACAATTGAAAACTTTGTTTTTTGAATAGAGTGTTGGAGAAGATGCACCTAGATAAACAATGCCTTAAGTCGGAGATTTGAGATACATAGCAACGGGAAATAAAATTGAATCGAAGTGAAATGTAAACTTCGCAAAACTTAGTGCTCACGAACACTAGTGCGTTCTAGAAACAAGTGCAGCTGTTTACGGTTCTACTTCTGAGCGTGTGTTTGGGAATATCCAAGTCAAATCAAATCAGAACTGTTGTATCGTTTCTAGATACAGGTATTTTTCCAGGAGAAGCAAAGTTTAAAGTGTTTTTATATAATTGACTAATATCTACAACGTTAAAGAAAAAAAAAAGCAAAAACTTTATTCAATCAGTTTAAGAGTCAGGTATTTTCCTGTAGGCTAAACAGTATAGTAGTGCCGTGCAGAAAGTCGAACCCGCAAAGTCAAAGTCAAAGTCAAAGTCAAAACGTTTATTTCCATTAGACCATGGAGGCACTTTGGAACGTCAATTACCTTAAAAAAAATTTTGATTCTAGTCGCCCATTCCAAAAGGTAGTTTTATATGGAGAAGAGCGACACAGCTACTCGCTTAATCACACACACGAGACATCAAATTCAATACACTCCAGCCAGTACAACAGTTGGATTACTGTAATGGTTATTCAGTTATTGACACCTGCCTGAAACTAATAATAGGAAGGTAATATTTGGTCTCTGTGAGTCGGTAATACGCAAACCAAAATTACCTTTACATGATTCTCCGTAATAGCCCTCGCTGAACCTAAATATTGGACTCGAGACACGTGTCCTAATCAACATGTATGTACAATACTCCAAGCAAATAATGATTACATATGTAGGTATAATTATAATGTATGCTTGAGTTAATTAATTTGTAGTGCGGTATTGCCACGGGACGAGGTTTCTCGTTACCGTTCAACCGCTAACAGAGTCGCTGGAGAGTGAAGTAACTATAACTATCATCCAACCAAGTGATTTACTTATTTATCAAGTAATCCCTCAAAACAAATAAAAACAAATTAGATGGTAAAGTCATATCTCATGTAAGAGGTTGTGGGTGTGGCAAGCGTCAATAATTTCAAAAAGATCACGTGGAAACCAGGGTTTGTAATGAATATAAGTCTGAAATCGTGAATCCGCCTTGAGCAAGTGTTGTGATAAATGCTCACCTTCTGTATGAGAAGTGGGACAGCAATATGTTGGTGTCATTATAATAACACAACTCCGTAACATTTACAATGTCTGAGTTATTGTACAGTTAAGGCAGATGCAGATAATGTATAATTTATTACCCACTCAGCAAAACTAAATGGTGTTATCGATAATTCAACATTTATATCAGTATTCAAGTTCTATGTACATATATTTTGCCACATTGTTATGTACAACTAGGTTTTGTCTGTGACTTCGTCTGCCTGTTTGTTGAAGTCGAAATTAGATAGAAAGTTGACCATGTCCTCTGGGATTTAATCTTACTCCGTACCGAATGTTCATCCGAATCGGTTCAGTGGTTTAACGGTGACAGAGTATCTCACAGACAAACAGAGAAAGCCAGTACATAGATGCTAAAAGCCCTTTGAAACGAAGTCTGTATAGCATAAGTCAGGCGCCGCTTTGAATGACATAACTACAATGAAATATTACACTAGTTGTACAAATGGAATGACCCTTGAGCGTTTGTTGTTTTATAATACTGATATTATCATCGTTATCTACTGAATACTGACATGTCACTCATGAATAAATTACGCAATTATACAGATGCTATACAATTTTTAGAAAGGAGATAAAGCAGATAATTTAAATACGCAAGAATACGCACTAAAACAGTACTAATGTCTAGTGTTTGCGTAAAATAAACACAAAAAGAATAAGGTCAAAAAGGTAATGCAGTTGACAGCGTTGGTCTAATAAACTGATTAATGGCAAGAAATTGATTGTTTGTTAACGACGCCATCTTGCCTCGCTGGCGGCATAATAAAATAATGCAGCGAGTGATCGCATTACCGCGCGATGAGCCGCGCGCCTCGGGGATGCACGACACGCGTCTCAACCTTATGGCGGAGAAGAGCTCTCCTTTCACATATTATATCGATCATACATTAGGTATTTCCCTAAATATCAATACATTTTGAATGTACATACTAAACAGTGATTTCTGGTGGATTATCTACGTTTATTCTTTTGTGAGATTTTTCTTAGAATGTTTCGTTATTCCGATTTATTTTTTCATTTTCACAACGACAATAAAACTGTGTTTCGACCACAACTATTTTTACATTATATCTTGTTCATGTTTCAATTAGCGGGCAGCGGGTTTGATTACCTACAGTTAGAAAATGTTTCAGTTGGGTTAGACGGCCCGCAGTTAGGGTACCTGAGAACTTTACTAAAGGCCACTTTTACGAGCGATGTGACTTTACTGTCGTCTTTTCTTCGTAACCCTGATTTCGTATAGCTGTCCCATTTCCTCGTTTCCGTTTCAGCGCTGGGTAATGAAAGTTTGAAGCAGCAGCTATTCGTACAGTATTCATGGCACTTGAGCCGCCTGCAGCGATAAACCGTGAGATTTAAAGACCCTTAGTAAAAGACAGATGGGTTGCGGCGCAGTGCCAGCCCTCCCAAGCCCTCCTCACTCGTCTGACCGCTAGCGCACTGTGATGTGTGTGATAGGAAGACGAATTGCTGACACGGTACACTTTTCTCGCTTTATGTGCTCTCGTAAATATTGGGGAATGTGCGCCTTATCGAGGAACTATGACTGCGCAAATTGAATTCGCGTCACTGCCAGATCTGTATATTTAAATAGTGCTGTTTTTCAATCTGTTATCACAGGAGTGTCGTCTTGTGGAAACATACAAATAGTCTATGATACTCCTGAAAATAACTAAAACACCAAAAATTTTATCAAATGTACTTTCTTTTTTTATCGCTTTGTTTGTTGTGTATATGTCTTTGAAAGATAAGAAAAATCTGGCAGAGTAATCTGACTGTATCTTACTGCGGGAACAAATAGACTTACATCGACATACGTATGAAGTATATGTATGTACCTGTGTCACCTGCGTACTACGCACACCGCAAGCTTCTAACGACACCAGAAGTTCCTTTAATAAAGAGAAAATTACTTTTAATATCTTTGTGTTCATGTTTAGCTAAGGAACGCACGGACATCTCTAATGAACCTGCTTACTTTGCGTTACGATCTCACTAACCGAGCGTGTGAGCTGCTCAGGGACACTAACATATTTTTCGCAGTAAGAAAGCTTTTCAGTCGCGTCGCAAATCGCCGGCGACGAGACCGCAGTCTCATTCCCGACCGGAAATTCCGCCAGTATTTGGTCGGGGCCGTGTTAGGAGGCTACAAATACACCGGAGCTTAATAACGATCCTTGTTTTTTTAGGCGAAGTATTGCTTGTAGATATGTTCTACTTTAGCTGCGTTTAGTCTCACATTCGTCTTCCAATAAGCAGTGTTTGTCGTGCGTGTGGAGTCACGTACGGTGTGACAGGCGGTCGGTTGCGGGCGATATTAACCGGTGGAGTAGCGCCGCTTTATTGCTCGTGTAGTACAACTTACATCGAGTAGCGGTGACCCTCGGCTGCCAAGCGTAGCACATTGCATAGATAGGAACAGAGACCAGAATATGCTGATGTACTTGATTCGAATATTAAAATTAAGATAACCTATAATAATATGCAATAAAGGTATATCTGCGAAATGGCGTGTTTCGCCATTCCGTCTGCAGATGGCAGCCCGTGATCCATGTTTGATGCGCTCCGTCCTTCCGCCTCGTCTCGCGATTGCTGAACATCTATTCACGTTCTCTGCGATTTATTCGTCTTTAAATATTGAGCTTTTAATTTGACCGGCTGGTGGAAGGAGGCACGTCAATCTGTTTTATGTTCTGTTTGTCTGTTTGAGTTAAGAGTAAAGGTATCACCTAAAGTAATATAATAAAGAGGTATGGTTTTCTTTTGTTGTTTCTATTGTTGGTAGTATATCTTTACAAAATAAGGTTTAAGGTTCAATGTTACATGCGCAACAGACGAATGAATGTATTTAAATAATAATGAAAATGTTCCTCTCTCTGGAGCCCTTCTTTAACAAAAGTATGCTAACTTTGTTTGTACAACTAGTGAAGAAATCATTTGTATATATAACTAACATTTTCTCGCTACTTCCTCCGTGAGGAAATCAAAAGTAGTTTTTATAATGTTATCTTCCATCCGGTAAATACCTAATTGAACTTTGCTTTTATTATTATATGGCACGTGGTAGCACAAGACGGTTTGTTTTTCTACTCGCGGCGATGGATAGACGGATGGCGGACGGATCATTTGATCGACATTTGAAGAAAATTCCTCTTCAAATATAGATCAGGCGATCGCTGATTTTTTAATGTTGCACGTTTTTCTATATAGTTGCTAGTAATGTCTATCCTGTGGGAATGGTAGCCCGAGAATCTCCTGGATTTATTTCACACGTCTTTACACTATTTAGTTACTTTCCTCCGCTTGCAAGCCAATAAACGTTTTTCTTTATTTCTTTCTTTTTGAATTAATCAGAAGTATACATAGCAAATTAGCTAATCAGGCACTAGTTCAGTCACGCGGTAGTTTGGTTAGGAAAGTTTTCCGGGAGTTTTAAAAATTGTGATTTTGATGCGTTCTTTCCGAATTGTAATATTCGCATATTAGCATGTAATTTTGCCCTACGTCGCCATTTTAAAAAAGTAAAAGAAAATCATTCTTTGAGAACAAATGACTGGATTGTACAGCGAATTAACCATTCAGAAATTTAAACACAGACTTATAGTAGGTACCTATATTTGGTAATTTGAATTAAGAAAAGTCCTATTACAAACGTTGTTTGTGTCATCAATGTACCTCTGCGAGCTAATTAGTGTTTTACAAATAACCTCGTTTATTATTATTAGGTTTATTTAAAAACTTTAATTAGGTAGGTATATGAATGTACATGGCACTTAGTAAAAAGGTCTTCTATGTTATTTAAATTTTAGGGCCAAAAAGGGTGTACCTAGCCACCGAGAGATCACAAATTAAATTATAACTAGACTGTGTTGTAGCGTTGTATAAAAGCTACATTGAAGTTAATTTAGTAGGTATATTAAGTAATTTAGATATGAATACCTACATAAAATAACGTAATACATGAATGATATCGATGCGCGTTATTTTCCTCGCAGAATACAAATTAATTGGACAACTACAGATATCTAATTAATTGTGCCTCATTAGTCAATGTTCCACTGATTAACAAGTGTGTCGCTCTTGTTTCTGCCGTTGACATTTTTGGCATACCTAAAGAGCGAATCTGACCAAATTGTAATTTATAATTCAAAGTCATGACCTGGGAATGAATTTAGCCAGGAAATGGATAAATTCACGGGTAATCGGGATGGTTTTATTCCATAGACAAGTTATATTTTTATTATTAATGCAATGATATTGTTAAAAACAAAAAGTTAGTATTTTTACTAAAAAAGGTTTAATTAAGTTATAAAGTAAGAGCTCGCTGTAACGTGTTTAACTAAGTAAACAATTTAGGTATTGTAGGTCACGAATTGTTTCACCAAAGTATTGTTTAATTAAATCAAAATATGAACAACAAAGTTGTGCCATTAAAAACTTATAGAATTTTGTACATGTGTAGAGTAAAAAACAACAACTTGAGTATTTCTGAAATTCGTACCTCTACACACACACATTGCATTACACATTAAGTATTGACTCATCGTCATTTATTTTCTATAGGCTTTAAATCGTTTAAACATATCTATTATTTAACATTAACTAAAATCGCTTCGTAAGTGTCTTCGCGTATTTACGTGTTACTAATGAGTGTATCGACGCGCCGGTAATACTACATGATCCTGTAACAGGTTCTCGTGTTACCGGTAATACGGCATGTATAATACAGGTAATACGGCAATTGGGGTGACAAGTTCCCATGATACCTGTAATACGGCAGTGGGTGATTAAAGGAACTCCACTTGATGGCCGCATTAGGCGCAACAGCGGCGCCGCTCGAGGATTTTGTTGTTAAATCTGCCGGGTGTAAAGTTTTATAGGCCATTAAGTTATTGTTGCTATCCGAGCAAGGAGTAGCAAGGGTATGTGTCTACGAGAGAAACATTGTGGGTGACACTATGTTGCTATCGTATTAATTTAGTGTTAATCTTATATGCAAACGTGACGACAGACAGAATGTATATGTTGCAGCCAACTAGCTTCATCAGCCGTTTTATTAGCAGCTTAGCTTTACAATACGGTGCCGGTTCTACTAGCGGCCCGAATGGTATTCAGCCTTTTAAAGAAACAGCTAAGCAACTGACTGGGTCACACTACATTCATCGAGATAGAATTTATTAAATAATAAAATTATTTTCAAGAGCACTCAAAAACCTTTAGTATACCTTTAGTTCAAATTAAATTATAAAACATAAAACAAAAATCTCTTGTATGTCTACAATGCAATTTAGTTTTGGAGTACCTACTTACTTGCTTCTTTTTAATTTCAGTTTTTATTCTTTCAGTGAGTAAAAGATGATTTTTGTTTTTTATTTTAACTGAACAATAACACATTATTTTTCAGTTATAATAAAAAATAAAAATAAAAATCGTATATTTCAGACAAAGTCCATATTTGGTTAGTTAGTTATACATGTGGTTCTATTTGTGTCGCGTCTCATACAATGTGTGGCAGCGGCAAGAAATAGCTCGCTAAAATGTGCCAATCATTGTCACGTGTAAACAAGCCTTTTGTTATCCAGCCTTGTGTTGCTTTTTACGGAAATTATATCTTCGACTACTTATAGAGCTGCTGACTATTGTCAACAACACTTACGTCTCGACCTTTACGTAGTTTTGATGTTAAAGTTACGTAGTAACTATTTATTAATCTGTGGTTAAAGTTCGTTTTAAAATAATAACAACATCCGCAGCGCTGTCATTGGCAGGCAATGTTTATTTATTGGTAACTATAAGGCAATTATCGATTCACTCAAAAACAAATTGAGTAATTTTATATTAAAGAAACAAGAATGTCTTTATATATGTGTGGATGTCGAAAACTTGAAACTTCCATTCCCTATTTTACCACTTTAAGGTTGGAAAATCCAAAGATTCTTTCTTAGTGGATACATATTCTTTATAAAGAACATACCTACCAAGTTTCATGTCTCAAGGACAGTTTGAGCTGTAGAGTATTTGTGATAAACGACTTCTTCTGACTTCAAAGGGAGAATTAAAAAAAAACCAGCAAGCTTATCAAAATGCTTTCAAAATTAACATAGGTATTTTTTTTTGTATTCAAGAATCATTTTGGTAAAGCCATATTACAAATAAGCCTATTTTAATATTACAGCTTTTTAAGTGCCTTATTCTAAGCCAATATGAATACTTGTTGAAAATGAATTAAATACGATTTTATTAATTTCCACCCAATCACGTTTTCGTTTGTTATTACCTATTCCGCGTAGGTGTCCGTTCTGGAGCGAATTCCTGTCGTTGTTGTATTATTGGGACAAATCAATATGGAATAATTGGAAGTATTTCTCGTTCGCGAAGGAAGGGGAAGCCACTAAAGACGGGCGGGCAATAAAAATGGGGCAACGCAAACAAAACACGAGCTATCAAACCCCGGGCTATAACCGCGAGCTGAGCTACAGCGGATTATAGCCCAGATATGTTTGTATTTATTTACGAAGCTATTATTTATAATACTAATCAATATATTTTATATTTACGATCTTTCATTGTGATCTCTCACTGATAGATACATACTAGGTCATCTAATGTGTATGTAGCAGTAGGTAGTAGGTAGGTATTGGTAATCAGAATAACAATCATGATCATTAATTGAGTGTGTCTGTTAATAATCCGCTATTCATGGGTTTAGTGGTGCATAGATTAATTATAAACATAATATAATTATTATGCATTGTTTGTATAACCGCTTCATCGGTGTAGATAGTAAGCGAGACTGCTGAGCGTGAGGTCCTGGGGTAAAAATTCAATTAGGATTTTCTCGGAGGGGCAAAAGTTTTTCTATCAGGATTTTTTTTAGTAGCAGTCCGAAGTTTGTAAGCCGATGATACAACACTGTGTCTCGTAAAGCACCTACAGCCATTGGTATCGGTTTATATTCCTAGGACTTTGGCAGTCTCCAGTCTGGCTAGTGTTTCATACAGGTGTCGCATGTAAAACCCTGGTACGGAACTGCATCCAGTTAAACTAGAAGCCGACCTTAGCATAGCCTGGAAAATGCTAGGGATATGATGACGTATCTTTTGAGCAATTACTCACTGATTTGATCATTTCCATATCCTATCCTACTAGTCCTACTATCCTATCCTATCCTACTATTCTTCCTACTAGTAATATTATAAATGCGAAAGTTTGTGAGGATGGATGTATGTGTGTGTGTATGTATGTTTGTTACTCTTTCACGAAAAAACTACTGGACCGATTTGGATGAAACTTTACAGTAATTTAGGTTATTTATCAGAGTAACACATAGGCTACAATTTATAATGATTTTATGTAATTTTGATCATAATGAAACGATAAGTGTCAATTAAGTCGGAAAAAAATCTTCCATCTGAGAGCTATCTTGGCGTGCGCTGCCTAAACCAATGGAGTTACATAAAGAGGATGTACCACAGAATTGTTTGTCTTAAATAGATCTAAATAAAAGTCCGCAATAGCATATATCTACCTCTTATGTGCAAGCCAGTACGACCAAAATTGTGGACCATAAATTTAATTAAATTTGGTACTATTTTACAATGCACATATTAGTATATAATTATCAAACTCTTATCAAAATAAATACATTTCTCGCATTAAGTATATAATGAAGATAAACTTTGTCTTTCACACTAAGTAATTTGGCAGAATAGTTTAAAAGTTATCACGATATGATTGACTTGAACGGAGCGCTTAATGGCAAGCAACAGAACATCCACGATGAAAGTTGGCTATGTGAAAGAACTATACTAGCACCAAGAAATGAAAAAGTTGCGAAAATCAATAAAATTATCTTGGGCCAAGTACCTAACCAGCGATGCAACAACCCAACTCCATCCATCGACACAGTCATGTCATCTGAAGACTGTACGAGCTACCCTGGGGAGTTTCTTAACTCTTTGGAGCTATCCGGGGTGTCATCACAAAAGCTCAAATTAACCTTTCAACGACCGACCGACAGCCGGCTGTAGGGCTGCTATTGTCTTTCTATTGTGTCTCAAATTACGTGGTGTTCGAAGGATTAAAAGTCGGTATACCCGTTTTGTTAATGCGCAACTTGGACGCCCCGAGACTATGTAATGGCACTAGATTGCGAGTCATTGAACTAGGCACCAATTGCAACTGGAGAAGCTAAGGGTGAAAATGTTCTTATTCCACGCATTCCAATAATACCCAATAACTTACCCTTTAATTTCAAATGTTTACAGTTCCCACTTAAAGTTGCATTTTCTATAACTATTAATATAATAAACTTTGAAGATAGCGGGGATACATTTAGGCACGCCCTGTTTTTCCCATGCTCACATGTATCTAAATCCCAAAATCTACATATTTACGATGAATAAAAAAAAACAAATAACATAGTATACGGGAGTATATTGCAGTAAAAACACAGATAATTTAACACAGATGATCACCTATTCCAATTACATACATATTAATTCTTTACTTATTACAAATCTATTAACAAAACCGCATCAAAATCCCTTCCGTAGTTTTAAAAAATTAAGCTTACATAGGGACAAAGAAAGCTACTTTGTATTATACTATGTAGTGATTAAATGCAAGTAACATTGGTCCGACCTGTGTCAGTGTTTAGTAATCCGTTTGTGCTGGATAGGATAATCTCAAGCCCGGGGAAGGACATAGGGCTACTTTTTATGAACACACCATACAGGTAAAGATTGATGAAGAAACCACTGGTCTTAGCCATTTTGAAATTTGCAGAGTTCTATTATAGCTTAAAATAATGAGCACTTAGAAAGGAATTCAGATAATTCCACCCTCAAGAGATTCCCACTAATTATTAGGTATAGGATTTCAAAGATTGTCATCATCATCTCCCTAGCCTTTTCCCAACTGTGTTTGGGGTCGGCTGCCAGCCTAACCGGATTCAGTTGGATACCGGTGTTTTACGTGGAGCGACTGCCTATCTGACCTCCACAACCCAGTAACTGGGCGATACGATACCTCTTGGTTAGACTGGTCAGAGTTTCTTGCTAACCAGTAACGACTGTCAAAGTTCTACGCATGACAACCGAGACCAACGGCTTTACGTGGTTTCCGAGGCACGGGATGTCAGTGATGTCCAAGATAAACTTTAGAAAATACATATGAGTTGAAAAAGTCACATTGGTACTTGCCCGGATTCGAACCCACAACCTCTTACACGAGAGGCGGGCGCCTTATTCACTGTGCCATCACGATTTTCAAACGGATTTCAAAGATTGTATGGAAACTAATTTTGAAGTTAGAAATTTGGGATGTACGATGTGAAGTTACATAAAATACAAGTATTTAAAAAAAATATCACGCAACTTAATGTGGCAGACCAAATTCTACGCGAGCGAAGCCGCGGGCAAAAGCTAGTCATTTATATAATTAAATGCAGTGTTGAAATGCACAGGTATATTCAAATATAGTGATTCGCTTCGAGTGATCCGCTCCGTCCACTTTCAAGTTGTAAACAAGTCAGTGATCTCCTCATTACTGTCTCTTAGGGGCTCGAGTAGACGGTAATGAATAATTGCGTTACATTAGTAGGAGTCCAGGCCGGGAAACTGCTCATTACAGCGAGTATTCTGTCAGATAAAATATAAACACATCGGGAGAGATATTATGATGATTATCTTTACTAGCCAGTAGAGTACCTAATGTAGATTAGGCTTTTCTAATAAATATATAATCTTCTTTAAATTATGTGATCATAAGAAGTTTCTTAGAAGTTTCTAAGAAGTTTTTTCGTTAGAGCTCTAATCATGTACAGTTGAATGTAACTAAAAAAAATTAGGAAATTACAGAAAAACAAACCTAACTATTCTTATTGTTCTTATAGGTAACATTTTTGTGACAAAAACTTGTAATGTTATGTAAGTAACATTCCGGCGTCTTGTTGAACAGATTATGTAATAAAATATAAAAAGATACGTACGTGGGTAAGTTATTTGGGGAGTACCTGCGTACATAATATCAAAGCATCTATTTCGGTCCAAAGTAATCTGTTCGCTAATCATAAAAAGTCTTTGAAGTCGTTACGTCGTGCGTCGATTGGTGGAGATAGGTAAATACAGTAAGTATTTACCTATCTCCGCCACTGAGCACTAACTATTTATATTGTTTTACGGTATAATACAACAAGAGGCATTACGGCTAACAAAGACGATGGGATACTTAACCGGGAAGATGATATCGTTTGGTTGCTTAGGGAGGGTATTTCTTCGAAATTTGATTCTTCGACTGATTCATATGGCCAAAATTTAATTTTAATTTAACCTCTATAACACATGTTCATATGAAAATAGGTATACCAAATAACGTGTATATGAATGAGTGAATATCGACGTTTGAATATTTTGTGCCCAGATGAATCAGAATTTGTTATAGATGAATCAGAAAACGAAATAAAAATAATAAAACTTTATGTAAATAAGCTTTTTATTAAAGAAATAATCATATTTTAACAACTTTAAACACATTTCTTACATTTTAAATTGCAAAAGCCGACTTGTCTGGATGTTTTCCTATATTTTCCATAATTCTACGTTCTGCAAGTCTCTTATTTTATCCTTCTTTTGATACTCACTGAGCGTCTGTAAATAAGAAATAAGACTAGTAAAAAATTGGACAGTGCAACAAAAGCACTTCTATGCTGCAGAGATGAAAAACGATTTATTTTATGATTTATATGAGGTTTTGACCATATCAATCAGGCACGGATGAATCAGGATTTTGCCTACAATCATGCATAAGTCATCACAGATACAGACTTTATTCTTGACATTTTTCTACATGAATCTATTACGCAAAAGCATCACACGAAACACAGACTTCAGTTTTAAAACTACAAAATATTTTTTATAGAGTAGGCATTGTTATCAGAATGCCATCTGAACAGATGAATCAGACATATTATCTTAGTAACACCTGGATCTAAGCAACCCAGCCGCACGTCCGCCTTCTAGCTCATTCTTTGCACAACAGGCTACCCCCCGCGCTGGAAGCCAGACTCTCATTATTAATACCCGACCAAGTAAGTACGGTCATGCGTAACTTCGGCCACATTAATCAGTATTATACTTCTTATTTATTTATTTATAAACATACTAACATAGTTACAACGAATGCACATTTTTTTTCTGAGAGGACAATATTCATTTTCTTTCGAGTGGTTTAGGCGTGAAGGAGAGACAGACAGACAAACGGATTATTAATCAAGACTGATATTTAGCAAAAAAAACAGAACTTATTACTGTTTATTGTAAAACATGCAATCGTTATTTATTGCAATCATTAGTACTACTTACAATCAATGTTGAGATGAAATATATTTATTTGTGTAAAGTAATTTTTTAATGAAAATAATGTTAATTTTTAGGGTTCCGTACTTCTGTTCCTAGTAAAGGTAAAAACGGAATTCTTATATGATCACTTTGCTGTCCGTCCGTCCGTCCGTCTGTCAAGACCCTTTTTATCAGAAAGGCGTCGTGATATCAAGCTGAAATTAATATCGCATACATAGGTCTGCTTTTTTCTTCTTTTTGGTCGATGAAACAAATAATGAAGGGAACACTCCCTCTTTCCCTAAAAAGGAAGCTAATAGACGTGTGCATTCTGCCCACCCTCGCCTACGGAGCGCAAACGTGGTCACAACCAAGCGTCAAAAGTCCGCACTCGGGGTTTGCCAGAGAGCAATGGAACGCAGTATCTTAGGAGTAAAACTCGCAGATCGCATAAGAAACTCGATACTGCGTTCCAAAACTAAATTGCGGATGTAGGGCACACGGCTGCCAAACTTAAGTGGAACTGGGCTGGTCACATCTGTCGCATGCCGGAAGAGCTCTGGGCAAAAGTAACCACATTGTGGATCCCAAGCAGCAGTAAACGGCCACGCGGCAGGCCCAGGCGGAGATGGCGGGACGAACTTGATAGATATGACAAGGATTGGCCTGAAACCGCACTAGATAGGGATATGTGGGTGGAGGGAGGGGAGGCCTTTGCCCTGCAGTGGGACACAGACGGCTGACAATAATAATAATCGGTCTGCTAACTCTCAAAGCAGTGAAAAAATCGAATTTCTAAATCAACGCAACAAAAATGTGGTGTGGCTGTTTACTTTCCATTTATATTGCACATTTAGACATTTGCAAGGAAATCAAAACCTATAGGGTACTTTCGATTGACCTAGAATCATGAAATTTAGCAAGAAGCATTGTCATGTGGCACAAGTACAGGAAAAGCTCCAAAAACCGTAAGTTTGAATGTATATTACAAAAAAATAAAAAAAATACGGAACCCTCGTTGCGCAAGTCCGACTCGCACCTGACCATTTTATTTTTTCATAATTTATATTCATAAATAAAGTTTTATTTGAATTCAGCTTTATTTTACAAATTCTTAAAAATATCACCCCTATATTCCTTTTCTAAGTGGTTGGACGCAAAATGGTCCACGGGTGGACGCAATTTGGATTTTTTGGACGCAAACTGGGTAAAACGCCTAATTCTGAAACTTTTCTATTTAAAAAAAAATCACTAAAGGTTTCGAACAATACTGCAAGTAAATCTTAAAATAGACTAATATAACTAACACATCACATAATTTTTTCATAAAAAACAGTTTTAGAACAATTTTATTATCGCCGTCAAAGTTGCCAACTGCACTAAATGGACGCGAACAGGCGAAATGACCCTACTTACTTTACGATACTTAACAGAAATGGTCATCTGATTCGGTTGCCTGTACAGCCAAGGTAGGTAATAATCTGTACTACGGTAGGTAATAGCCGAACCCCTTATTCTATCAGCTTATGATATGAACCGGGTGGATGTTTTCTTTTCCCTGATAAGTAGCTACCCGGGCAGATTAATAAGTAAGAAGATATTTGGAAATCGAACCCGGTTGTCGAGAATGACCTTCATAGTGCTCCATTAAATACTTAATGCATAATTATGTATGTAAATCAGTGTTATTTATCAGTTAGTCCTCGAGAGCGGTGTTGCACTATTTGTGTACAGATGTTCGCAAACATGACCCTCTCCATGTTTGTGTTCAAATATTTAATGTTGATAAATATTATACTGTTATTTATTCACGGTTCATGGAATTCCCATTCATACCCCGTACTTGTTTAAATTAGAAATTGGAATCAAACATAAATTATAATCGATATTATTATGATCTCATCATCGTCTTCCTGCCTCTATCCCACTTTACTCGGGGTCGGCGCTAACCGTAGCCTATTCCAAGTCGTCTTGTCAGTTGTCATGCTATCGCTCACTTTTTTCTCCTTCATATCATTCTTCACACTTAGCATATTTTCTTCGGCCTCCCCGTCTCGGTATTATTATTATTTGTTATAAAAAAAACTAGCTGCCTCCCGCGGTTTCACCCGAGTTAAAAATGTTAAGGGTGAACAACCCTTATCACTTAGGGGCATAAAAAATTGATAGTAGCCGATTCTCAGACCTACGAGAATCTTATATAGGTATAAAATTATCTTGTCACAAAGTTAGTTACCTTACTCCTCCGAAACGGCTTTACCAATTTTGACAAAATTTTATATGCATATTCAGTAGGTCTGAGAATCGGCTACTATATATTTTTCATGTCTCTAAGTGATAAGATTTTTAACGCGGGTGAAACCGCGGGAGGCAGCTAGTTTTATATATAAGATAAGTGTAGGTACTGTTCTAAATTTTATTTACTCAATGTTAAATAGTTTTAGTCAGTAAAAGTCTGACACTGAGGGGCGGGGAAAGACATTTGATTTCACATCATTAACGGAAAAACTAATCCTTATACGTATGATCTTTATAAAAGTACTAGCTGCTGCCCGCGACGTCGTCTGCGTGAAGGCTTCAGCTCCGCCCCCGGAGGTGATAGCGTGATAATATATTTAAGTAGCTTATTATAATTATAATTACGTTGACCTCACCTCTTAGTAATATTCATGCAAAATTTTAAGTAAATCCATGCAGTCCTTTTAGATATTAGACCGGACATGCAAACAGACAAACAAACAACAAAAGATATTTAACGTTCAAGCGATTTTTTTGTCAAAATAGTCTCCGCCCTCTATCAAAGATAAACGACTGGTTCGAAAACAAATAATGACAGTAGTCCTTAAATTGAACCTTATAAAAGAAAGCTATAACGGCTCAGATGAAATCGTTGTTAAATTGTTAATGCGATGTGTTTCGTTATGGAACCCTATTCTATGCGTGGCTTGACACGCACTTGACCAATTTTTTCTACATTCCACGATATAAAAAAATAATTAACGATTGTAAATTGTTACAAAATTTCTCTGTAAACTACGTTTGTAGTTTTGCTCTCAGCAGCCAAAATATACAGAGAGTCAGGACTCGTGACGCGGGAGCAAGCGACGTACGCTGCCCGTGTGAGAAACAGCTCGTCCTGAGGTCGACACCCGCAGCCTTCAGCGTCTGCCCCTGCGACTTGTTGATAGTCATGGCGAAGCACACACTCACAGGAAACTGCACGCGTTTGAATTGGAAGGGGTAGTGGTGCGGTATGAGAGGAATACGTGGTAACACTGCATCGCCGACGCCACTACCCGTCAGAACTTCCGCTTCAATTATATTCCTTTGCAGTGAGATGACTTTGAGCCGGGTCTCGTAACACAACTTCGGAGGGGACAGGTTCCGAAGAAACATGATGCCGACGCGCGCTGGAAGTCCACTTGCTGTAAGAAAGTTCAGGAATTCTACGGGATAATGTTCGGCGTCATCGTCAACTACAGTGTTTATGGACGTATAAACTACTTCGTTTCCCTCAATTTCCGAGAGAACGCTTTCGTTGATGGCTGCAGCTTTATCATTTTTGGGTGTTAATATTGCTCGCTGGCACACCCAAGAATTCTGTTGGTTTGGTATTCGACTGGTGTCCCCTTACACTCAACAAATGAGTTCTTCTAAGGAGGCCACCACTCTACCGAGAGACTCTGGGAGCACAACCTGTTCACCTCTTTCCTCTGGTAGAGTGCCTTCGCCGAGACTTAGAAGGACATCTGAGAATTCTTGGGCACGTGGATTGCCACCGAGCTAAGCTCGCATATTGATGGTCAAGCGCAGCCTATGAATTTGTTACCACAAAGAAGATCGTTTCAACGAAGCATTCACCTCGACAGCTCTAGACCTACGCGTCACCACAGGGAGTGCCGGAAATCGCCACTGAACAGAACTGTAACACCACCCATCAAATGTTCATTCCTGCGGTTGTTCTGCAGGGTTCTGTTCACGGCCTCCACTGCTTTCTTATTAGCCATCGACGCGTTTCTGAGAAATAGGGTCTTAACAGACGGACGAACGGAAGAACGGACGGATGTGAACTCTACAAATTTACATTTTTTCCTTCACCTGTGCTACATGACCTTGCTTCTTGCTAAATTTCATGATTCTTGGTCAGTGGGAAATACCCCATAGGCCCCTTGCAAATGTCTAAAAATGCAATATAAACCGCCGTATCTTTTTATTGCGAATCAACGCAATAGAAACTTGATTTTGTCACTGCTTTGAGAAATAGCAGACCTGAGTGTGTGATATTAATTTCAGCTTGATATCTCGACGCGTTTCTGAGGAAAAGGGTCTTGATAGACGAATGGACGGACGGACGGATGTGAACTAACTATAAATTTACGGTTTTCGGAGTTTTTCCTTTACTTGTGCTTCATGATCTTGATTCTTGCCAAATTTCATGATTCTTGGTTAATGGGAAGTACCCTATAGGTTTTGATTCCCTTGCAAATGTCTAAATATGCAATATAAATCGCGGTATCTTTTTGTTCCTTTGATTTAGAAACTTGATTTTTTCACTGCTGTGAGAGATAGCAGACCTGAGTCTATGATATTAATTTCAGTTTGATATCTCGACGCAATTCTGAGAAAAAGGGTCTTGACAGACGGACGGACAGACGGACGGACAGACGGACGGACAACAAAAGGATCCTATAAGGGTTCCGTTTTTACCTTTTGATGTACGGAACCCTAAAAAACTGCTAGTTTTACATTGCATTTTACATCATGATCATCATAATTAGGTATACAACGACATTAACATTTATATTACTTACAAAGCCATAATCACACAGATAAACACCGAACAAAAGTATCAACAGTCAATGTTTATTTAGTACTAAAAACATGAAATTGATGAAGAAATGAAACAAAAAAGTAGGTTCTCTGTTCGACCTGTGTTTTTGGGTGTTTGGCTGAGCCGATTTTGATGCGATATTCAATAAAGTGTTCGTTATATTCTGAGGAATATAACACTAATGGCTTTAACCGACTTCAAAAAAAGTAGGTTCTCTGTTTCGTCTTTGCTTGTTCTTCAAAAAAAGTAGGTCGACCTGTTTGTATGCATGTTTCTCCGATGCATGTTTCTCCGCCTTCATCGTGTGTAGGTTCTCCCAGCTTAAGGTATTTTATACATTGAAATCAGCGATAGCTTTGATTTCCACATCAGCTGTTTTTAATTTTCGATCTTATAAACCAGGAAATGCCTATCAGACCGAACAACTTTTGCTAAGACGTCATTCTTATTTAATGTGTTATGGTGTAGTTGGGTGCTTGAAGTTCTACATTACGTGTTCGAGATCTTCAATTTAACAGAGAGTGCTCATCAGGCTGAACAACTCTTGCTAAGACGTCATTCTTATATATGTTAGGTATAGTGTACGTGAACAGGTGTTCCAGATCTTCAATTTTTATACGTCAACAGAGAGTGCTCATCCAGTTGAACGACTCCTGCTAAGACGCCATACTTATATATGTTATAGTTTAGCTGGGCTCATGGAGTTCAACCTCAAGTGTTCCAGATTCCAGATCTTCAAATTTATTCTCTTAACAGAAATTGCTTATCACGTGAAGCAATTCTTGCTATGATACCATTTTTGTATCTCTTATAGTTTAGCTGGTCTGTTGCGGTCCTGCACCAGGGGTTCAAGTTTCCAGGATAAGTTTTAGCCTAAATGTCGCCCATACTTAATACCTATACAACAAAAAAAAATCATTGAAATCCGTTGAGTACTTTCGAAGATAGCTGCTGCCTGCGACGTCGTCAGCGTGAAGGCTCCAGCTCCTCCCCCGCACATGATAGCGTGATAATATGTAGCCTATGTTTTGACCTGACCTCTTAGTAATATCCATGCAAAATTTGAACTAAATCCATGCAGTACTTTTTGAGTTTATCCCGGACATACATACAGACAAACAGACAAACAGACAAACAGACAAACAGACAAAAATTCTAAAAACTATATTTTTGGCTTCGGTATCGATTGTAGATCACGCCCCAAGTATTCTTTTAAAAAAATATTCAATGTACAGTTTTGGATTTTCTACGATTTTATTATATGTATGTATAGATAGATCATAGAAGTAAAGTTAAGAACCACTGAAAATGCAACGGCATCACTACGTGCGGCTGTTCTGTCCGCGACAGCATTTTCCTATAGTGCCGCATCGTAAATCTCTATATTTTGTCCAGAGAGCATTGTGAGCGCGTTAGGTCGCAGACAGAGGGACGGACATGTCCCGCTGTAGGGATAACACGTTGTACAAGTATTGCAAGACCCCGCGGGACTCGATCTAAATTCACTTAGACGTTTGAAAATGTACGGGACGATAGTGCAAGCTTATCCGTACGGAGATGCCCAGATAGCAGATATTTTGTATTATGGACTCCATTTTGTGGTCTTAGGGCGAGGACAGAGGTGGCTCATTTCCGATGTTGTTATTACCACCTTAGCTCGGTTATCAACTAAGGTCGATAAGCCTCTTCATATAGGCGTTTTGAACTTTTGATGTTCTAAAGGTGCTCTTCTCTTTTTAAATAGCATTCGCCCCACACATTCGCTTACATACATTTTAATTTAAACAACTGGACTTGGATCAAATATTATGTAGACAATACAAATATTTTCCCAAGCAGGATTCGAATCTCGGTCATGCAGCACAGCAAATAATCGATCAGCCGTTTCTGTATTAATTAACCGCTATTTTTTATTTAACCGACCACGTCGCAACGTTAAAGACAGTATCATGGAACCCTATATCTGAGTTAGTACTTAAATGAATACATTAGTAAAGCATAGTTTTGTACCAACCTACCTAAGGTGGAAAGACGTAATGAACATTATCAACAGTTAACCAGTGAACCGTTCAAACTCGCTCGCTTTAATCCGGATACGTAGAGAAGCGATCGTGAAAGAAATCCGCCTCAAAGAGTGACGTCACAGCTCGCTAGCTCGAACATCCGGCTCTGCTCGTAACGTGCCACTGCTGCAAACGCCTCGTTTGAATATTAATGCCTTCGACGACTCACTTCTACTGAACTAGGTCCTGCAAGTTTTTCCTGCCTAACTTTAAAGCACGACGATCTGCATAAAGGAGGAATTGGAATAATGACCCGTTAGCATACGTTCTTTTATAGGTTTAGTTGAGACTTCTTAAATGTTTTAGTTAATTGGACACGGTTGCGGTTTACTTTCAGAATTTTAAGCGTTTCATTAGTAGGTATTATGTCAGTTGTTTTATAACGAAGCTTCATCATTATTACATTAGAGGCTTTTGTCGCAAGTCGGCGATAACAGCCTCGTTTATAACGGGGCTTTTTTTTCATATCGGTTAAGGTGTAATAATTTGCACACCGTAAGGTAGACTGTAGCCGATCTCATTAATTTATATTACATCCTATACCTGTACCTACTCTCTTAGCAAATAAAGTTCTGATTCTGATTCTGAAGGAAACTTACACGGGAAAATAATTAGTAGCTTAGATTATATACGTTTCTGATGTAGATCTAAACTAAATGCTTTGAAAAAGTGTAATGCCATATATGTTTAAATTATGTTTCCTATTAATTCTAGCCATGCAATTTAATTTTTAGTACATAATGTGCACATAATGCACTGCAACTGTACAATTTTGAGAGTGTTTCTGCCACACTCCTTGTACTTGTAAGCCGTTGTTTCTTGCGGCGCCTCTTACGCTGGCGCCGACACGTGTTTACACAGATACATTAATAACAATGATACATTAGCCTGCGTTTAAATCACATCGTTCCTCTTAGTGGACGGTTTGAGACATTTATGCGAAATAAACCACCTGTGTTTGTCCGACATTCTGCGAACGTTTCAGTGTTCAGCTATTTCCGTCAGCCATCACTACGGATTTAGAATACTTGGAAACAATAAACTGTGAAAAAATGGGATTCAGAGCTGTCAGAAATATTGTTCTTATTTCCATTATGTACGTATATCATTGTCATGGAAAACTGCAAATATCAGACTCGATTATTTGCACGATAAAATAAGTTAAAAGATTGCAGGAACCATTGCGCGATATCCACAGCTCGTTCGATAGTTAGTGTGTTGTTGTCGCGAGTTGGACGCGTGCCAACCGGAAAGTGTCTTTAAACATATGAGGTAGACACACAGCAGGGACAGCCACCTAAACCCCGGCACATAACGTAGTGCCATAAAAGTGCACAGTTTTAAACATGCCTCGCAGCGGGACACCTGGGAATGTATTGCTATTTAAAATTCGTGTTCTGCTACAGATATTTTTTGCTGAATAAACGCAAAATGTTGGGAAAAGTTTTCCACGCTGAGGGTATTTCGGCAGGTTGTTATTAAGCTAACTAGTTAATTAAAAACTTGGTGGACATAACTTTGCAAAAGAAAAGTGTAAAATGTTGGTAGTCTCAGTAACACAATACGCGGGTGTGATAACGAACGGAATTAAATGCGACAAAGTTCACGAGTCGGTACTTAATTAGCGTTTCCTTGGCGACTGTTTCGAGATACAATTATAAAGAGAACGTATATACGACCTTGGAATATTACAAAAACGAGCTCTCTTAAATTGAAAATCAAACCTTCTGTATGTTCTGTCTAATCAACGACAATATTGGCCGCACCGACGACTGTATTTTGTGTTGCGTTAAAATAAAGTAGGTATTATCATTATTTTCGATGTTGAGACATAAAGGAATTTGGATTATATTCGATGTTGGCAGGAAAAAAAGTAAAGTAATTAAAAGATTACTTCTTAGCTGTAGCTTCTTGGTAGTCAATGCTCGTGCCTTCTCTGAATGAGAAGAGGTCTTTGCTCTACAGTGGGACAATAGTAATAACTATTTATCAACAAACAAATTAAACAGAACTGTTTAGTGGAGTTATAACATTGTTTTTGTCAGAACTTTTTAAAGATTTCATTGCAATTAAAAAAAATCTGATTGGGAAATACCTACGTGCGATTGTGGTAGTATTTATTTCCTGAGACGTAAAGAAATAAATTGTGGCCCTTAGCAACTTATACATAATTATTATTATGGTGTGACTGTCACCTTATTCTCGACGAGCTTGCGACACCTATCAATGTTTAGATAATTGATGTTTGTTTATATAATTGGTATTATTTGGTAGCGAAGTATCGAAGGTTCGTTGTTTCACGTAATTGAATCTTTCTAAAAGTCTAGACGGCTGCGGCCCTACGGTGTTAGTTAGCTTCGTTAATTATTGTGTTGTCTCAGACGTCTGTGACATATCGAGTTACCACACGCTCTTCTAAATATTTGTGAGGCGCGCCGTTCTTTGCCGGCACACAGGGACTCCTGGCTCATATGTAGGTACAGAAATAGCTACTAGATAAATAATGCTATCCAATAACTTGAGCGTCTAGAGGTGTACTGAGAAGTAAAAGCTGCTTGAAAGTTGATCAGCCTTCTGTCGTTCCCGAAGCATATTTTTAAAGTAGCTAGGTTAGCCGAGTTTTGCTATAAAACTTTTTCACTTAACGATGAATTTAATTTCGAAGTACAACGTTAAACGTCCAGCTTATTTTTTTTTTATAGAAACTTTAAGTTATTTCCGTTTACTGTAACTTTCTAATGAGAGTCAACTATAAAATAACAATTACAACTACAGTTCAAGTTATTTCCGTAGTTGCATGTCACGGAGCCGTAACTTTGCAATTTTCTGCATGCTTCACGTTTTTACATCGCCTTTGATTTATAGTTAGAAACATAATTATGCAATCTTTTTGAAACTTACTTCAGTAGGGAAAGCAGAAGTTTAATAAAGTAAACAAAAGCACTCAAATACAACACGTTATCAGATGTAGAAAGCGTCGCGCGCGCACATCTCCTCTCCGCGCAAATTGGCAATTCTGCGATTTCCTTTCACACGATTATTTGTTAAATTGTATGAACCGAGTGCGAAAACAATACGTATCGCTCAAGTACCCCTGACACAAACAACGTTTAGATTAGCATCTCAATCTGTTTACTGGCGAAATCAAATTGAATAAATTGAATTGGAATAGGTATGTGCACAACATGGCGGCGTGTGAACGCGTTTGTATTCATCAGTCGTACCTATCTGTTTAGTTAGAGATCAATCGTTGACGTCAATCATCATTCTTCTAGTTTTTTTTTGGCCTTGACTCTATGGACTGATCCTCACCGATGTTTGAGGCCTTTCGGACGAAAATTATGCTAACACAATACACAATTGAGGTTCTAATTTATTAGACATTACGAACCTTATGGCACCTATTTAATATAGAGCTCTTAAGTGGTGTGCCGTTTGTGTGAAAGAGGAGAAAGTATCCTAACATTTAGTTAGTAACCTTTTGCCTATTTCTTAAGCGGATGAAGAGGACAGTAAATATACGATTACAAAAACGTTCTCGAATCAGAAAATAATTCCAATAGCCCCCGCTATTGCGACGAGACTTGAGCAATATGTCACGTATGTACGAGACATACGAGAAAGAGCTTAAGTATGCAGCTGTGATGAAAAAGAAGATTGTTATTTGCCATAGACAATCAGTGTTGCGTGAACTGTAAGCAACCAATAAAAGCGTGATTTAATATATTTTTGTCCTTGTAATCTACTTCTGAAATCTCTCATAAATAATAAGCAGGCGCGCCCGCACTATTCAATGATATTGTGGAATAATATGAGTGCGTCCTCTCATTGTATTTTCAAATAGATTGAAGTGACGTTGTTTGTTCCAGATTATTGTGCGCGTTGCGCGCGGTTGCAGCCGAGTGGGAGGCGACAGGTAAGCGTGAATTATTGTACTTATTCACACCATGAAGTATGGGGAATATTAATACTCTTTAATACATTTAGTGGTAGATAAATAACTTTACATATCGATCGATATGTCTATCTGAAGTTTCTTTGCCAGAAAATTTAAGACTGGTTTGTTTCAGCGGGCATTAAACACATGTGTGTTCTATGTTAAATTGAAATTGCGGGGTTCCATATAATTATCATGTATTATATCCAGTATTAAATATATTAGGGATTGTAAATACATCACAAACTGTATTTTTTACATAACATCTACTTTATTTTGTTTACCTTGTGATCTAAGAATAATACACATCGATTTGAAGCGTCTTCAAAAAGGAAGAGATTCTCAAGTTGTCTGAGATCGGTTATAAAAGCATTTCAATGATTAAAAATATAAAATAAAGTGTTTTTTTTTTTGCAAAAAGGTAAACTAGATTAATTTGTTCAAGATAACTTTACGTTATTGGCTTCAGTTTTCTTTTTTGGTTCGTATAACAAAAGACTTCAGAAAGTTTAGTTATATTTCACTTTGTAATTTTTCAAGGCTGTTCTACATTTCTGATTTTTTAAGGCCGAATACACGTGAAATCTATTTTTATTTAAATTGTTTGTGTCATTCTACATATAACTATAATAAATTTGTTGTGTCCGTTCGTGTTACATAAATATTTTCTTACAATCATAAAAATGTCAAGTGACTTCCCTGACTTAGCATAAAGCGGAAGGTATGTACTGACATACATATGTGCCGCGCGGCTTTGTCCGCAGTCTCGCGGGGTGCGTGTCGTTAATGGGATATTGTTGCAAATGTCGCGATATCAGTCGACGAGCTATTTTTATATTAAGTACTTGAATAAATGTTTGTTTCGTGTCATGTGGATGGAACTGTATTAATTATAATGTACCTATAATGTTAAAGTTTTGCAAATTAGTAATGTTTTTTTGTGGAGTGTTATGTGATATTAAATACCTTGTTATTAGTAACAAGGGCTTAATGTTTAATATTAAACCTTCAAACACACGTGATTCGAGACACAATAGAAAGAAAATAGCAGTCCGACAGCCGGCCGCCGGTTGGTCGTTGAAAGGTTAATCTTAACCTTTATATTTTAAAAGAGAACAACAGAATAATATATGTAACGCCATTAAAATTTTAAGTAAGTAATTAAAACGACAAAAGGTATCGCTTGAGTACTTAATCTAATTTAATCATCTGTCTTGTTTTACCATTGAACCCTTTTTGCCAAGGATGTCAAGTAACACATTAATTCTTCATGATGTGTAGCGTTCTAAAAGTTTTTAACCATGTTTATGGACACTGTGGTTAGTCCTTTACTTTCTAATTTTGAAAACCTAATATTTAACTGATGTAACGAGCACTGATCTACACTAATATTATAAAGAGGAAAACTTTGTATGTTTGTTTGTTTGATTGTATCGAATAGGCACAAAAACTACTGGACCAATTAAAAAAAAAATTTCACCATTCAAAAGCTACATTGTCCACGAGTAACATAGGCTATATAATATCATGCTATGTCCCACGGGAGCGAAGCAGTACCTAACCAAAAACCTAGTGTAACGCGGGTGAAACCGTGAGGAACAGCTAGTTGTATATAATTTGATATGTTATCACAGATTATGACCAGTAAATATTGATCTCGCTTTATTGTCTGTGATCAAGCTGCGTGGATCACGCACTAGCAAAATGTTCTGTTAGTTAACACACAGCGAGCATAGCTAACACGCGCTCGCTGAAAGAGTTTTTAATATTTTAAGTCTGTACACTTTATGGTGCGACTTCACTTTTCGTTTTTGGCAAAATATTTTGTATTACCTAAATAACGCAATACTTTGCCTAACATGCCAAGTGAAGTAACACCATCCCAGTCAAAATATGGACACACTTATGACTCTTCGGTATATCGAGAATCTTGTTGAGGCATTTGTACGAAATTATGTACCAAATGACGGTGTAATGCCTCATATAATGAAATTTAAAAGAAAATGGCGTAAACGATGAATTACTCACACGTTGGTTGTGGTGGTAGGTTACCCACCGAGCTGATCGTGTTGAGCACAACTTGCATTCAATGTTGGGAACAGTTAGCTGGAACAGTGCCAAGTGGGGATAACTCATCAATTACTTATCTTCACTTAGTTACCGCATAATAAAATAATTAATCCCCCGTTACCTGTGTAATCAGGCGTGTTTGCAAATCAATAAAATATCCTCTCAATATTTGCGCTATCTGATCTGCACATTAACCGTAATTCCTCTTGAGCCGGTACTTACGTGGATCACCCGGTCATTGTGTGTGAACACGTTGTCACGCACACATAGCTGACGTGTGCATGTGTGTGTTATCTGTTGGAGCTAGCTACCGGGGACTAGCGCCGCAAATTAGCTCAGTGTAAAGCAATATTTGTACGTTTGCACTAATAATGTAAAACAATGCTGGTGGTAAACTCTAAGCGTAAACAGTGGAAGCTGTTTGTGAACAGTTACTATCTATTGAGATATGGAAATGATAATAATGGAGAATGATTTTGCAAGTAAGTGAAGGCATGTTGACAGTCATTGGAAATGTGTGAGCTGAGTAAACTCTATTATTGAATGCAATTACAATTGTCGGATACCACGATGTGCTATGCCTATAAACCAATTTCAATTCACTAGAACAGCTGTAAAATCCGATTCAAATGATAGGTTCAAAATCTGAGTACATAATAATAGTACATAGTGTCCATGTACTGAAGGGTAAGCCACACGATATATCAATGTGTGTGGCTTCACAAGGGCCGTTATTTTAACGCAAACTAATTACGCTGCGTTTTTCACGGCCAGCGGGGACATCGCCTTGCCGTAGATTTATCGTCGGAGGGACCTGCCCCCTCCCTCCCGCCTTGACCCTCCGCCGGGGCTGGGGTCAACTGTAGCGCGGGCGTCAAAAGGTCTACTCTCTACGACGAGATGTGGCATCTCTTAGTAGTGCTGTTGGTAAACAAAGAAAGATGAACTTAACCTTTCGGCGACCAAGCAACAGCCGGCTGTTTGACATTGTCATCCATTTTCACAACACCAATAAAAAAATATCAGCAAAGCATTAGAAAACAAAAGGAACAATACTTACTGTATTTCCAACAAAAATTTCTTTTCGGAAGTATTAGGTACATGAACTTAACCTTTCGGCGACCAAGCGACAGCCGGCTGTTTGACATTGTCATCCATTTTCACAACACCAATAAAAAAAATATCAGCAAAGCATTAGAAAACAAAAGGAACAATACTTACTGTATTTCCAACAAAAATTTCTTTTCGGAAGTATTAGGTACATTATAATTTATTATTTATATTTTACTAGCTTTTGCCCGCGGCTTCGCCCGCGTTAGAAAGGGACAAAAAGTAGCCTATGTTACTCCCCATCCCTTCAACTATCTCCACTTAAAAAAAACACGTCAATTCGTCGCTCCGTTTTGCCGTGAAAGAAAGACAAACAGACAGACAGACAGACAGACACACTTTCCCATTTATAATATTAGTATAGATATTGCCTTGCTAATTTTCTAATAAATAATCAAATACGCAAAATTACGCGATTTAATTTATCTTCATTTCGATATAGAGTACTTTTGTTTTAGATTGTTTAAGTGTATTTCCCTCTTTCAATAAAGATATGATATTATTCATAGGAAATGATGACACATAAACACAAAGCTAACCTTCTGACCGTTTCTGTAAAGTAAGAAATAACGTGACTATAGCCTAAACGCTAAGCGCAGAGAAATGAGATTGGCTACACTTGTTATTATTTTGATGGGCCGCGAGATGGAGGCGAGATTGCGGCTGCGGGGACGCCGCTATCAAGGGCTGCTGAGCAAATTAATCAAGTGCCTCTAATGACTTGCTTGTGTTGACATCTACATACTTTGATAGAAGAATAGTATTACAGTAATCAGTAAATACGTGTTATTCATTAAAAAAAACATTTCACAATTCAGCAACAATGATCTCATGACAGTATAATTGCGCGGATATGATCAGTTAGCACAATCGACAGATAAATCTCACTAACCTGACGCCCGCACTCAGTAACAATCGATTTGCAATCGATTAGCGGCTCGTTGTGAAACTGCCACTTAGCAGGGAGGCGATTATTTAACACTCGCTTGCACAGAATAAGTGAAATCGTACTTGCTGTAAATAAATAAAACTACATATATACTAAGTGTACGCACATACGATCGACATATACATATGTTGCAGCCAACTACAATATGAAATTGGCGTTCAATAAATAGCCTTATTACTGAATGGTGCCTTTAGTTCTCCTGAATGATGAAAGAAAAGTCGAAGGTATGTCGTAGCGTGTAATTACAACATTTTTTCATTTGAGGTTAACGGAGCCCTGCTTTGTTGGGCTCCTAATTTCGTCTGCATGAATAAAGAGAACCCCAATAACCCCATCAAACCTAACGTCTGCGTGACGCAATACTAATACTAGTTATTTCAATTCTGTATCCATACGTGTAATTATCATACATATTTGACCAAATAAAATTTCTTATTTCTCATATAGTCCCTAGCCGACTAATTTGTGAGCAAGGAGTTGAGCGTTCTCGATGATAGTCACTTGCCTATGTTTGATTTATACCAGTTGGCGACACATTCAACGGGACCTGGCTATTACAGATGATTTTATGTGAACTATCAATTAAATGTATTTTTTTTTGGTTTATTAAATGAACTCTTTACATGTTGCCTGTATACTTTCCGCGTCACCTACCCACTTCAGGGCATTAATTAAATTTATATACGCATTAGCGATGTTTGCTTATGGATTTTCCTTTGCATTTCCATGCAGTTTTCCACGACATATTGGTACAGGCTGATAGATGTGCACTTGAGGGTTGACAGACAAGTGCCGCCATTATCACTGCAGTTGATAGTTTGCTCACAGAACGCATTAGCGTCACAGTGACGGAAGTATTCGCAGATAATGACGTTCACGTCGAGTGCTGTCAACTTTGTGATTGCTTTGTTTAGTTTGCAACTAATTGTATTGAACTATTGACTCATTGTTTCCGGTGGATCATTAACGTTTTTATACATTGTGTTATTGATTGAACTTAGCCAATGCTTGCAGGATAAAAATAGTTGGTTACAAATAAAAAAAAATAAGTTGTGCTTTTGTAGTTGTAATGGTCTATTAAGAAAATTCCTAGTGAATTTTGGGTGCGTCTGATTCAATTGATAAGACTAGCTTTAAACATTATTGTTTAAACAACCAAGTTATAATAACTGCTAAACTTACTTCATCGATTAAACTCAACACACTTTTAAGACGCGCCGTCAAAGTAAGATAATTAGGTAAGTATAATGTACTTTATGCACCCTGAAACGTCAAAAACAATTAAAATTCTTGAAACAGCTCTATCTGTTTATTATGGTAAAGCATAACAAGTTGCTTCTAAGTTCGATCTAACTCATTGTAACAAGGTTTCTAGGAAGACGTCTGCTTCACTTTACTGCAGAGTACTTGCAACAATTAATTACAAGCTGCACAATAACAGAGGAACCTGATCAGAGCATCTGACACGTGCTTCATCTTAGACTCCCGGAGGAACTTTAATCGCTTGTCAAAAGTTAATGCGCAACATCACGCCAACTTAAGTATCTAAATGATTTAATATTGTAACGTCATAATAACACCTTATTGTACCGGATATTAACGCGAAAAGTAATTATTTAAATACCTTTTGTTGTTAACATGAAACGAGAAAGTTTAAAAGTTAGTAAAAAACACCTTTTTCAAGATAATATAAATAGAAATTGACGTATGCTTTCATTATTATGTACTTGGGATTTTCACTAGCAGATAGCTGGCATTATAAGTAGTAACTTTATAACTTAGAATAGGAAATCGACAATCAACAACAGCTGTGTGCTGAGCTGTTGACATCTAATTGATTTGGTGCAAAAGGAAAAAAAACAAGGTAGCGTCACAAACATATTCTAGTTATCGTCGTTTAGTCCACTCTCGACCCCTCGACCCCTAAAAAAAGATTTGCTCATTGGTTTCCTCTCAACCCCTAAACCTAGTTTACTTTCGACCACTAGGGGGTGAGAATGGATTTTTATACAAAGGACCCGCACCTTTAGTCCACTCTCGTCCCCCTAGTATGATAGATAATTAATATTTTGGTGCAGTGACGTACTAAAGGCGAAATTCAGGAATTGGTATTTAAAAAGACTGCCTCGTCGCTCTAGTGGTCGCAAGTGTAACTGCTGAAGCACTGATTCCTGGGTCAGGCAGTGTTTCTAGGTTTTCTATTAGGAATTCCTCACTAGCAACTACGGTGTCTGGATTCATTCTAGGCTGATGGCAATATTGGGTAGGTTTACATGAGGTTTTGGGTGTAATTATAAGGTTCACCTTTGTTCAACTTTTTGTGGATTACCGGCGTAACGTTACTCCCAAAAAAAAATTATGATAATCTTAAATTTAAGAAAAAAATAGAAAAAACTTACGTGTTTTATTTATGATGCGCCCTACTATCACTTGTAGTCGGTATATCAGACATTTTTGCAAGAAGTACACACACCGATCACTTAAGTAACTACACAAATGTCGATTCTTACGAAAAGGGATTAAAACAAAATATAATAACGGTATTTTAGTTAAATATGTGGAAAAAAATACAATAGTCCGAATCCATAGGTAAAAATATTTCGACAAAATCAAACTGTTACAGTTCACCATATAGACACAGATGTAAATATGTACACAAAGCAACTTATTTAAGTTTACAGCCACTACAAAGATAATGTAAGTGTGAGTAAAATCAACTCGTGTATTTACATTGCCGATTTGTTAGTGTTTGCTTGACATTAACTTCGTCATATTTGGCTTTGGAAAAATATATAGTCTACCCTCAAAAATTAAGAATCGTATACATTTAATAGTTTAGTTTCATCGTTATAATATTGCTTTGCAAAAGTACTACGCGCGCAGTAACGTGAAGTAGTCAGCGTCAGGATGGCTGGACCAAGCGAGACATGTCCTTCAAACCATGTGCACTATTTATTACCTATTCGCTACTATTTACTACCTATAGTTAAATATTTACTACCTTTTTGTTAAGAAACTTATCTAAGAAATAAAGTGGTCAGCCAACCTGACGTCAGGTTGGCTGACCACTTTCAAGTTTTCATAGTTTTAGCGTTGTATTAACCGCGCTGTTGATGTAAATATTTACTACCTGGTTGCTACCTTAACATATATGTTTTCCACAACTCTAAGAAGCTCCTATAAAATGTTATTAATAAAAACCATTTAAACGCCTGTACATCAATTATTGACATGTTTTGTTCTCAGAACAATTGCTAACAAAGTTTTTGTAGGCGCTTAGTGACTTATGATGAACAACTTGTTTCTGGATAATTTTATAAATATTAACATAATCACATTTATTATACATATAAGTGTGTATGTACTTGGGGATTTATTAAATTGATCTTTATTAAATTAGGATACAATATTTGATAATATACAAAATTTAATATTAATATTTATAAAACTATCCAGAAACAAGTTGTTCATAAGCCACTAAGCGCCTACAAAAACTTTGTTAGCAATTGTTCTGAGAACAAAACATGTCAATAATTGATGTACAGGCGTTTAAATGGTTTTTATTAATAACATTTTATAGGAGCTTCTTAGAGTTGTGGAAAACATATATGTTAAGGTAGCAACCAGGTAGTAAATATTTACATCAACAGCGCGGTTAATACAACGCTAAAACTATGAAAACTTGAAAGTGGTCAGCCAACCTGACGTCAGGTTGGCTGACCACTTTATTTCTTAGATAAGTTTCTTAACAAAAAGGTAGTAAATATTTAACTATAGGTAGTAAATAGTAGCGAATAGGTAATAAATAGTGCACATGGTTTGAAGGACATGTCTCGCTTGGTCCAGCCATCCTGACGCTGACCGTGAAGTAGTCTTAAAATTTTCGGGATCACTTTTTCCATTTACCACTTCACGTTACTGCGCACTTTTGTTCTCTTAAGTTTTTAATCATCAATTGAAAAATAACGTCCTGTAACTCTGTGGGTCACTTTGTTTCCGATATGTAAACCTTATAACATACTATTAGGTTGCAGTGTTACTCAACGGGAAAAAAATCGATTTTTTTTCCATTGAGTAACAAAATACTGTGACTACACGGGAACAAACCATAAAAACTTTATGTTTAATATTCCAACAAAATAGTATGCAACTTTCGACCCCCAGGGGTCGAGAAGAAACTGTAGTTAGGGGTCGAGTGGACACTTTAATTCTTGGGGATCGAGGGGACGAGAGTGGACTCAACGGTTATCGTAATAACAGGATAATGTTTTAAGATTATCTTTATCACCAATAAATCTGGAACGGGGCGTTCCCTCCTTCTTTTTTGCCATCGAACCTAGTATTTAGATATAAAAGTCTGATTCCTAAGCCCAAATAGTGCTAGACGATTGGAAAGTCGCCATAAATTATGGAGGACATAAAACAGTACTTAGAGAACGAAACTCAATGTCTCGTCTGTCGCGGCGCAGGCGACGCCGGGGGAAGAGGGTTTAGGCGGGGGGAGGGGAGTACGCGGGGTCACGTGAGGTTCACGCTAAGTATTGTCATTGTGCAGAAGAACAACTCGATACAATCACTGACACATTTATCAGTTTTGAATTTTCGTGTAAAGAAAATGTCGCGACTAAGGTCGCGACATTTTCTTTAGAGGCCTTTACCATCTAACAGCCTGAATAAGTTAAAGTAAACAACGTATTGTTATGTAGTGAGATAACCTTTTGAACTCTATACAATATGGCGTCAAAAATAAACCTCAACAGATAGCGCGATAGCGGGCGACAGTAGCGGCGCTTCTGTGCGTCAGTGTTGCGGTGATAGAATAATTGAAACAAACGCCGCCGCTCCTGATGTTCGATTTATGATTACGGATTGTTCACTGATGCTGTAATGGATCCTCATTTAAACTCTGTGTGTTCATGGTGGAGCCCCGCGTCAACCCTCTTCGATTGCTTTCTGCATGATTCTGTATACAAAGTTTAAGTATGGAAGCGAAAGGGATACGGTCCATCCATGATAAGCGGTCCGCTTAGCCAACGAACGTTCGAAACACCAAACACGCCACGCTGATCCATTAAATGCCTATTTACCTACTCCTTTTTTTTTAATGCGGCATGGAGGGACTGTTGAATATAAACAGAAGAATGCCACAAGGAAACTTATTCTAAGGCAGGCATATAAATGTAATCCGTAAGGAGAAGGCAACAATGAACAGGTCTTTAACATTTTAATTACATGCCCTGCGCTCTGTAGATACTAATTCCTTAAATATTTCTTTATTACATTTGATTTGAAACAGTTCATTCTACAAATGACGCTACAAAAGAACTTCGTTGACATTCTGTTTGTAATTTAAAATACTTAATATTGTTTGCTAAGCAAATTATTTTAATGAAACAATTTTTGTAATTGTATTGCATTAATTGGAAATTGCTTTGTTGTGTTTATATTTTTATGTTAATAAAATAATTACTGAATTGAAGGAAATAGATAATGAATAGGAAACTTAACCTGATATATGATTCTATCACACAATATTACTCTTTCTTTATAATTAGATATTGTTATTAGGCTGGAGCTAAGCAATAAGTTGAAAGCTAGTTTATTAAAGAACATACATACACATCAATGTAGATTATGTTGGATTAATAATAATTCAGACACCAACCGTAGTCAGATAGAATACAATGATACTTCAAACTTCAAACTTCAAAACTATTTTATTCAAATAAACCAATTACAGGTACTTTTGAATCGTCAAGGTGTCAGTCTGTCAAAAAAAATGAAGCTAGTTGCTCGTTCCAAAAAGTAGGTCCCATGGAGAAGAGCGAGCAAGAAACTCCATGGACACTCTTTTAAAATCAATATATTACAATAATTTGGTTACATCATTCATTGTTGTATCTAAGGTACTATGTGAGAACAACGTAACAAGTCGGACATGTTAGAAATATTAAAATAAACAAAACAAATTTTAAAATAACTGTGGCAGCTAAGAGATGACCAGTCTCATCAGACAGCGCCCGTTCACGGACATGACGTATGGATTGGCACCAAATAGCTCAACCATTTTGAAGGGAACCAAATGATCCAACACACACGCCACCGTCAGTGAGACATTTGAGTGAGCATGACAAACTCCCAGCTGCCAGAGTATATTCAGTCAATGATAGACAGAAGAAATGTAAAGAACATAGTGCTCACATTGTATGCTATGTGAATTTATATAAAACAAACACTTTGACTCGACACAATACTATTATTTTTGTAGTTTTACAATCAGATATTGTCGAATACTAATCAATTACACGGTTGTGGAGCTAGACCAGCATCCAGCCAAGCATTTTTGTCAGCGATATAATCGCTCAATTTATAATATGCCTGGCTACATAGTGTGCGTTTTATTTTACTTTTAAATTTAGTTTCATTCAGCGATAGAATGTGAGGAGGTATTTTATTATAGCACTTTAAACAGAACCCCATGAAAGATGAGTCTACTTTAGCTAGCCTAAAGCCTGGTTGAACCAATTCGTCCCTATTTCTAGTATTATAATTATGCCTTTGCCCTCTTTTACCAAAAAGATTCAGATTTTTTCTTGCATACATGATGTTTTCATAGATAAATTGACAGGGTACCGTCATGATGTTGATTTGCTTAAACAGTTCCCGTAGTGAATCGCGCATACGCAGATTGTATATGGATCTGATGGCTCTTTTTTGCAGAATAAAAATAGACTCAACGTCAGCAGCTCGTCCCCACAATAAGATACCATACGACATAATGCTATGAAAATAGCTGAAATAGACCAGCCTCGCGGCATCTACGTCAGTAAATTGCCGAATTTTTCTAACAGCAAATGCTGCTGAGCTTAACCGACCTGCAAGGGATGTTAAATGAGGACCCCATTGTAGTTTTGAGTCAAGCGTGATTCCTAGGAAAACAGTTTTGTCTACAAATTCTAATTTCTCTTTATTAAGAACTATATCACAATCGCTACTTTTGACATTTGGTAGAGAAAATCGAATGCACTTAGTTTTATTACCGTTTAATACTAAATTATTTGCCGTAAACCAATTATGGACCTGAGTGAGGGCGTTATTTACGCAGTCAAGATTTTTTTTACATCCGGAAAGACTCCTTTGTCGACACACAGATTAAATATTGAAGCTAAGTAAGGTGCTACAGTTTCAATTATAGATGAACAGATTTTTATAGACATACCCCATATGTCTTCAGTCATTTTGATTTTAATTTGCCGAAAAGCTTTTATAACTGTCATCGGATTTATATGCTTGAATTCAAACTCAACCGGGCAGCCTGGGACGTTAGCTTTTAATAAAGTAATTGAGTAATCCGGTGAGGAATTTAAAGCTTCTGTGGTTTTAAGTGGAATACTGGTAAAGAAATCCACAAATTCTTGGGCTACTTCTAAATTAGAGCATAGGGGACCACGTGATGTATTCAATGTATATTCCGTGTTAAGCACTTTTTTCTTGTTTGTTTCGCTATTTATAACTTTCCAAACAGTTTTTATTTTATCATCCGCCGATTTGATTTTGTCGCTAATGTATAAGGCTTTAGCTGCCTTGCAAATGTTTCTAAATGTTTTTGAATATGTTGTGACATATTTGTTAAATCTTTCAGTGTTAATAATAGGCTTAAGGCCATACAATTCAAAGAGTTTTTCTCTACTTTTCCGAATTCCTTTAGTTGCCCAATCACTAAAAATAAATTTAGGGCTAATTTGTTTAGTTTTTTTCTCAAAAATTTTATTGAATTCTTGGCGAACGACTGAAAAGAAATCATTATACAAGATATTTAAATCGTTCTTACTATAAGTCAGAGCACTCAGCTTATCCTTAAGGGTGCTATTGAATTTATTTAGTTTTCCAATTGTTATTGGTCTAAATTTTATTAACACTTTATTCAAAGGCATTTTAAATCTAAAAGAAACTAATTGCCCGTTATGATCAGACGGCAGGTAATTTACGATGGCTTTATCTAAATAGTCACAATCGCAAAAAATGTTATCGATACAGGTAGCACTAGTTGGAGTTACTCTAGTAGGTTCTACAAAAACATTCGAGAGGTTAAACGATCTAAAAAGACTTAATAATCGACAGCTATTAAAGTTATTCTCTAAAATATTAATATTAAAATCGCCACAAATAATTGCGGATTTATTACACGCTGCAAGTTTCGCTAACACGTCTTCCATTATCGATTCAAATAAGGAATAATTTTGGTAGCTAGGGGGTCTGTACACGCACACTATGATATGCTTATCCAGCTCAACACAGGATAGTTCAATGCAATGGTCTACTGATAGTCCAACTATGTCACTCCTTTGTTTTGATTTTAAGCAGTTTTTTATTAGGATTAACGAGCCTCCACGTAGCATACTTTTACGATTAAAACAACTGCCCACATTATAGTTCGCATAATTGATTAACATTTGATAATCCATTAACCAGTGTTCGGTAAAGCAAACAATGTCGAACATAGTTTTTTCTAAGAACAATTCTATTTCTAACAATTTTGAAGAAATACCTTGAATATTTTGATGAAATACTGTCAAGGTATTCTGCTGGGCCTGGCTTTTATGTAACAAAATATTTTGAGAGCAAGAAGGTACTTCATTGATTAACGGTATAGCTATATTATTGTTTGTACCTTCTGTTGTCTTACAAACTAGTTTAAATGATTAATATCATTATGCTGAGGTAAAATATTAATAGCATCAGTTTAGTAATAATATAATATAAGATAGGTTTAGTAATAATGCCTGTAATGCATGAAGGTTCATGTCAAGTGCTTCCACTGTTCTGATCACGTACTCTATTGGCCATATACCACAAATCAATAGAAGTTAGTTTTTTTAATCTCCTGAATTTATGTCTAAAATTACATTAAGTATGGCAATAGCAACCTCCGACGTCACTCAATTAATTAACTTTCAAAGTATTTAACAATCTAATTGTACAGTCAATTGAAAATTAATCGAGTTGTCAGAGCTAAAAATAAAGCGTTGTTTTAAGGGGCGCTGAGTCTTGGAATTATTGGTTAATGATGTCAACAATATCATTAATATTGGCATTTAAAAATATTAGTTAAATTTGCTAACTAATAGATGAACTTTTTAAATACCTATAACATCACATGCAAAAATGCAGCCGAATGATCTTGGCACAGAAAGTCACTTTCGCAAAACGTCCGTTATGAGCAGGTGCACTACCAGTGCAGATGAACCGATTTCTTTAAACTTTACGTCAAAAACAATATCACTAAAACCGTCCATTGCAAAGATAGAACGATCGAGCGGTCACCGCTGCAAGCACTAACAAATCATTTACAAAATGAAAAACAACGTTTCAATTATCTAAATTGTGTCGTGAGTAAGTATTACGTTCTTAGCTCAGAAACAAAGTGATTAAAGAGTTATTTACTAGCTTCAAACAGCTTAGACGGAGGAATTCGTAAAGTTACGATTTGAAAACATCATGATGCATGGCTTGTTGAAGTGTGACGGAGTGCCGAGTGCCAACTTTCGGTTTTCCATTTCCATAAAGGAAATGGAAAACTAAAAGTGTTTCACCTTTTAACGACTTTTTCCACTTTTACTTCTAAGCGCAGAGTTACACGTAGCCTCTGTAGGCTAAGTAGTTCGCGACTTCAAGTTTATACATTGGTGCTGATTCTCTTGTTCACAAACTTAACTAAATTTAAGTTAAATTCATCTTTCAAATCAAATCAAATCAAATCGTTTATTGCATCTTTCTCTTTCCATTTCTTAAAGAAAAGAACAGAAGATACAATCTAATTTAATCCTGTCAAATTAGACAGCGCCTGAAGTAAATCGACGTATTTTTAGTCGCCATATTTTTAATCGCGTCTTAATTATCTATGGAGTGTCTAAATTTGACAGGAATTAACTAATATTTTATCTTATGTCCTTTTCTTTAAGAAATGGATAGAGAAAGATGCATTTAACTTAAATTTAGTTCAGTTTGTGAATAAGAGAATCGGTACCATTATCTTATCAGTAACTAAATATAGGCCACTTGCACTGCGCTACTCGCATCGCAAGTTCGTCATGTAAGCCAGACCTTACACTTACTTATGTCGAATGGTCGTGATAACCGTGTTCAGTGGAGTGACACTAACCTGATGGGCCATTCGGCACTCACAGCCGTTTTATTGTTGGTCTCAGACGTAAGATAACTCTTTACAGCTCCGTGCCAGTTCATGTAAAAATGTCTTAAAATGTACGAAAGAATTCAATTTCATCACGCTCATGATTTTACTTCTTACTTGTAAGTACATTCATTTTTTGCCCAAACCTTTGACCTCAATATGAACGAATCCCTGTGTGACTCAATTCTTAACAAGTAAATTGTTTTCACGCCGCCAGCTTGATGATAATCTTAATTGGATACAAATAAATTACACTGAAAACAATTTATTTCATTTAATTACCGTTACAAGTTTGCCTGCAGCAAGTTTCTTATCTGGACTTAACAACATCAATAATATTAATTAAATCGTAAATGAAGAGAGCATTTAGAAGCTCAATGGAGCTCTTGAATTAAATTAAGTACTTTCAGTGATTTGGAACTGAAACAAAATAGTTGGGAATTTGAATAATATTGGATTTTTAAGGGATGTCTGAAGGGCGTCGGTATATTGTGTAAATGATAACCGGGTTTCTAGAGCGAGCCGGGGACATTGACTTCTCAGAATATTGTGAAATTTAAACTCCAGCTAGACCGTAACGTAAAAATAAATATAGAGGAGTTTCAATTAAGTCAGTTTAATTACCAACTTGACTCGCCTATTGTAAAGCTTGTCTTACAAGCGAATATTTAATTTAAGCCGAGTCAAACCTGAAGACGAGCGTTTTCAGCTAGAGGAAGGCTGTGGGATTCCTCTAGCTTCAGAATATTCAGTGCGACCACAGCATATACCCACAATATAGATATAAATGCTTTTAACATCTCCATACCGTTCGCTGCTACGCCGCACGCTCGGTCGTTCAGTTATATCCTCATCTTAAACCCTCGTGTTAACGGCGGATGTAAAGCTATCCCGGGATAATTGTTAGAGCAACTAAATCGGGGGTGCTCTGGGGGGGGGGGGGGGAGTTCTTGTTCCTCGCCCCTCCTCTGCTGTCAAACAATGTCTGCAAATAGAATTAGTTGGAAGAGTACCGCGAGTCGGTTCTGATTGGAGTGGCTTCTGTTCGAATGAATTACTATTGAACAGCTCTTAAGCCATGAGACGCTTGTCCTGCTCGGAAAGTTATTGCTTCAGATGAGCAGAGGCTTAACGTCGTATGCGACGATTGTGAGGCAGTTAAGTTTCTTTTGAAATAACTAAACTTTATTAAAACAGTTACTACTATAGTTGTCTAGATAATATAAGATAATAATTAATTTCGCATAACCGCGAGTACGTTAAACGGTTAGTTCACCGCTGAATACACTCGTACAATCTATTAATAGGTTAGACTAAAAGTGTCCCAATCACAACTGAACAATATGGACAGATACAATGCTACATTGTTCCTGCTGAAAAATAAGCAATATTTTTATAATTTTTGTAATGTTAATTCTTATGATAAATAAAATAATAAGTAAGGGCGAAATTGCGAGCTGAAACTATTGCTTTTAAAACAACCTTGAATGATTTAATTGAGATTTAACCTTTTGAAAAGTTTTATATCGAATGAACGACATGAGAAGGAATAATCGGTTTGGTCGATTAGTTGACTTAGTTGGCCCATTTCTAGTAGGTATATGTAGGACTAACTGATTCGAGAGAAATTGTCATCTGCACTCGACAGTTTGATGATTACAATAGGGTGCGAGACTTGATGCTGTCTGTCTAAATCGCGCTTTTGTAAACACACTTTGATTTTAACAGGGGAAAGTTTATCGTTAGAGAGTAATTATATAAAACTTTTGGTCTACGTTTCATCATTATTTAGTTAGCAGTCTGTTATCCAACTTGGTTGCCTCCCTTCCATCCTCTCTGTATTATGAAAGAATTAATGACTTTCTTTTATATATTAAGGTATTTTCAAACAGGAAAACACAAAAGAAAATAATAGGTACATTATTTACTTGTTTTCAACAAACATAACAAATAAATAGAAAAGTTATACAAAAATTAAGCATGTAAATGAGGTCGCTTGGAGTTATATCTCCACGTTACACGTGCCTTCTTAGCTGACATGTATTCCTTAATTTGTAATCCGACATCATTGACGGTCAACTGTTGTTTTAAGTTATGTTACCTTTTCACCGCGAATTTTTAATAATGTAAAACACGCTTGTAGAACGTTACTTCAGCGACATTGACGAGACAACCATGTTAAGACGCTATATATAAAGTTTATTTCCAGTGAATAATGCGGTTCGCAGAAATTCCACAAAAACCGCTTGCTAAAAACTTGTATTTGCTTTAAAAAGTGAACTTTAGTAAACGTGACAAGTTTGTTATCTCTCTAAAGTCAGTGCTAGGAAATAAAAGAGTGCCTCAGTAGCGAGACGTTACCGCAGATAGGCAGAGTGTGCAGATTCACAAATGATCCCATTCGCAGGCTTCCCCGCGAGGAAGAATTACGATTGAAGGTAGGAATGTTGGATCGTTCGCCGAGATTGTGAGCCTCGCTGAAGAGATTGTGTTGTTACTAGTTGTGATAAACACCGGCTCAAGGCATCGGCTCTTAGAGGCTGATTTACTAAACGTAATGATTACTTATTGCAAATTTCATAAAACTTTAAAAACAGTGCTTGGATCTAACATTTTGTTACAGCAACCAAGCAATCAAGTTGATTTTAAGCGGATTTCCAGGTTTTGCTTACCTTTCTACTAAATATTTTCTCTAAGGTAGGATGGAACGGAAAACATCACGATGTGTTCCAAAACGGAAACGGAAAAAGGCTGTCAGTCACAAAAGCGATTGGACAGTTACCGTGGGATTCGTTCTTTTCAAAACAACCTTTTGGAAGACTGGCCAAATTCTTCAAATACAGATGTAGAATGGATCGACTTAAACGAAGGTTAACTAAATCCAAACAAATAAGAAGATACGTATCTAGAGTTATTACTTAGGATTTGTTAGTGTACAATAAAGAGTATTATATTTTGTAGCAAGAATAGTTGAACAACGAGCTGCTACCTCTAGCTAGGCAGTGTCCACGTTACCAGGCGACGCGCCGCCCTGTCGCCGGAGCAACCGCGTTACACCGACAGCTACTATTTGGGGGAATGGTTGAAGGTGCAGACGGAAAGCGGAGCTTGTTTACAGTTAAATGATAAGGAATTTCTCCTGATTTATTGTCACAAAAGTTAAATAATGTAAAGATGACTGTTTACTTAAATTTGCGACTTTTTACAAAGCAAAGTTGATTTTTGTCATTAAGTACAATCGTCAATGCGTAGTTTATTTATTTTTTATGTTTGGGCAATGCAGTAAAAAACTGAAATTCTATCACGTCCACGAGTGAAAAAAGTAAATATACCTTAAAAACTTTGTGCATATCTAACTACGGTAAAATTACAATTGTATGATTGATAACTAATAAATTGCGAACTCGCTCATCTCTTAACCCCGGCGCACACTGTCGTGGAAATCGCTCGGTCGTCGCGAGCGAATTAAATCCGGCTGAGTTACAAACTACTGCTTGTTCGAATAAATTAACTCTTCCATTACGAGCCGTGTCGAGCTAAACGTCGTCGCTAAAGGCTTAGCTTTGTTTACCCACGACTATTCAACGACTACTCCACGACTACTTCACGACTGCTCCACGACTACTCCACGACTCGTCAAGGACTCGCGGCCTTACCGAGCACCCGTTTGTGATAGTGATGGGTAATCAGCGAGATTTGCTTTGATCGTGTAATTATAAATTACTTTGGAGATAGAGTTATTCGTAACTTAATTACATTCCGAATTTTCTTGAAGATGTGTTATAGGTAGGAGTTGATGCGTTTTTAATTGTGTAAATGTGTGTTATGGGTATTGATAAATAGGACGTTTGCTCGGACAAATACAGAATAATATATAAAAAACTATAGTTATCTACATTCCACTCAAAATGAAAAGTTCGGTTGCTACCTTTGTTTAATATCCGCTAGAAACTCATAAAATACCTAAATATAAATACGATCAATCGAACAACTTGATGGATTATTAATAATATTTAGAAAATTGCTTTTTGTCGTTAAATCAAATACGTCTACTTTGGATATTGCCTGACATTTTAATATTAAATAAAATATTAGGGTACTTCAATTAATAGGTATTGTCTTTTGTTAGACTGTGATCGAACTTTCGCTGCTTTATTAAAACGTTTGTCTTTTAATAATTGTGGGATAGATATTAAAAAATGCGAAAGTTTATAGAAGTGACTACTTAACTATGAGTGATGACCTGGGCTGGATGTAAGCCTGACATTGTAACGTCACTCGGCGTGCTGACCGCGCGTGTGCTGCATGTAATCACAAGCCACTCTCGTATGACCTCCCCCTAAGCTTTTGATGTCAGTACAACTCATTAATTATGATAATAATATAATTGATGTATATGAGTGCTTAGATCTTATTTATTTTGTAGTTATGAAGTTATTTTTTTAAAGGCTAGACGCTCTTATAGCACTATGTTTTCCTATAACCTTACTGTGTCAATTATAATAATTTATGTTTTCTCTCAAGGACGATTTAGGATTATGTAGGACTTCTGCCTAATATAAAGCTCTAAAATATGAACAAAAACCAAATGGCGTAAAATATAATAATATATAATAATAATATAAATATTTTATTTAAATAAAAGTCAGTTCATCAAGTAAGACAGGCAAAAAGTACTGATAGTTTTGCCTGTCAATGTTATGCTAAACCTCCCCGAAAATGCCAATTTGTAATCCACAGTATAGCAACGCTATGTTTAGTAGTAGTAGTAGTGTCGATCTTTTTTTACCTATCAAAAGTTTCAAAAAAACATGGTCAAGCTATCCAAATTGTGTGAGTTATGAAAAACGATGTTCCTTAAGAGTTTTAAAGTGGAAATTACATTAAATCGTTTAGAAGTTATAAATTGTTGATATTAAATTAGAAGTTGAACTGTTTTACGATGCTCTTTTGTTTGTAATTCCGCCACTAACTTCGGATGGAAGAAAGCCATCCTATGGAAGTTGGCTGTGGGAAGTATTTATAAGTTAAGAAAAAGGAAGAAAGTTTAGTGTATCTTTCCGCCCCAGAGTTTTGTTGAAATTGTATAATGTTGGGTAAGCCGGGTAACTGGAGTTGGTCGGCTATTCAAATGCAAATCTATTTTAGGCTCATGTATCGAATTTGTACAAAACTTTCGGTTGGACAGCGTTCGGGAAACTACGCACGATTTTTCCGTCCTCAATACCCCAGTGCTTAGACATAAGTCTTAAACCAGTGAGTGTTGCTAGTGATGACATACAGAATGATCTGAGCCGTGATTGCTAACTATAGGCCAGCAGGCGATGGAGAAAACTATGCTCGAAGTTTTCCTACGTGATTGAATCAGAAACGAGGAGACCCGTAGGAGAAACGAAGTCACCGAGTCGCAAAGTTGAAGTGGCTGTAGGCTGGGCACATAGCTCGTAGAACCGATAGCTGATGGGGGAAAAAGGTTCTCGAATAGCGGCCCCTTATTGGCCAGATGGACAGATGACCTTGTTAAGGTCGCAGGATGCTGGAGCCGTTGGATGCAGGCGGTACAGCTAACCGCGCTGGAAAAAGTTGAGTAAGGCCTATGTCCAACAGTGGGCGCTCATGGGCTAATGATGATGATGATGACTAAACTTTGCAAAAGCGTGATGCAATAATGTCAATTGTGAAAAGCGTTCTTTCTCGAGTGTAAAAACAAATAAGTGTGCAAATGCACTTACGATTAATGAACAGGGAATGTAATAGCTGTCCATTTCCAAATAATCATTTGAAGATCATCTGTCACGCCTACCTACATGCTAGGTGTACGCGGCCTAGTAACACAGATAGACGTGGAATAAAAACACATTAGTGTTTGATCCATAAATATTAGTGTTGTGAGAGAACCGTTGCTTTTAGTCGCGTGTTTACAACGTTACTAACACAGCAGCGTGGTACTGCACGTGACTGTGTCTGTCTGTCTATTACGTGTTCAATCGTAAATCAATAAACTGATCACTAATGTTTGGTAAGAAGTAGGCTTCAATCCCAAATAACTTTCAAATCTGCATTACGCCAACAAAGTCACGGGCACAAACTAATCATTGATTGTTGTCACGTAGTTGCGGCAAACAGACTTTCATTTTGTTATTTCCATTAAAGTAATGTGTGTACATAACATCTTTATAGAACAGTTATATTTTGTCGTTTGAGAGTGCAATGTTCTCGGAGCGTGTTGCATCAATAGTAAATTTTAACTATAATTAACTCTTTACATTAATACCTAAAACTTCGGTGCTCGTACGAATATTTCTCAAGTTTCTGATCTGCCTTCTTGTAGAATCATGTTAGTTTAGTGTTTGGCAATTACGTTGAGAGCAGCTTTCAGTTCGCCTAAATTAATATCAGTGTTTACTGGAGAGCTCCTGACCGCCCAGAACTAGTTACTGACTAAAACCAATATGTTAAGATTCATTGAAATTTACGGAATTTCAAGTATTCTATTGGAGTAGATATTCTCGCTCGAGAAAATTGAACAAACTAACTATTGTAGAACTAGGTTAATATAACTGTTGTAGTTTTTTTCCTGCAATAATTTACCAGTTAGTTTGTTCATCTAAAGTGCGCATCGAACCTACTCGTGCATTTATTTAGTGCCCCGGAGAGTGTCAAGCGCTCGAAAATTGCAATTTAGCATGTCAGTGCGCCGCGCCGGAACATTCGCGACTGATACCGCAGTGTCCTGTGCCAAAGGCTTAATACTCACTGTTCCTGGAACTGACAAGCAGCGGCAAGGGGTGCAGGAAGGGGGGTTTGCTTTGACATGAAGTTCAAACTGAATAATTGTTGTTTAACAGGTGATTTGAATTATCTCTGTTATAGACACTACTGTCAAACTATGGTAACGAGTTGAAGACCGAGAATAAGTAAGCTTTAGTAAAACGTTCATTTATCTCGGCCTAATATAATGTAAATGGACGGTATAACAAAACTATCATTATTGTTCCTCATGCATTTAGTTTGGTTTTATCCTCACTGCTTTTGCCTGGAAACAGAACAAGACTGACCTTCTTAGTTATTCTCGGTGTCAAGAACACTTGCCAAAATATCCGAAAAAAAGGATTGTGATTTTAAAAATATCAACCTAAACATAGCTCATAACTATGTCTAGGTTTTTCTCAATTTATAGTCTGTTAAAATAAAACAAAAGCGAGTGTACATCAACCCGCTGATACAATACATTCAATCCTATGACTATGACACTGATATACGAGGCAGTATTTGCGCAATAACTCCGAGTAAGAAATAGACGCTTCATACTGCTTGGAAACTAGATCAGTGAATGAGTGCTAAAGTTTATGAGCAGTGCGGTCTGTGTGCGGTGATCCTTATTGGATCGGGTTTATTCGTTTGTTATCTGTGCGAGCACAGATGTACTAAGGCGGAGTCGCGGGCCTCAACGGTCACATAGCTTAGACGACTAACTCACAACGTGGATAATATTTTGTTTAATATTTGTCTAGTGTACATCAATCAATAACTCGTAAATAATGTTCTTACAACGTCAAAAGTCGATGACAACCCTCGATGAATAAAGTAATTGAACTATTTATATTCTAAATACAGCGTCGTACAAATCTTATTTCAATTTTATTAAAGTAAGTTCACATTATTCGAACTGTAGATCTGGCTTGTTATTCAAGTCACATCTCTCAAATATTCTCATTAAAATCACAGAATTAATACTTAAAGCGTGACAGTAAGTTTAATTAGCATGTCTACGTTGTTGTCGTAAATAATTTAAATGACAATACGTACAACAAGAGGCGTCACTCGTTAACATTCAGTGCCGGCCACTGAAACCTTACAAAATCATTTTTTATGTTTTCATTTCCTCGTTCTTTAGTCAGAGGCGCTGAACTTGCTTCCGAACTTTTTAATTACAAGTGAAACAATGGCCCGGCGTGCTAACGGGGGGAGGGGGGAGCGGTGCGGTGTGGGAGGGGGGTTCAAGCGTACGCGGCGATCGCGATGTATTGTTGGCGGCGGCGCGGCGTGTCGAAACTGTTGGATTCAGAAGTTCCACTTTGATCGACAGGAAACTTGTCTTAAAGACCAAAATGCTAAAGTACGAGATAACTGTGCGTTTCACTATCACGCATAAGTTCTGAATAGGTGTCGGCATCGTAACGATGGTATAGGCAAACAAGGAATATTTACTCAAATGAAACCTTGAAACCTTTTAAACTTTTTTTTTTTTTTTTGGTGAGTGGGAAATCATTCAATGACTGCTCCCGTTCTGGGTGCGACGGGAGGGCGTGTCAGACTCTTACTGACTAAAACCCACTCATGTTCCTTCGATTGCCCTTAATGTTCCAGGGTCACGGTAACTATTATAAACATTCCGTAACAACCTTTTAAACTTCTGATCTACCTTTACATTGGGAGCGGCACGTAGTACAATGTCGGAGCATTAGGATTCTGTTCTGCGCTGTAATCTGTGGGCTGTACGCAGCTTTCATCTATTCCTGCCTAGCGCTAATTATACATTAATAACGTAGACCTAACTTTAAATAAATGAATGTGGTTCTAAAACGGTAATTACAGGTTTAAGCTGTAGGAATGGCGAGAAATAAATGTAGTGTGACACAAGTGCCGCGACCCATAAATTAATTGTATCAACTTTGAGCTGCAAGTGGCTCCGTAGTGGAGGCGCCTGGTTCAGGCTGAAATACTGGCTTGTATTTACTAAATAGAATACTGCTTCTGGATTATATACGATGGTAGGTTACATAAAGATTAGTACTTATGCGTCTGCCCAGCCTACAGCTTGTGCCAAGATAAGAGCAGCTACGTAGAAAAAAATTATTATGTGGAGACAAGAAGAGTTTTTTGATGATTAATATACGGAGTTGGGATTGAATTTGTAAATATATAAATATCGTGGGACACACAGCCATCAGATCCCAAACTAAGCAACTATGCTTGTTCTATAGTAACCAGACGACAAAAAGATAATTTGGATGTTGCTAAGAGTGATCGAGCGGTAACCTAACCCGCAACATACCGCGCTGCAACCAAGCGTTCAATCAAGGCGAACATTCAACTTGACTTTAAAATTATTCACAATTACCAACTTTATGCTACATGGCTATTATCTTGTATTTATGAATACAACTAGCTCCTATCTCTTGGCACTCGCTGTGTAAGATATTTTATGCTACATGACCCATTGACTTGGATCTTCCACAAGGCGTTTTCTTCCTGAAGCTGTGCAGTATCCGTGTTTGTGTTAATGACTAGTGCCAGCACGTAATCAGGTTAACAGGGAAGCGGATTAGCCGCGTTATCAGCCGTTATCAGTGGCAAATAGAGCAGCAACTTGTTACCAACACTGTTTGAGATACTATTACTATCGGCTCATAGCAAACCTCATAATCTCATGAAGGCCTGTGTTAATAAGCCTTTGTAATAATAGCTAACTTTTGGACTTTCTGGAAATCTATCTTTAGTCACGGGAAACCTAACATATCTGAAAGTGTATCTTAACATGTTACATGTAAATAGATTTCTTATTTTGAAAATTATTTTGTTTAAAAGTTGTTAATAAAATTCTAATTTACTCTCACATTCGCAGATATTATACCTATCCAAGATTATTATGACACGAAAGTCAAGCATATTTTCGTATATTTCTGCAAACACAACAAAGCCGGTCACACACGACTGCACACACATTTAGCCACATTACCTCATCAGAGAGACAGGATAACTTCGTTTGTATGTTTCTTAAGAGCATGGGTAATGTTGCTGGGTTGGCAATTAAACGTAATATATATTAGTCTGTTGTTCTGCCTGCCCTCTGATGAGATTTATGTCTATGTGAAAGACACAACATGTTGAGACAAGGCAATTTTAATGTGTTACGTATTGTGACGTCAAGATATAATAAAATAACGGAAAGTGAAGTGAGTTTGTTAAAAGAAGCCATCATGAGGTTTGATTGTTAAAATCTTTTTCTAAACGCCCTAACCTGGCCTAGCTTTAGTTTAGAGCTAACACGCTAGATTCCGATTTTCATTATATTGTCTTTATATTCACTGGCTACTGCTACCCAACCAGTAACTACGGCTAAGTTATGACGCTTATTACAGCAGATAGTTTCGTATATGGGGTGGCATTACGCAGACCTCGCGGAGGCCTCTTCTCTTGTGTTCTTTCTCCTGGTGGATATGCGGTGCTGTATCCTCACTTATGCTTTTTAGTTCCTTGCGGCAGTGGCGCCGAATCTGTGAATAGAGGGGCTCGAGCATCCATGAAAAATAAACAGTGGGTGCCGAGCACCCCTACGATTAGACAATAACGTGGGCAATTATGTGGGCAGTACTAAGACATTTATTTATTTGTCAGTCGATCAGTGTGCGTTTCTCTTCTCACACTTCGCCACTTTATCAAGTCTTCAAATGAGCACGAACGCCCATGAGGTTTTCTAAAAGCCGACGCCACAGCCTTGCGGTATAACAAACATTTAGAAATTACGTTGTCGAATAAACAAATTAATTGCAAACCTTGATTCCGGAGCACATTAGTTGAATAGAACACAGCTCGCCCGTATCCCGGGGGGCTGGCAGAGGTGCGGAGCAACACATTCCACAAACACATAATTAATTTGTAAGGCAATAAACCGCTGTGGAACGAATCACACCGACATTGAAATTAACTAATTGAATTTTTGGGCTTCGAGTCCGAAGCTCGATCCTCAGATGAAGCAAAATATTTTATTGCGATGTAGTAATCGGTTGTTTTTACAATGCTTTATTAGGGTACACAGGTTGGTTATATGTACGTACATGGGTAGCGTACATTTATTCGATTAGTACTTCCTATTGAATAAACATAAAAATCTGATGCGTAAATAAAGTGCCACCTATTGCCAAAATCTTCCCCAATCTTACAATATCCCGACATTGTCGAACGATTCAGAAGATCAATTCTCAATGATGTGGAACTGTTCACTTGTAGGAACATCCCACACATTAGCCGGTGCTAATGTATTGCTGTTACGACTAACTTTAATCAACATAATGCTCGTTGCCTTAATTACATATAACGCCAGATTACACTCAATGTTATGGTTATTTGCTCTTATGTTTTAGGATTTGCCCATTTACGTAATGTAACGTAATTAAAATTTAATTTAATTATGGCATCCGACACGATATTGTAATGACAAATGGAAGCCGTCCTAAGTGGTATTAGTCAGGCACGAGCGCTGCGGCCACGTAGCGCTACGCGGCTACGCATGTGTGCCTCTACGACATTGTGCGTAGGCGACGTGCTACGGTCTACGAAACACTTTAAAAGTAATACGAACACTATAAAGTACCTACTCGGATATTATTAAACACTGAATTAATTAAATAGCTTGTGAAATGTGACCTCACACTAACAATTTTATTCTATTGAGATTAACTTGTTGTGGTTTTACAAAGAGTATTTTGTTTGTGAAACTGATTACTTCATTAATTATGTGAACACATTTAGCATAGTCTTATAATGATGATAGGTTTATTCTTGTTTATGTGATTAATTATCTCCTGGCAGCGGCGCAGTCTATCAAGACCGATCGCGGGCTCCAGGCTCGCTGGTAACTTGTGTCGAAAAAAGAACACACCCGTTTAAGTAGAACTGCTTTTAGACTTCGATAATGAAATTCTTAAGATATTTTTTTTAAACATTTGATAGACGTATTTTTTCGGAATACTACCAAAACGAACTCGAACGTTAAATACATTTTGTTTGATGTATTTGCAATTAACAGGAAAGGATATCCGTAAATAATAGAAGTAAATTATAATTCTCAAAGAGTGAATTCGCAAAGGTCACACTTTATGTTTTAAGTTATAAAATGCATATTTATAAACGTTAGTTAACTATATTTTGTTACTACTCTATCGCTTTGGTAATTTAAACTGTAATGATAGATGTAAAGATGTTGAAAATAAATAAATAAATAAAATAAATAATTTTAAAGAATAATCCCCCTTTGGGCGCTCAAAGGATGAATTACTAATTAATTATTGTTGAATAAATAGTTTGGATTTCTGTAATAAACAAACTGAACATTGAACATGACATTTTGTCGTAAAACAAGATGATAGCCTCAAGTACTTCAAACCACTGTCAACCTACTGTTGGACTTTAACTTAATATCCTACTGTGAACAGTTTAATTTTTCAACAATACTCTCACGAGCGTAAATGCTTCACGCCCGGCGCGTCACGCTCCAGAAGGCTCGATAAAAGCCATTGAAAACGCTTCCAAAAACACGCGGACACACTTTCAACACAATTAGATAATATTAGCGCAGACAGCGAGAGACACTCGGCCAAACAAGTGCTTGCTCAGTGCGGTACAGCCGCGCTCGAGTGCTCGCTAAAAACGCAGCTAATGTAAACGCACCGCACTCGCCGCTTCAAGAGCCCTTTGAAGTTTGTTAAAGTGAGCCACTTAGATCAGTTTTCTTTGGACTCTCTGTTTAATTTGCCTTCAAATTGCCTTCTAAAATGAGCTAAGTAAATTATCTTTTAGTGTGGAAAAATAACAGACCCGTTATTTTAGTTAGTTTCTTGGCCTGTTACAGAAAAATAACACCTAAGAAAGCCTGAGTTATTAATTAAAATAAGAAACATGTACATATTTTTTCTAATACATAAGTAAGATAAAACTACTACCTAATATTTATGATGATTTGTGTTATTAGTGTTCGGAATATACCGTTTTTATCACTAATGATTAGTAGACCTTACACGAGGATGTTTTAGCGGGTGGCAATAAGGAGAACGAACTACCTAAGCTATTGTAGGTACACGAAAATGGTTTTAGAAGGCAATCTATATTTTTGATTGATGACTTTTTAATACTTCTAAACTGGTTGGTTCTACATAAGACATGAAATGGACATTTTCGTACAAATTCTATGGGGAATGTTTTTTGTAATTTCTGTTTTTTTTGTCCAATTTGGGTTAGCCATTCAAGTTTTTGATCAGTTCTAGAAAGAGGACCAAAAGCATTTTCGATAAAGATTGCAATTTTTTTGCTATTCTTTTTCACATTCTCACAAACATGTTTGTTGGTTCTTATGACTTATGGAATGGTGTACCATATGCATAAGTCATAAGAACTCTTATGTATCAAACATTGTATTTTTATTTCACGACCAATATAATCGATTGCATCTGTAAAACATTTTATATGAGCAATAAAATTGTCTGTCAATACGTGGCAAGGTGGCAGCACAATGTTGCTGCAACACATTGTTAGCGTCGGTCGGTTCTGATGCACGTTACACGTTGTGGCGAGTGTTGCGGCTCTGGTTGCATGTATCCGACTAGTGCGATTTCATTAAACTTACTATATATGTCTCTGAACTAATAACTATTCTTGTAGTCGAACTAATAGTAACGATAGACAAGATTACTTCAATATTGCATTTATTTTTAAGGTTACGAAATTAAAATCTGTTAGACGCATCCAAAAGGACACTACACATTTTGGCACTTTCATTATACGTGTTTCATCTGTGTTATCTGTGTTTACTATTTAGTCTATCTAGAGCAATAACTACAGACATGATTCGTAATACCTATTAGCTTTTACAAATCCCCCGTTGTAATACCCAAATAATCTAGATCCTCTGTAAATATCCCGGGATTACCTGTAAATGGCAAAGGGTGAAAGGCCAAGGTTAAAGGTGACAAAAGCTACAAGTTAGTTATTTAGATTTATTAATCGGTTTCGAGAAATGTCGAAGACTAGTTTACAAAGTTGTTAGGATTATTTACTTCTCGGTAAACCATTATTTGACGCTAACCTTGGTGTAATCTCAGATACTATTTTAACCAATAAGACAAGGTAATAAGCAAGGCGATTATGTCAGTATTGTTAGTGTATGTGAGTTTACATTTTTTAAACGCATCCACGATTCAAGAGAAATTAAAGAGTTTAGCTGAGTTATCGAATAATACTAATCTGACGATTTCCTTAGAAGTTCTCCTCTTTGACGCGAAATTAATGATTAATTAATTGTTTGAGAGACAATACTGAGCGAGACGTTAAGCTATTGTACAACAGATATGTTTGAAGTACGCACTTTGAGAAATCCAATAGAAGCGTAAATGTTAACCAAAATATTTTCAACGAGAATTCTCCCAGATAGGTACCTATTGTTTCTAACAAATACAATTTCAAGCAGTGTTTGATTAAGATAGGAATTTATTAAATTTCTTTAAAGAAAGTCTAGGCGATTTCGTTTTATTTGACAAAATGAATAAATTGCAACATGGAATATTAAAAAAAAAAATTACTTAACGCCGCCGACGATAGCAATGGAATTTGAATAACAATATTCGAGGTTCGGTTCCTGTCCACTGATCACTTGACAACTGTGCCCTGTCCTCTCAGGGAGTCTGATTGAACCAAATTGAGCGAATGATTGACTAAATGAACTTTGTCAAAGTTAAATTACTAAGAGGAATGGGTTGCTAAAATTGAACTGAACAAAAATAATTAAGTTAAAACAATCTGAATCATAATAAAAAGGATCTATAGGTTCTTTATTCTTGACGGGCCTGTTGGTCTAGTGGTCAGTGACCCTGACTGCTAAGCCTGAGGTCGTGGGTTCGATTCCCACCCAGGACAAACTTTGTGTGATGAGCATGATTGTTTGTTCTGTGTCTGGGTGTAATTTATCTATAATATTATATGTATTTAGAAAGTATATAAGTATGTATATCAGTTGTCTGGTTACCATAACACAAGCTCTGCTTAGCTTGGGATCAGATGACCGTGTGTGAGTTGTCCAAAGATATTTATATTTATTTATTTATTTATTTATAGTAACTGTAATATAAATAAATGAATTTGCAGAATTCAATGCACCTAGGTTCACAAGTATAGCCTAGTCCTAGATTCTGGGAGCCAAAAGTTTTCCAACTAATATTTGAAACCTAGCTATTTAGATAGCTTCTGCATCTATAGGACTGTTACACGTTTTGCACATATTCTACGTAAACTCAGAAAATGGTCAGATCCCAAAAACCACGATATGCCATGACAGGCGTGCAGTGAACCAAGAGAAATGGCGCCCGCCGCCGCCACACGAACAACTTTTAATTGGCTTATACTACACGCGCCCCTACCTCCACGCGTTCACACAACCGGTTCCTGTCATCTGCTGATTCTTTTTAATCAAGAAAAGATGAGACATTAAAGTGTCTATGCAGGAAATATTTAAGGATCAAAGCGAAAAAGAAACGAAAAAGTTACATTACACTATTTGAGGCGGGATTACCGGCACACAGTCATAACGACTTCTATGAACTTTTGTGTTTCCCTGACGCAATTGATGTAAAAAAACTGCGAGAAATTGTATAGTGTGTAAAGAGAAAATAGCTGTGAAATTGCCAATATCACATAATACTTTAGGAATAATAAGATTGCCATGATGCCATTGTGACGTCAGTATAACGCGATTATCCGAAACTAAGAGCCGCCATCCGAGATAAATCTACTATCTCTACGATATCTTATTATCCAAATAAACTGTGAGTTGTCTTTGTGTACCCGGCGACTGTGCGGGCCGGGGGGTGCGGGGGGTGCGGAGGTGGGGGGGGGCGAGAGAGGGACTCAAAGAATTTTTAATTAAACATGAATAAGCCTCTTTACCCGCGGAAGCTTTAATCTCGCGATTCCATTTTAATAAACTGGATATTGGCCACCGAGAGCCTAATGATTGAAACGTCAAGTGACGCCGAATCATCTCGAAGGGAAATAAACAAATTAGATTTAAATGTATTTAAACGTATGGAAGCAATACTTGAGAGATTAGCGTTTGTCTGATTTATGAATATTCAGGTCGACTTGTGGGCTTGGCTGGAGGGCATTCAAGCGAACCATCCATCTTGAAATTGTTCGTAACTGTTTCTATGGCAATTGCGAATTAGGACAACGACTGCCTGGTTCGATTTGATAATCAAGTTTGATTTACTTCCCGGAGGAAGAAAAAATTAAAGATTGGAATACAATCCATCAATCTGTTCGTTGGAAGTAATTCAAACATGGTAATCCTCGAGCGCCCCAGTTTAGCTGAAAGCTTCCTGCCGTCAGACGAACGAATCACACATCGATCGTCACGAACGAGTAACTGTCGAATAACTTTCTTCAAAGCTATTTCGGGAATATATTAACTATTATTTGTACGTATGGTAAAACAATAAAGCGATGCCGTTGTCGTGTTTGAGGGTTTGTTGTTGGATTTCAACCAAGTGTCCGTTTTGGGTAACGCTGCGGAAAATAATTTACTGAGCAATCATTAAACCTGAAGTTTCATAACTGATCGATATGTTATAAAAACTGCAGTACATTCGACGAGGCAAGTTCTTGTGATGCAGTGTGAGTTTCGAGATACACTTTTTGAAATGGTACTTAATAATTACGGATTGTTTAAATCCGACAAGCAACTATTGTTGCTGACCGTGCACTCTATACGTATGTACTCAGATATCAATAATAAAATTACTATTCTACAGTTACGTTAAAAATAAACACGAACTCAATTTTACATAATCATCTTGGGGAGGTGCACCGAAATCGACTATGATATCGCTTGAAATAGCTCAAAGGGCTATTCTTAAAGTCAGCACTTTTCGACCCTACTTGTTCCCCACGAAACTCCTATATCAATCTTGCGAAGTCCTCTCAGTGCGCCAATTGTTTATTCTGCTCACTATTATAAAACAACACACATACAGCACTTCTGATACAGTTGTCAAAACATCCAAGCGACGTGGTGATATAACCTTTCCCAATAGACCAACATTTAAACACCGTTTTGCAAATAGATATTTTCCGTTCTTGGGTCCATATTTGTATACTAAAATCAGTAAACTTATTGATATTAGATGTTTAAATATTAAAGAGCTTAAAAAGAAGTTATTTGAGTACGTTCATAAACTGAACTACGACGAAACTGAACAACTACTTTATGTACCTCGTTGAATTTTATACTCACCCTCCTACACTCATACACACACTGTCACTCTACACACAAGGAGGTTTTCCTACACTTCACAATTTAAATCTTTAAATTAAATATTGATCTGTCTATACACAGTAAAATGTTTGTCTGTAATGTTCCTCCCAGGGAAGAGCGCTGCTGTCTGAAGCACAGATATTAAGTTATCTAGTTCAGACACAGATGTTCAATAAATGATATTGATTATTAAGACGTATTCTAAGTTGCTTGTGTAATTAGAAATTAAGACTTCTGTTTTCTGGTTAAATAAATTATTATTATTATTATTATTATCTTTAAAAAGCTGAAAATAGCGAAGAGTCTCGACCAACACCTGAGGAGGCTCACGTTACGCGGCGTGGTGAAGGATCTGATTTAGAAAGCGGTATTCCTGGACACGGCGCCATTGTTCAGACGTTCCTCTCTTGAGTCCTGAACATCAGTACTTAGCTTAGACACTGTTCCTTATACTGGGAGGCAATTTTTTGTATTATTTTATTTTCTAATTAAATTTAAAAAAGGTAATATTTTATTTTCTAATGGTCCAAGGTATACAAACACATCTTACAAATGACCAAATAATGCCGAACGCTATAAGAAAGTGCGAGGTACACTTGTGTAATGGCCTCACGAGCAGCAGGGCAGCGGCAGACGTTATCTAAAACGTGACAGGATCGAGTGACGCCGCCTGGTAGTTCTCTGTCACCAAGTGGTTTTTTTTTCACTGTACCTCTTCAAAACGCAATGATCAAAATTGATGACCTTTAGTTAAAACCTAAACAAATATAGTTAAAAAAATAAATAAATAGAGATTTTGGTTTGCTGGTAGAGAACACATTTTTGGGTTAAGTTCGCCATTGTACATAAGTTATTTTTTTTTTTGCTCTAACTTTATAATTATTATTTATGTTTATTGTGTGCAATAAAGAATATGAATATGAATATAGATTATAGGTAACACGATACCCTAGGGTTACACTGATTGTCAGGGCTTTAAGGCTGCTGACGTGCCTTCAGAGCACGGGATGTCAGTCAGTGACGTCCAAAAGTTAAGGTTTTAAAGTAATTGTATAATATTTATTAGTTCTTATGCTTATAGTACTACTGAGAAATATTTACTACGACGTAGTAGAGGTATCGCGGTACTCACTTATAAACTTAACATCTAACTTTCTGATCCAATTACTGTAAGTATTTATTTCCAGTCCACGGACCACAAACAAACAGTCTGGACATAAAATAATATTTTATTATTACGGCATATTTCAGTGTTCATTGAGAATGTTCAATAATTTATATGATACTGTATTTCGATATTTTATTTCATTAAAACGAGTCTCCGCGCCGGCTGTCTATTTATATCGTAAATAATATAAATATTTTTTGTACGAACACAAACGTAAAATGGTTCGCTGTCGAGATGAATATTGCATTCATGTTTATTGTTGAAAAAAAAAATGTCTTTTTTTTATTAATTATAATAATTTTGCGTTTCTTTCAGTTATAAATATAGAGCGTACTTACAAATCTGGCAGACAGACAGCTTTTTAATCAACATTATAAAACAAAAAGCCCACGGGCGAAACGACCTAGTACTCACGACGTGACATTTGCTGTAATTATGAATGAATATCTACGCGAGGTAAGACGAGCCCCGGGGGCGCGGGGGCGCGGGGGCGCGCCTCTCGGGGACGCTCGTGTAAACAGGCCCCGAACGTGCCACAAATACTACGCGGCAAGGTCACGCGTGGCCGGCACGTAGCCGACACGTAGCCGGCACGTAGCGCGTGGGCGAACAGACAATATCCCAACCGCACCAAAGGACTAAGTGCCAAGTCTCTCAAAGGACCACATATGGGTTTATTTTGGCAGATTATACGTAGCAGTGGATATTAGCTAGATAAATCATATATTTGTTTTGTGAAATATCTAAAATTAACTTAATAACTAATTATCAAGTTACTTTAAAAATTTTACTACTTAGCTTTATAGTTTCTAATTAGTTTATGAAACACAATTTAATCTAGATACCTGAAATTTTCAAAGAATTTTGAAATTACCTTTATATCTGTCCTCCGCGTCCACTTCTCTAGGAGATCAGACACTAATGAACTCGACGCGGTATCAAGAGCTTGAGAGTGGCCCGATACATTACCGCACTAGTTAGCTGGCTGACCACCGTTGTCCTTGTTTGCTATCGATGTGTGTCCGCCACACCTGCAAACCATCACACTACTGCACCACCACACTGCGACACAGCCACATCTCTACAATGCGGTGTTTACCTTTTTTTTATCGTGGGAAAATCCTCATAGACCATTCCCCGCCTGAGCAAGACGGAGGGGTGTGCCAGCTCTTACCGGCTAAATCCACCACGGTGTTTCTCGACCGGCCTAAGGGCGGAGGTACGGAATTCGCTCGCGCCTTCACCGCGCCCCCGCCAGACTGCTGTTTACCTACCTGTCTGTCTATTGTCTGTGCCTCCCGGCGGCCTCGTCTACCATCATGTTGATGAAATGTTTCTCTTTTACTTCCCAACTAAGTTAGTTGTATAATGCCCAGAAGGACAGTAGACATTGTAAAACAATAAACACTATCAAAGTTGTTGTGTTGTTTCGCGTGGCGAAGATACTATCAGCCCGATACTTCCATTCATAACAGCAGACATAAAGCTAATATTTTTGAAGAAAGCATCCATTCAAACTCTTAGAGTTACTTCTAATGTAAATTAAAGATACCATCTGAAACTAAAGTGGAAGGTTTACAATGAAATGAGAACATCGTTAAAATAATATCCTTGAGCTTATAACAAGTTTATTCGGAGTACTTAGAGATGAGCAATTAACTTTACTCCGCAGTCAAGTAATCCCACATTCGTAAAACAGTTTTATTACGAAGCATTTCAAAAGTGCCACCGTTACGTACTTTTCAATTGTTTCAAGAATTCGAATGAAACTGACATTAACTTGGGGAAAAAGCTGTGAGAAGTTTGCGTCGTCAAGATATAATGCTCTAATAATTAATGCACAAGAATGACTGCGAATGCAATTGAAATAAACCGCAACCGCTGCCTCTCTGCCAGCAGACGGCCATTACAGATGAATGCCTACGACGGCTTTACGAGCACAAGAGTACAATACACGCGCAATAAACTCGCGCACATGCACGAACATCAACATTTTGATTACAGCCTAAACTGAGAAGTGAATCATAAAATAAAGTAGCAGCGAACGTTTATAGCGGTGTTTGATCACGGCTTGCAAAATGTGATAAATTGTAGTCGTCTGCGGAAGGAACACCAATCTGTTTGTGACACTCCCTTTTAGGGTAGGGTTGAAGATGGATCTTTAACACCCTGTCAGCGAACAGTTCACATGAACTAACAATACAATTAGTGCTGAGTTTCACTAATAAAAGTTATTATAATGTTTAGGAAGCAGTTATCATAATTGGTAGAACGTTGCCGCACAACTCTAGAGTTAAATGGCAGTTGTTTCTGCACCCGCGCATTGTTCAAACTAGTACTGTACTTGTACATTGTAAGCAAGTTGTGCGATTATCCGACAGACGGTAAACATAAACAATCGCCTATACACAACATAAAAAATCCATAGGAAATGGTCGAAGTTAGCCGGTCGTTAAGCAGCGAGCGACTCTACGGGGCGACACGTTTGCGACAAACTAATGCGATTTAAAGTCGCGTACCCGCACTAACCATTGTTGGCTCCCTGCCATGGAAACACTAAATCCGCATTATTTAGTTAGGATTTATGTTCAATTATAACAGTAAAATTAATGATGTACACGTTACAGAGGGTTGGGGCGCTATTGTCTCGACATCAAAGTCCCATTCACACGTAAATCATCGTTAATTTCGGGTGTTCGCATTATTCCGGGCGCCGCAAGCCGGGACTCCGCCAAGCTGATTGAATTACGTGCTTTTAGTCGCACTAAGGAGTTCTATTAGCATTGTAATTGCGCGGAGAGTCTAATTCAATTCGTGTTCGCGAATCCTTGCTCACACTTGAGCTACTTTGTACTTACGTGTACAATGGGTTTTGGTAAGTAGGCACGTCTTAGAATTCAATAAAGGTAGCACTAAAACGACTTGTAGTATTTCCTGAAAAGCTTTTAGCTTTCAAGTGATGAAGATCTTTTGTAGTATGATTTAATAGTATAGAATATGGGCTATAAATGAAAAGTTCACGTCAAATGTGCTCAAAATGAAATGTTTTTTATTAACTTGCGTAACTAGCAGTATGGCACGAGGTAGCAAAGTCGTAGAAGAGGTACACGTTGCACCGTGTTGCGAAGTTAGTTCGCGAACAGTTGTGACGGTAATTGGCAACACGGCTGATATCGACGCTGTTCGCTGCAGTTGACACGCGACGCGCTCGTCTCAGTGGATCGGACGAACTTGTGCCAGCTCTGCTACACGTTGCGTGCTACATTATATTATTACTATACGATATAGTTACTCAGACAGAACACTAGGAAGGTAGAAGTTTAATTATAGCTCAAATATTAAATTGTATATATCTATATAAAATGGTGAACCGACTGAATGATTAACTAACTGTTGATATATCAGTAAAATCAGTAAAATCATATTTATTTTGTAAAAAGGTTATAAAAATAACACTTTTACACGTCAATATTGTCGTCACGTCAGTATCAACGCACAGCCCAAATCACTGTGACATGGAACTTGAAGGTATAATCTTTGTAATGAGTAGCTACCACCACCACTAACCACTAAGAAAGAATTTTCGGAAATTCCAACTTTAAACTAGATGGAAGCTTGGAAATTCACGCGTATGAAAGCTTGTATCATAAAAGCTGACATAGTGGATAAAAATAGTAACTTTGAGGAAAGTGCCGCATAGCTTGAATAAATAGTGTCATACCCAGCGCTTACCGGCACGTGATTGACGCCGCGTTAAAAGCTATCAGTGGCGAGCTTGCACGTGCTCGCAAAAGTGGGAGATTATTATTATAGTACCTGGGATTTTTTAAGCGGAAACAATATACATAAGCGTCCTCTAGGCCAAAGTCGTTGCCATACATTGTGGTAAGCATTGCTTCCAGACTATTAACCTCCTTTGGTTCTGACAAAAATACTAACGAGGTTTTTGATGATTAAGTACAATACAATAAGAAGCAGAAACAACAAAAACCCACCGTATTGTGTTGAAAGTTTTAAAATTAAAATGATGTTTCTTGAGCAGTTAACGGCCACGATTAACTTAACGATAAATTATTACGTAAAGGAAAAAGCCGACCAATGGCTGAAAACGAGAATGGTTTCCAAAACATAGAAACAAGATGACGTTGACGTCAGCTCGTTTTTGCGAAGTCAGACTTTTATGTTTCAATTACTAGAAGCTCCATTTAGCTTTATCGCGGGAAATTGTGATGATCACACATACCTACACTTTATGATGCACTTATGTAGATAACATACACTGGCTCAAAAACAAGGCTGGTGTGAATACACCGTTAATTGAGTTATAAACGACAAGGTGACGCCCCGTGCCAAAACAACGTCAAAATGTTAATTTGACTTTTACAGCCTCGCGAATAAATATGAAAGTGATACGGAGCCCGTTTATGTCGTATTCAATACGACAGAACGTTTACGACGAAGATACGACAGACGGGTTCTACAAATTGCTACTTTATTGTTACGAATGTAAATTGCTTTTTGTATGAGTCGCCAATTTTAATAAGTAATAGGGTTATAGATTAGTTAGTACACATTATGTAGCTCTCTCTCTATGTAGCTCTCTGCTGTCTCTAGAGATTCAGAGAGATCAGACAAAAATGTAAAACGACAAGTTGTCGATCATATTTTTTTTCTTCGAATTCATTTCTGTTTCGTGAGCAACAACGAAGCCTCCAGGCCAAGGTATATAAACCAAGATTTATGTATATCGTCCACACCGACCCCTCGATAAGCCGTAGCGACCTGACAAGGGGATGTACTTATTAATTTATTTAAAAGGTACTTATGTATATTTTAATGTGACAAAATGCCATGTAAGTTTCAATCGTAATCGTAAACATCACCATCTTAGGTTTAGTTGAAGTTTCATTCACATTTAAATATCTTGTGTAATATTTTAGTACTGAAATAGCGAAATGAATGGAGTAGAGCCTTGACCCCTGACACTTGCTCAGAGCTGAGAAAGGTTAAGCGGCCATTATTTTGAAATAGGTCATTACTCTATTGTCAGGAGTTCAGCAAGCTGCTTCTGTTTACAATTACGATGTATTCAATGTTCTAATAAACACAGACAATCCCTTTAACGTCGTTTTATTAAAAATACTGACACTACTAATAATATTACAGCACGAATAAGATAACGTATAATATGTTTAATATGATATAACACTAAGTAAATGATGATTAAATTCAAGTCCATCATCCTTGCTTTAGAAAGTGGCCAATGGTGCTGATTCTCTTGTTCACAAACTTAACTATAAAGTTACATTTTAGTTTAATCCTGTCAAATTAGACAGCGCCTGAAGAAAATTGACGTATATTTAGACGCCAAGTTTTTAAATCGCGTCTAAATTATCTATGGAGTGTCTAAACTTGACACGACTTAACTAATATTTAATTTTCTGTCCTTTTCTTAATTAAATAGAAAGAGAAAGATGCACTTAACTTAAATTTACGTTAGTTTGTGAATAAGAGAATCGCCACCAATGTGTGAGTAGATTGGGCGAGTTTCACGAAACTTCTATAGTTAGCAAAAATCTTTCTGTACCTAATATTTTTTGGTAGGCAGAGCCGATGCCGTCTATTATGCCTTGAAAAAGTAAATAAAATATAAGCAAGTGTAATAATAAAAAAATAATAATAGGCGAGACGACAAAAAAAAAGTAATTAGTCCGTCAGATAGATTATCAAAAAATTTTGGACACGTATTTTTTCTTTTTTCTCTCAAACGAAGAATGACGACGATACAGTGCGTTGAAATTGCGCATGACGTCACGATTTGATACAATTTTTGCAGGGCGGTGACGTCAAAAGCCCCCACTCCGGAACTTTGTTGCTCTATATCTTTGTATTTTTTTATTAATTTGAACAAGCTAAAAATACGTGTCCCGTGTTTTCGGCCGATCTATCAGACGGACTAAACAGAATGCCATTTTTATTGCTGTCGTCATCCCTATTGTTTTCATACATACTAAAATTTTATTTCTTTTGTGCATACATTTTGTGGAATTCGCGCGAGGTGTATTCGGCAGCTAGAATCTGAAATTAGAATGTTAAAGTTCCTTAGAGTAAGAAGAAGACGATATTTCTTGGTGCTCTGACGGGCAACATAGACACTTAGACACTCAATACCAAGGTACATCTATCTACAGCTTATACACCTAGGTTTATAGAGGTGGTGCTAGATGTCAACATTCTAATTAGACCAGCGCGTAGTGTCCAATGTACCGACATTACCTAAATACCGCTATCGTAAACTGTGAAGAAATGACGGTGGGTCATTCCGGCCAATGATATATTAAAGCGGGCATTACTAGTTTCTACTACCTCCTTTGAAGTTATAGCATTTAGGAAAGTACCTATTTCATGAAATAGTTGGTAGTTTCTCAGTGTGTGTGTGCACGAACATCCGATGACGGATCGCTAATAAAACATTTACATTCACACACACTCGTACTTACGTACATACCCTGCACGTCGTCTACTTGATGTACTTTTTACGGCACTTTTTGCTACATATTCCAAATAATATGAATATTAACTCGGCTAGAACACTACGTGTGTCAGTAGACGAGTCGAGTTATTATCTCTTTGGTACTAAAACACTGACTATGATTACTTTTATTTTACTTTTTACGAATGTTTTACGACGCCATATAATGTCATTTCATAATGTGTTTTGCAGACAGTGAGCTTGCTCAGGCAAAAGGTTTTTTATAGAGACGAACGTGATCCGTGGGCGGGCTTCTGCGAGCTACCGCGAGAGACACCTGGCACGTGTCCTACTCTGTCCTAACACAAAGTCAACAAGCCTCACACTGACATCTAACTGTAGCTACTATACTGCTTCGTGCAAAAAACAAGAATACGCCAGTACCTTAATAACCTAAACTTCCAATATTGAGACACTGGACAAGTAATTAATGATCAAAACAACTCCAGCGATGGACGAAGGCGTTACGCGACCTCCTGCCGATACGTAACCCGAATGAGAGTCGATCGATGATAAATGAGCGGAGTTTTGCCCAAAACAAGCTCCACCGGCGGAAACTTCGCCACCCACTGCTAAACATAGCGGAATTAATTATACCCAATTTGTTACGGGGCCAAGTGAATCCCGTTCAGATCATTAAAAGTTTGGCTATAGTTGCGATAGCGGACTATTGGCTAGCAACGCGAACTAAGTCTGCTTGCTTGTGTGCAACCTGTCTCTGAATAAATCTTAGTGAAATAAGTAGGTAGGAACTTGTTAGTTTCAAGTGTTGTGCGTGATGATGAGACTTACTTGTTTTATCAATCATTGGTGTCCTGCCCCGGCTCACACAAGGAGACTGGACTACCCAGTGAGCTTATCTTAAAAATTCCATTATAATCACTCACTACGGTTTTGAAGTCCACAGGTAAAAATGTTACTTCTAATAAGATACTTAATGATAGAACATTCATAAATATTTATTAATTCCTTTAGAAGAGCACGTGCCTATTGAGACGAATACATTAAGAACATAACTGTCAGTTATTCCACTTCATGGTGAGCTCGTCACCATTGAGTTGCTGACAGCCACTCACTTAGCAAAACTAATTGAATGACAATCAAGTAGCCAAACCATCGAGGCGATAACACGCAGTAAAGCGAATCGAGAATTCATTACTTTGAAAGCCTCTTGAAGACGAACTACTGAAGGCGAATTTATCTTCAGGCTTTGGTTTGGATAATAATTACATTAATCACCTCCCACGGCCGTCTATGTTGTTATTGCTGAAAGCTTGCCTCCTAGTGGGCAAGTCTGTAGTCCGAGTGGCGCAAGGATGCTGTAGATGACCTTGTAGGCTATAACCTAATTTTGAATTATAAAAGGGATAAGTTGTCTTCCTAAGTTAGTCTAAGTTAATGTTTGAATTAACTCATCGACTCACTAACACATCCTGTTGAATTTCGATGTAGGTAATAAGGTTTGCACACAATTAAACCCCTAAATTTCAAATTAATTTTAAATAAAAAAGCTTTCGCAAGTCGAGACGAACAAAAAAAGCAGAAAGAAATAATTTGGCAAACAATCACCCAGTATTGGTTTATCGAAACTCGATAGCACTGTTAAGTCTCGAGTCTATTGCGTAGAGCGGCCGACTGGGGCTGGCAGCGAGCCAACACTCGACAATCAAAGATTGCCTCAATATGGACTAACTAGACTAAACAATGTATTTGAAACACAATTTGAAACAAAAGAAGCTTTAGCAAATTGAAATGACGGGCTATGAATTCTGGCAAATTATTAGCAGAAAGGTAAATAGAGGAAGTAAAAAATATAGCTCATGAAGTTATAACTTAAGTAAAGAATGTTTCTAAATCAACTGAATGTAATGGAATTTGAACCACGCTGGCTTTTAGTTGCGAACCTCTGTTTATTGTAATACGTTTGAGAGGGTCGAACATAAATTATACATTTGCTTATAGTTCGCTCTTCTATCTTGTCCTTCGTCAAGATAAATAACCAAACTTATCATATTGGTTTACAGTAATAAATATGTAATAATGCTAGTAGAATTAAATCTGTTATAGGAGGTCCCTAAATTAATGTTATTAGTCTGAGAGCTTGACTAATGTAATGGTAGCAGAATGTTCGCAAGATTAATAAAATACGTTGTATTGTTACAGATAACCTCACGAGCAAGTGATCTGGCCACTGTCTCCACTTGTTGCGCTGGCTGTAAATGTGACGTAAGTACCTCATTAGCTACTATTACTTATCTAAGGAGACACAGTCAGCTAATGTAGCACATTATTGCTGACAGTAACTTCTTTGTAGGCAGTTCAGACACCTGTTTTCATAATTGAATGTAATAAGATGAAAGTTTCTAGTTTAATGTTAATTCTCTGCATACTTACGCAGATATTTAAAGTTCCACCACTACGACCTACTTTACCCTTTAACTTTTAATTTAATCCAAACTCCGTGTAGTAGGCAAACGCGTTGAATACGTCTGATAAAGAAGACTCGGCTTCAACTCCACATTACATCAAATGTACGAACTTCACCCAAACACGCTCTATCCGGCTTGAGAGACTCACACTAAACTTTTTTATCGTCAAACTTCCGTCTCGGTTCGCTGTCGCTTAGATTTCGTCTGTCGCCATTTCAACCTAAACATGTCAATAAAATACAAGATACAATAATAGAAGAAAAGTTTGATCGGTTTCTTTAACAAAATCCAAGTTGAAGGCTTTATTTGATATCAATCTTTAAAGTATTTGCTCAAATGTTACGGTTAATAATGAGGTTGCGGATTGTTTATAATAATTACTATGACCCCGCAACATAAAGGGCAACCGAGGGAACATGAGAGGGTTTTAGTCAGTAAAAGCCTGACACGCCCTCCCGCCGCACCCAGGACGGGAGCTCAGTCATTTGATGATTTTCGACTCTCAAAAAAAAAACGGTTAGTAATGATATTTCTGTTTCCGCTTCTAATCAACTATTTTTTTACTGTGTGCGTTAATAACACGTACAGTTGTAGAATGAGAGTCACATAGACATGAGTGGCAAGGACAGACAATGCTCAACAAACACGAACTTTACTCAAAACACGATGTGCTATCAAAGGCTTGTGTTCTTGTCATCTGACGTCGGTCAACACCCTGCCTACGTCATCAGCGGCCAGTCGGCGCTGTTCGACCTACTTTCAGGACATCATTCGGTGTCGTTACAGCGCCATTCAAGAACCCTTCTGTGCAACTTGTGGGGCCGACAACTTCCTACAATGGAGGATTACGAATACTTATTTATATGTATACTTACATAAGTATTTGCTTTTGTGACGTTTTGTGTAGTTTGATATTATTTAGGACTATAATGTAAAGAAGTTTTCTAACATAGCGTGACGTCTTTTCTAAGAAAATAAATAATATGTAAACGTTAATGTCGGTAAGACCAAATTATTAAAATACCTAAATAAATATTAATCTAATCGTTTGTTGGTCTAATATTCTTTTAGAACTCAAACGATAAAACTTGACTAAACACACAACAGCTTACCTGCTTATTACTGAACACAATCTCAAAGAAATAGAAAATAAATATTTTCAATTCAAATATCAGCTAGGTGTGCCTGACATTTAAGTCGTTCACAGTTCGAAAGTAGTTGTTATTCCGGATTATTACTTCCAAGCAAGACAGCTACTCAAGTGTCACGAACATGTGGACTTCACGAGGTACCTACGTAGGTACTAAATGAATATTTATCTACAATAACTACCAAAGCATCGACACTTTTACAGCGAGTGGTAAAAGCTGCCGCTCTCATTACTGCGCAATGTAGCACATGTTACGATACGGGGTCAACACGATCGTCTATCACACGCGAATCCTGAAGAACGGTGTCCTAATTACTCCAGTGATTTTGAGTCGTAAAGCGCAAGATTTATAGTTGAATGTTAATTAATTACTCTGTTACATAATTTACTAACGCTCGTGTGAGGTGTACAATGGACTGGCGGCCGCGACGAGTGAATCGTGACGTGTTCCATTGAAATATTCGCATGTAGGGTGTATTGGCGGGTGGTGCGATGTTACGGGTTAATGTCACTACTTTTCACACCTTTGAACATTATAAATGTTGTACATTATCACGGTGAAGTTCGCAGTCTTTCTAGCCTTTTTCCAAGTTCGGGTTGTTCCAGTCTAACCGGTTGTAGCTGAATACCATAGTTTTATATAGAGCGACTGTCAGACAACCCGGTTACCGGGTAACACAATATCGCTTGGTTAGACTTGTTGTTAGACTTTCAAGCTTCTTACTACACGTAACGACTATCAAAGATCTCTCTCGGGACCGGCGGTGTAACGTACTTTCCGCACGGAATGTTAGTGATGTTCTAGATAAACTTAAAAAGTACATTATGAATTGAAAATGTCAGATTGGTACTGGCCCTACTACTGGGCCATCACGACTCGATGTTTTCACGGCGAAGTTACTGAAGTAAAATTTTCAAGATTATAACATTTAGATGTTTATTGTAGTCAAGAATAGCGATAGAAAAACTTTCATTACTGTATCCCGCAACATGTTACAAAAATAAAACAATTAAAAATTTATCCAAATGCCTACACAAAAAGAAATTGTTATCATAACGAAAATAAACTCAATCCAGAAGTAGTCTCAGGTGCCGTTTAGTGAAGCACTTTGTGTGGCTCCGGTTAAAAGCCGGAACTTGCTAACGCCGTGGCTTTTTGTCGAGTTCCGAGTTCCCGGGAGCGGGGAAAAATATTTGCTGTCAATGTTTTATTGTGAATGGATAAAGTTGTTTAGAAATGTTGTATTCGGGGGATTTTACTTGAAGCGAGGTACGGGGAGAATAAGGAATGAGTGATGTGGGTTACTCGGGTCAGAGGTATGAAGAGTGTTTTGTTTTGGTATTCAGAAATAATAATCGTCATGTAAAACTTGAGATAATTCGAAAACTGGAAAGCAACAACCAGCAACATTTGGTACGTGTAACAAAATGAAATAATATAGACTTTATTTATTTATCCTCATAACTTTAGTTTTTCGAGGTATGTATCTATATTTTTCTTTTTGTGTAGTACTACAAGTATTTAGTTTTGTATTTTTTTCCCCGATTTATAAAACATAGGGTTAGAAAGACATTTTTCTTACTACGCTTACATTTATTAATATTTATTTATTTGATTACTCATCTTGTTTTTTAGATTTAAGTACCGCCCGTAGCAATGATGGCCTTCTTCAAAGACATCAAGTTTTTTTTTGTATATACCTTGTAATTTATTATAATTTGCCAGCAATTTCTAATAAGTCTGTGCATGTATTTTATAAAATACTAGAACAATTATCTCTTGGCGGCGATTCTCTGCAGCTTGATGCAACAACTTGCATCTTAAAGGGAAGCTCACATTAGCGGCGGTGTTCGGCTAAAGTGCTCTAATAGCGCTGTGTGCACACCGGCTGTCACTGTTGCTCACACCGACCTGAGCGGAGCGGTTAAACTAGAAGAGCTAACTCTAACATAGGCTAAAGAGACAGTATTTGTGTAGAGTATTTTCGTAGTGATGCTTTGCCACTGAGCTATCAACCCTCCGACTCCGTCCTAACGTTTGCTTGGGTCCCAAACCGCACGGTATTAGCAGTAAACCTGTATTACATAATGCCTGTACCTGTTACTGTTAGTTAATGAATGCTAATCCCCGCTCAGTTTTAATTACTTGCGGTTCAGTTGGACGTGACGCTCGTTAGCCGTCACCTCGCCGTGAGCACACAGCTTAAGTCGAGCACACAACTATCGTTAGCCATAGGGTTACTCAAGGGTGTTATGGGGTATTATGGAGACGGCCCTTATGAGGGTGGACGGGGATACGGCTGTAAGTAAGTTAGTTATAGCTAATGTCAATTATATTGTCGTAAACCACAGGATATGATAGTCGCTAGTAGAGTTAAGGAGTTTAGGTACCTGACTTGTTTAATAATTTTGCCTTTATTTTAATGTGAATTTTATAGCGGATATAAAACATTATCAAAAAATGCAATCACCATGTCTACACGGTCCATAAACCTGAATGTATCCTCAAGTTTTATTAACAACGGAACGAGTCCTCGTATCCCCGACCATAACTCCTGTATAAAGCGCTGTCCGATATTAGCATCACGTAAACAGAATCTAAAAATTATATGTAGGACAGGGCGGCCGCTCCTTTGTCATGTTATCTCGTAAAAGATATGACGGATAAAGCCGCCAACGCACCGACCGCCACAAAAAAGATCCGAATGTAGCCTATTATCGGAAAAGATATTAAGTCGGAATGTGTGCTCTAACCTTTATGGGCTCCAGTGATTCTTCCGGGGATGACAGATTGATATTTTATGAATACTCGTATTAACACAGTCATGAGGAAGGAGGCCGCCACAATGGACTCCAGGCTTTATTAATACTCCTGGATTATATCACACACAAAAGCTAGTGCTAGCAGCTGACCCAGAGTTAGTTATGCTTCGTCGACTGACTAAATAAATATTGATAATTTTCCTTTGCGATTAAATCACGGACCCGCAGAGGAATGACATTTCTCAGGCTCTGATATTCAGGCTTCATTCTTTTGGGTTTTACTAATATAGTAATTCAATAGTTATTAGTTTTATTTTATGAATAATATGTTGAGTTTATTTAGCCTTGGCGCTCCAGAACCTTGGCACTAATCCGCTCTTAAATAAACCGACCCATAAACCATCTTTCTCGTTTGGGTAATAAAGTTAATCTCATAATTTAAGTACGTACATAAGTAGTAAAGGAAACTCACTAATCACAAGTGAGTGGCTCTAAAAGCCATCCTATAAAAGATTAAATTTATTTAGAGCGCAGTAAAGCTAGCGAGATAGATAAAACGAGAGGAAATATAATTAGCCTCACATGCCATTACCCTGAACTACTGCAAGAATTATCTTAGTACATAATAATAAAGCAACATCACATAATCTCCAAAAACAACAAATCTTAAGTACCAACCTATTTTTAGTGCTAGACATAAAAGGATTACATATTTTTTCTAGTACTCGAGGAGAGTAATATTCTAAGACCGTAAATAAAAACATTGTATTTCTTCCGATAAAAAGCGTCGCAGACATAACTACCGGGAAAGTTCAACTATTTCCGATAATTTACATAAAAATGTCGTTTATTCTGCTTTTTGTGTCATCGTGTCATAACACAGAAACACAGAAGGTTTACTCCGAAAAACCTGAGTGAGTTCATCTGTTAGCGCAAGAACGATTAGTTTTATTGAAATCTTGGATGAAGTGCGGTGAAGCTAATATTATGAAATTCAACAACGCGACTAGTTTTATTATACTAAAACCGTCACCTATCAAAAAGATAAAAGGAAATCCAAGTTTACGTTTTATTTTGCACAGGTGACTTTTAAATCGGCTCATTACATCGTTGCCAATTTTAACTTTCGCCCTTGAGTTAAACATGTGTCAAGCAGTTTGTTCAAAGTCACGCTCACCAAAGTGCACAATAAACGTGTAAAAGAAGTGCACATTATGTGGTAATGTGAGTGTTGTCGGGGGCGGGGGGCGCGGGGGCGCGGGCGGACGGCCAACACTCGCCTAATGGCCGGAATAACACTAATTTGCTCGAATACATTATGCAATTGTCCTCGTTTTTAAAGCTTCTTTATGTAGTTTGTGTAACAAATCGGCTGTTTTACAAGAATTTTATTCTGTATAATGTTACTTAATAGCCTTAATATCACGTCCCTGGCATTTAGCAGAGTCTGAAATTGTTGATCGTCAAAGAATTTCATAAGTAATATTCTGTTTTATGAATACAACAGACTATATTTTCAGTTAATGTAGAACCACTTTTGTACAGAGCGTCAATAAGTATTCGTTGTGAAATCGAAATGTGAGAAGCGTTACCAATAAATTAACTTTTTACTTACTTCCATTCTCAGTTTATTTATAGAATCTACTTATCGCATTATATTAAAATATATTACGTGAGTTTTTATTCAGCGGAGAACAGTCAAGCGACAGCATCGCTATTGAGTATTCAAAAAAATTGTAAAAGAAGCCATAAATCTAAATTAAAACTCAACAATTAAAAGCCGTCGTTTTCTCAAGTTTGATTGAGCGCCACTTAATGAATTTGACATCTTTTTCAATATAAATCTCTTCAAGCGAGTTACCGATAAATTGATCGGGAAATCGGAAATCCGAGTACCTTAATAAATTAGTTAATGAAAGGTGGGGATACTGGGGCCCGGGCTTGTAACTCGATAGTCGCTCGGGTGGGATCTGCTTCATTATTCACTAAACTGAAACCGCTCTGAGATTGACAGGAGCATCTCTCCGAGATATGTATTAGTTATTAACTTATAAATTATTTATTAATCTGTCGATTGTGTATTTGTCAGATATGGCTAACGAGTAGGCGAGACTCATTTAAAGGCGTTTCAATCATTGCTGTGATGTGTTTTGTACTCTGTCATAATAATATTATTATTTACAAGGTAATAAAATGAACAACCACCTCGCTTTAGTTGGATTAATATTTTAACACTCAATGCTTTATAGCATTCCACAATTTTATTACGTTGTTGTGAGTTTGGGAATGATTCATTTACGCAGTCTAAATCGATGGGGCGTCAAACTGGAATCCTTGCATAATGTTTCATTTTGTAATAATAAGAAAATGTGAAGAAAAGCTTTGTATAAATTGAAGCCCTAACGAGGTGAAACAGATCCCCTATTAGTATGAAAATTCAATATTAACCGGTTCCGAGCCTGTCTGCGTGCGAGCTTGTGTTAGTTATTTGCAATAAGTATTAATTTTTATGTTGACACAACATTGTTAAAACAATCATAAGTAAAAGGGCACCAATATATTTAGAACTTGCCCGCGACTTCGTTTGCGTTGATTAATAGCTCCCCTTCCCGGGGGATTTCCAGGATAAAAACATCCTATATCCTTTCTCGGGTCCCAGACTATATCTGTACCAAATTTCGTTCAAATCGGTTCAGTGGTTTAAGCGTGAAGAAGAGATAGACAGACAGAGCTACTTTCGCATTTATAATATTAGTACGGATTTACCTTTGCTTATATGCTATTTAAATCAAAACAAATATTCATAAACCAAACCAGTATAAAATATCGGGAAAATTCTGCCCTGGCAGTTTATTTCTCGTCAAACTCCATGTCAAATTACGATTTCTGTCTTTGAGTAAATTAATAAACTACAGATTTCGGATTTAATTCAGTGGCAGGTCAATGCCATGTCAAATCATCTGGTTCGATCAGACAGAGAGTTGTGAACCGCAAGCAGTAAGGTATAGGATTGGTGACTTTCTTCTCGTGATGACCTTCATTCGTAACAATAATATATAAGTAAAGTAGTTTGTATTTAAGGGTGTAATAATCAAACATTTAGTTTTCCTTTGTTTCAGTCCCGAATTAACCCAAATATATGATAACATTTTATGTTGACCTTTGAACGACCAACCGACAGTCGGCTGTCCGGCTGCTTTTTCTATTGTGTCTCAAATCACGTTTCGAAGGTTTAATCCATACTAATATTATAAATGGGAAAGTGTGTCTGTCTGTTTGTCTTTCTTTCACGGCAAAACAGAGCGACGGATTTTTTAAGTGGAGATAGTTGAAGGGATGGAGAGTAACATAGTCTACTTTTTGTCTCTTTCTAACGCGAGCGAAACCGCGGGCAGAAGCTAGTAATAAAATATACTAACGGGTTTCCGTACACTACGGCGCTAACGGAATCTTAGTACAAAATTTGCATAGTCACTGACAGGTAAATTTTCACAGAGTGTGCATTTCTTTTCCAGTTATAACAACAAATAAGCGGAACTCCTTGTATGCGAGCCAGACTCGCACTTGTCTGGTTTTCCAGTCTTTTCCCCACTCGGATAGACAGAATAAAACAAAATGTCAGGTCGTCCAGTGCAGCCCGACGCTGTCAGGGGCGCCGGCGGCCGAATTGTACGTAACTTAATAAGCCGCTAGTTACCGACACCTCGACTTTGTAGGGATTTTGTCATTACTCCACAATTACTTTACTGACTCTTAAGTAAACAACTTACATTGTGTAATGGATTTCAAGATATTATTTAATTTATACTGAGGTTTTTGAGCACTTCTTGTTCTTGTATACCATTATTTTGATAGTTTTCTCACTTTAACACAAGTCAGTCACGTCGCCTCGCTTTTTGCTACTAAAACTTTAATTGCAGTTTCACAGTCTTCACAATCGTATTATCACAATAAAAGTTTGCACAGATTTGCAGGGAGAAAATTTAATTATTATTACGAAGTTAGTAAAGCTCTGATACAATTAGCTGCTGGAAATACTACGTTAATTAAGAACATCTATTGTAGAAACACACGCAATATAAGAAAATAAGAAACTGTTTTTTCAGGGACCGTTATTCCTCACTAGGGAAACATCACAGAACATAATATTGAATGCTGCAATAAGTACGTACTAAGTAAATAACTGTTATTTATTCAGCTCTTGGGTACAGTTCCACTAATCATTGTTACTGTTTTATTACAACTACTTTAACGATCAAAGAAAGAATTGTATTAAAACGGCAATAAACTAAGAAATGCGAGTTTCTTTCTAATGGGTTTGAAACATTCTCTTTCATGTTGAAACCTTGGCGAGCGATACAACTGTAAAGTTCAGTTAATTCTCGTTGTCATGATAATCTCTCTGGATACAGTTAACCCACCTTTTCTTTTGATGGTGTTTTGCCACGGAGTAGCTTTGTTTGTTCATGATAGGTAAATCTATCTCTTAATAATTTACGATGTTTCATAATGGTTATAACAAAGGATCCATATTTAGATGAAAGCCTCATAACAACAAACGAAGTTGTATTAAGTAATAACAAAATTGTAAGTAAATAATAAGCACAATTTTACTCAGGATCAGAACGAAGTTATCAAAACAAATCTTGTTTACGTAAGAAATGATGTTATTATAACGAGGCGACACGCTCCGATCGAGACTGAAATGATTAGGCGCCGCAAATAGAGGCAATGTAATCAAATGGTAACACATCATACCTCTGACATAAGTGATCCAGTGAATGTGGCACGTTACCTCAATTTACTGCTACATTTTGTGGCATAATTTTGGTTAATAACCATCATTCAATTATCATATTATTATGGTTAGACTACATATCTATGTAGTGAGAGAACCAGACCATCCCAATGATAAGAGCTGGGGATGTAGATCAAACACATCCACACCTTCCTGACTTCATCATCATCCCCGACTTCGAGAACCATCTATTTCTTTGACGTTAATTGAGGTGTACAATGGAATACTCACGTAGGACACCACCTATCATGTATAACTAGATGACACGAGGAATCCATACTAATATTATAAATGGGAAAGTGTGTCTGTCTGTCTGTATGTTTGTCTTTCTTTCACGGCAAAACGGAGCGACGAATTGACGTGATTTTTTAAGTGGAGATAGTTGAAAGGATGGAGAGTAACATAGGCTACTTTTTGTCTCTTTCTAACGCGAGCGAAGCCGCGGGCAAAAACTAGTTAGTAATAATTATATTCTCCACGGCAACTAATTTTAACCAAGACTAGCCAAGTAAACAAGAGACATTTTAGTACATAATTAAGTGCGCGAACACACCATTTTCCCTCACTCAGAGTCACTTCAGACCGCAAACTGAAGCGACACGTCCTCCGGTGCCGTAACTGAAAATTTTAGATACGTGCACTTTAGCAGACTTCACGAACGCCACTGAAAATCAAAAGGTCAAACATTTCGACTATATAGCAGCGAAATAAAAATGACTGGATATATATCTCATAGGCATTGTTTCTTTTGTTCGTTACATTTACTTCAAGTGATGTTCCAAAGTAAGGGAATAAGCACTTACTTTTCTCTTCCAGCTCCAGGGCATGAAGGCACTCGTCTAACTTCGATCTTCCAGGATTCCCCGAAACTTTCACAGATTCAGATATTTACGTAACTACACTCCATCATATAGCTGTGAATATCGACACAAACTATAGTACCGATCTCTTTGTTTGGGAATACCATTCGAAGAGTATTCAGAAGTTATTGCGTACCAGCAAGTTCGTTATAACTTCACCTTAATATGAGCAAAGCGTTGTAACGCCTGTATTACACATACGTGCCTATCAAATACTATTCGGTTACAACTAATACCGTCGCAGTGAAAACCAACAGTAATTTTTATTTTTAATGTTTTTTCTGATACCGAGAATATATATGACGTGACGTCGGTGTCGATTCGGGTCAGCCGAATGTAGGTAACAAATTATTTTTCGCGGAATCAGTCGAAAATGGCGCGGAATCAAGTCAATTACACAAAAGCCGCAGTCGGCCGGCCAGTCATAAACAACGGTATCTCGTATTGTTTTTATTCGCACCGCGGCCAATATTCGCATTGCCCGGCCGTTATCTGCAATGGCCGGGCGGTCAGGGCTGCCCCGCATCACTCACTACGCTCAGACACGTAAATACTCTAGTTTTTCACAGCAAATCCCGGTCATTACTCAGCGTTGAAGCCTATTTGTTATGTTTACCAACGTTTTGTTATTTATGTCTTTATAAATAGTGATATTAATCACATTTAATTAAGCTAGGATACCTGAGCTTAAACCTTAGATTTGAGATAGCTATCAAATAACAAGTATTAGATGTAACGTTTCAAAATGTAGTGGCTAATTAAAATAGATGGCATAATGCTTAGCACTCTATCATTATCGCTGTATAGACTAAGGCCGTATACAGAAAGAAAGCTGGAAACTTATAAGCGCTTGCCGGCGCTTGTCAGCGCTGGTAATCCGCGCAGGAAAATATTTGAACACGCGCCGATAAGCACTGAACGGTGCCGACAAGCTTTAACACGCGCTTGTTAGCGCTGGGCGGTGCTATAACAACTGCAAGCAAATCATTCCGACATTTTGCTTAGTCTGCTTCAACCTGCTTCCTTTGTGTAGAACGGACCAGCGCTGACAAACGCCTGTAAGCGCTTATAAGTTTCCAGCTTTCTTTTTGTATACGGCCTAATAGAAGAATATTATGTACATTAAACCTGTATGGTAATTCAAGATATAATTTTACACCGCTTTAATGTAACCACATAAAATATTTTTCGCAAAAGCTTGCTCGTAGCAGCCCTGACTGGAGCAGATAGCGCAAAATATCCGCGACACGCGCTTCACAACACGCAGCGTGCGCCGACACTGCGTCACGCTGTTCGCGGGGATGCGGCGCTACACTGTGTGTACTCACCGTGATTTCTGTACTACTGGCATATGATCGTACATATGCCAGTAGTATTGTTCGTTGAAGCCGGAGGGCTCACCGGCCCGATCAGATACAGTTTGACTTTGTCACGTGTCCAGAGTAGTTCTATTTTTCAGTTACACATACCGACCTGCAAACGAACACGCTTTTTAGCTTTTTACATGAATGGTGAACGCAGCTGCTTTAAACACTTGAAATATTTTGACTTTTCCTTTCGGACTGCTAGGCGGCTTTTAGAATGGTTGTCAAAGCTAAATATAGGCTTAATTATGATCTTAACAAAAGTTTATAATAAACACACGTAACAGAGGCAAACAACACGAGTCAATTATCGTTCAAATTACTTCCAAGTTTTACGTAAATTTCGCCAACACGGTAACTTTGAACTGATCTATTTTAGTTCGCACACAAATATGATTGAGTTAGTGACGTCAATAGATAACGCCGACGTCACAGAGTCACCAAAATAAAAGAATCAAGAGCTGTTGGTTTCCAACAGTCCTTGATTGAGACAAATACTTTGTAATTTAACGGTAAATTGTTTTAGAATTATTTAGAAAAAGTGGTTATAGTAACGTAAGTACCCACAATAAATCTATACTTACGCGTTCTAGCTACTATGATTAATAATATTTAGGATCCTATTCACAGGTCTTTAGGGACTTCCATGTTAAAATGTTAAGTAAGTAGATAGTAAGGTACAAGATTAAATGTATAAAAGCTATAAGATATTATTTATTTTATTTATTTTATTTATTTTATTTTATTATGTTTGGAAAACTTAACTATAAGATTATATATCTTATGATAAAGCCCGTTTGATGTGTAATGAAAAGGAAAAGTTTCCTGTGAATTATTTCAAGTTCACTTACTATAGTTAAAAAATCATCAGTTTTATTTTTATTTTTTATTTTATTTAACACACAACCAAATTATCAAACATTCATCGTGTTACATTTATAATAAGTACGGTGACAAGACGGAGCGTTTAAATATTAAGTAAGTACCGCGAACTTAGGAGAAAGAGATTACCATCCGACACAGATTGGTGTTCCATTAAGTGACAAGTTTCTTACAACTTCAGTGATAACTTAGGATGTGAGTTTTTGCTTACAGCGCGATAATCCTCGGATTATGTGCCAATATTGTAAGTACGTACTTACTGAACATTTGGCCATATTAGTATCCCATTTGCGAAATTAATCTTTTTTTGTTTTCTGAGAGCCTCAGATAGATGGACCGACGACAGACTGAACTTGTCGAATAGATTTATTGCGAAAAGAAAGACTTTTTGCTATTTTTGGTAAAGTTGAGAAAGGTTATAAGACTATACTCGATTGGATGGCCGAAAGCTATTCACTTTTTATTATGTAGATGAGTTTGTTAAGTCCAGGGTAATGGATTGGATTAAGTTATAATCAAAAAGGTATTCTCTGAAATCTATTGCACAAAATAAATGCTTTGAAGGTTAAGAAGTTCTTGTTATTATTTTATATTGCAGCTTTAACTAACTCAGATCTTAAATTTATGCAGATTAGTGAGCTGAATTAAAGTATAAAGAGTAACTTTTTCTTTTTTAAATTTGAAATGCTATAAGTAAATACAATATTCCACGAATTGAAATGATGGTACCTATGTTCGCACATATATTGGAGAAAAGAAATCTTACGTATTTTGTAAAAAACGTGCGTTTGTTTGAATACGTTCGTATCTTCAAAGAGCAGCTTAACAAAACAAACAAGTGAAACATTAATGAGAACATTTTCACATTGAAATGCAATAACACCATTTTGAAAGCACTCATATTTCCTGCTCATTCAATGCTTTATTATTTACCGTATGACATACAATGAGTCCTTTGATGTAGCGAACACAAACACCAATCATTGGCACCACTGTACCTATGTACTTATAGTTCGGATACTTCAGGAATAGCGCTAGAGGCGTGTTAATCATTGGAAGCTTAATTAATTTGATTCACAAACAGAATAGAGTAAATTGTATTAGTAATCATTAATTAATGGTAGAGATTGATTTTATCTGATAATTAAGGATTTGAATGGAGTTTTAAGCTTCCTGGAAACCGAAATAAGGTAACTAGGCCTAAATTAATTTAAAACAAGGTCTAAATGTATGAAGTCAGTGCATTTAAATAGGGACGACCTAGATAGAAAATCAAGCGTCAAAATATTTTGAACAGCGAACGTAGAGCCGTAACCGTTAATTCCAAGCAACATTGAATATTTCAGTCGGTTTCACTTTATCGTTGGAAGTAGGCGCTCATTTGCGAGAACACTCAACAATGTATAAAAGTTGAAACGGATTCAGGAAACCAGGAAATAACAATATGGAAGGTTTGACTTTTGTTTAGTTGTCGTCGGTGTGCTAGCGCGACGGGTAACATAACAATGCGTATAGTTTCAAAGGAATCTGTTAGGTACTCACAAATATTGTTTGCAAGTACTTATGTACATGTGGAAGCTTGTTATTTGCCAATATAAGTACAATATCCTTACACACAATATCTTATGCATGCCATTTTAGTCTGTAAGCTTTCCTTAGAATAAAATAAAATTAAGTAAATACTAGAAAAAGATATTATCATATATTATATAGAAATTAAAGATGTTTTGGTGATATCTTAGATATGGTTTAAAAAGGTGATAGGACTCTCAGATCTCAAGGCCAAGATACGTTATCGTCAGTTCGTGAGTTGTGGAACGGTGACAGTTGGGTGACAGAAATGTAATTTTATTTAGGCTTCAGCCTGATACGAGACTAACAGAGAAAAGCTGAGCCTAACCATGTGCTAAGTTTTTTTATCTCGGCCATAAACCACAGAAGCTCTATTCCTTACAAATTAAATATTCAATCCAAACACGGAGCTTCCTAATAAGAAAGAAAACATAATTTTGGACGCGAACTGCGAAGATCTGCCAACTCTGGTTTATTAACTCGGTGAAGCTACGAAGTTATGATTTCATTACAACTTCAAAGTGTTTACCTAATATTATGTTATGGACTTATTTTACGCTCGTTTTCCATGAAGTCGTTGGAGTAATGAGTACTTGGTGCAAGTACTCATACTTGTAAATGTAATGGTTCATAAACGTGTTGTGAGTACAGGCGACACTCGCCGCTAATTGCTCTGTGGTGATATTCATGAATATACACGACTTCTACTATGAAATTAAGAAAAATGCTGTTCAATGGAAGGAGTATAGATTCCTCAGAGTTTATGGAACTGTAAAAGCCATGTACTTCTATACGTTCTTGTATAGTAACTGTAAAACATGTTAAAATACTTATTATATCATTTAACAACCTAAAGGATTTTGATTACCAACAACTAACTATATAACCAACAGTTTACGGTGTTATCATATTTAGAACATTTTTTCTCATAAATAATCTACCAGTCTCCTGCTGACAATGACGCATTTAGGGTCACTTTTCTGACTAACCGACCGACTCTTTGACAATTCATAAGTACCTGTAAATGGTCTAAGTGAAATACCTTGAATTTGACAAAAACCAGATTATAATCCATATAGCCTTAACAGAAAACTAAACACCGGACTTGGAGTCGATTAAAACTTTCTATACCTACCTTCATAGTTCGTGTATATTTCAGTCAAAGTAGCAAGTTACACACAAGTAACAAGTATGAAGTCGGTGTGATTAACTGTCTGTTTGTCTTGTTCAGACTGTATAGTAATTAGACGCATGATGGCTTGGTTACGAGTTACGTCGCGACTTGCTTAGTGTCTAAGTAAGATTTGGGTACTAGGCGAGTTATTTAAATATACTTACTAAGTATATTAAAAGTAAGTACATATATTAAAAAAATATTTACTACTAAAGTAAGTTTATTTAGAGTAGAATAAAATAGAAAATAATTTATTTCAATAAATAAATAAGAATTCTACCATAATTAGACACAAAACTAATTTATTTTTATTCATCTTTATCACGAAGAACAAATAATACGATAGTATTACTACGTAAGTAATCTTTCAATTTCTTAATTTGGCCCTACTTAATAAAAGTAACGGAAATACAAGAACACTGCTATTTTATTAATTGCAAGCATTTTATAGAAAGGGCGAGCTAGCAATAAAAATAAAAATAGAATTAGGCATCGACATAAAAATATGTAGAATTTCAAACCCTACATTTTTTGGGCTTATTCCCAAAATCGACCCTAAAATTCGTACTTGTCATCGATTGCCGCGAAATAAAATGGCGAGTAGATTGTGACGTTTAATCAAAATGCTCAACTGATGATGTCTGTTCTGTTCTTAATTTTCTTGTTCTTGGTCTACTCGAATGTACCACTCAAAGAGCGACATAGTAGTATACTCTATCTGTATGATTTCATTTAACACCACTGCCTTGTACCAGTTTTCCCCCTAGAGTGGATTATAAAGGGGAATTTGGGAATAAGCCATAGTTTCACACCTGATATGCCAAAATAAATTTTTAACTAAAGTCTCATAACTTTAATGAATAGTTTAATAACTTAAAATCTCATACTGTATTTGGCAATTATTTGATTTCTTTTGTAACAGGTGAGCTAAAAGGTAATATTTCGCGTCATACTCTTTAACGGACAGCATGGCTTTAATCTTTATTTAATTGAATTATTTAAATTTACTATTTCATAAAATGTTTTGAATTTTGCAACAAATTAATAATCAATAAATCATTTTTCTTTGCTCTCGGTCCCAAAGCTAAAGAACCTATGGGCCTAGAACAAAATACAATAAGTTCGTAGACTTCTGCTACGCGACAGTTTTTCGTAGCCGTTTCGTAGCCAGTTTCGTAGCAGTTCGTAGCACAGCTCGATAACCCTTCGTGTAAACTTTATTGAATAAGTACTGGTATATTTTGATTCAAGTAAATTACAAAATAGATTTAGTATTACGACAGTTTTATTTGAATATCAACGAAAGCTTGTAGTGAATCAGAATTAATAACATTGTACCCGAAACAACAACTACAGTTATATAACTCAACACACTGTTTGTGTGTCGTGTCGTACAAAGTAAAGTTAAAACATTTATCACACGCCGGCAGTGAGCCGCGCTTTGAGTGTGACCCCCAAACAATTCGCTACAAACAAAATATATTGTCATCGCTCATGATGTTTTAATTTGAATAACATATGAGGCAGGTAGCAGTTTGTAGTGCTACGTGTAGCTTCATTACATATTGTTTAATTTTAAACGAATCATAAAAAGTTACATAATTGTACGTTTTGTAGTAAGTGTTAACGCTGGTGGCACGGTTTACACATTGGACAAGAGCTTGGCTGCTGCGCTGTGTGACACTGATTCGATTCTCGTACAGGAAGCAGATTTGTATGACCAACAGCTCCCACTCTGTTTGGTTGTGGAAATGAGTTTATTCGAGAAATTACAAGTGGTGGGTTAATTACAAGAGACCTAACTTAAAAAAGGTAAATAACTTCAGCATTATTAACAACGTATTACAGTGACAAAGACAATTATTGCACTGTATGAAACCACCATCATCTCTAAATAAATACAATTTCCTGAAGACAAATCGCTGACGCTTTGCTCATAATAATGTCCCCTCGCGCCACCCTTTATACATTTGGAATCATATTATGCTGGCATTCAAAAAATGTTCCTCACGAAGAATGCCAGGTGACAGTGCGTGTATGTGTGTGTGTGGGGGGGGGGGGGGGATAATATGAAGGGGGTTCCTTCAGTCACATATTTGGAATTGCGAAATGTGTGAATAAAGTGACGTAAAGGAATATTGCACGGTCGACTAAACTGCTTGATGTCGTCAAAAAGCGCGATAGGCGATAGCATTCGACATACTACTGACATTGATAACAGCTTCTTCTTGAAAAAGGGTTCATATCGACAGACCTTTCTTAGAATGTCGATATTCTAACATTGATAAGTCAAAACGTCGCATACTGTGTGTAAGGTAATAGTAAAATGATCTTGAGTACTAAAAGTTCTCAGAAGAATATAAATCGCAGTTTGTAAACAGAAAAGTATGAAATATGTCTGACATTAATCATTATTAAAATTTAATTATTAATGGTTAAAGATCACTACTTGGCTCTCTAACACTGTCATCACTCGGTTAAATTCAACTTTATTTTATATACTACTTCTATCGTATCTATGTATTGTTTATGACTAGTATGTATAAATATATATATCTAATGCACATACAAGTATATATATATGTATCTTTCTATATATATTAATATTTGTATCTATATATATATTAATATTTATATCTATATATATATATTAATGTACGCCATAGACTACCCTTTACCCATTTTTATATAATTTGATTCCATCCAAAGGTTGCCTGGAAGAAATTGCTTTTTAGCGATAAGGCCGCCTATTGTACTCTTGCATATTTGTTTGTGTTGTCCTTTACTGTTTTTGTCCTATTGGTGTACAATAAAGAATATTCTATTCTATTCTATTCTATTACATTGCGCTTAAATAATATATATTAGATCAAAACTCACGGTTGGCTGATTCCCGTTGCTACGCAGGGTAGTCGTAATATCAGGAAGCGATTGATATTCAGAATACATTATATTAATTTGGCATCAATCGTTTTTCCTTTGCATGGAAACGGCGCTGAGTAAATTGGGAAATTTCAATTAAATACATGTATTTTGAACTTATAGCCGACCTAGAAATTAAATGTTCCAATACATACTATAATTCAAATATAGCCATATTTGAAAGCCAAGTTTTCGTCGTTGCTGGTAAAAGGATTTCTTCTGAAATCATTTTTCGGTAAAAAATGGTACAAAATGAACTATCACTTTTAAAGCGCACAGAGGTATCGTATAAGCTATTAGCCAGTTGCCAGAACCGAGTGACATGCTTCACTTTTTTACCTTTGTCTGGCAGAAACGAACGATGTTCGTACTTTGCGACTTTTTTGTCGAGTGTTATACACTCCACGCTGTGCTCGCACACTGAATTTTTAGTTAGCGAGGCTTTTAGGTTTTCCTAGTAACCGCATATATAGCGAATGTGCCTAGTTGGTTGGTCGGCTTTTGGGCCAATAACGTACGAGCACAAGAGGTATTTCAGAGAAAAATTTAATTGAATGACCAAGCAATAAATATCTAGGTATTTGTTAAAGATCTATAAAGCTAATTTCAACTGCTCATACGTTTACAAAATGACAATATTACTTCTGCTCAATATCTGAACGCAAGGAATCGTGGCAATGACAGTAAATTCTGACAGTTAATTGTTAGGTAAAAGAAAGCCTGATCCCTATTCTCCGACACAAATAATGCATCATGTCGATGATCTTACCGCTTGTTGCGTATCTCTTTGTCTAATATATCAGCGTCTGTCGAAAATAAATCACACAAAGATTTCCCACAGGTGCGTTTCTTCCTCGCATCATATACAATGAATATTAATGATTTATGTCCGCCAATAAATTCAATATTTTGGAAAATATAAGAAACGAAGACGCCTGATATTGACACAAACAAATTATATTATGAATAGGAAAAAACTTACTACACATTGACAGCTTTCAGCGCGTTCTTTAATCCTGTGATCTGAAAAAATAAAGTAGTTTTATTTCAACAATATGGTATTTAGGTCTTATTTTTTCTAATTATGGGAGTCCCAAAATAATCTAAAATGCTTTTTACGTAAATGTACGAACTAACTTGCCCACAATTGCTACATTTAAAGTCGAAAAGCCGGCCTGTACTGGTGGGATTATAACATAAGCCTGGCAATAAACAAATATATAAATATAATTTAAAAAGTTAATAGCTATTGGGCAAGTATTTGGAACTTGCTACGGTTTTTCTCTAAATCCTAAAAATCTTTTAAATTTGTATTAATTCTGACCCCTGGGCACAACAATACTAGAAATAGGCATGAAAGCTAAAACTCAGAGTTTGTTTGTTAGGACAGTCCGCGCCTCAAGCTTAAATTAATTAAGACAATATTAAAATAATTTCTTTGTCACCACAGTTTTATTTTTCTATACTTTCGTGAAACAATTTTTTATTTTAAATATAATTTTCCTTTTAAATTTTGTACTTTGTAGCCTTTTGGATTGTGACTGTTTAGGCTGTAGATTTAAAGGTAATTTAAAATTTTCATAGTCATGCGGGATGACGCACGTATAAATAATATACAAATTTCAAAGCTCGCGATACAATAAAAGCAAGTATGATAAGATGACACATGATCAGGCATAAAACAGTGTCCTCACGACTACTACGTTGCATGCAAAATTGCATCGTCATCGGGTCAAGATAACCGAATTAAATCCAGTTGCAAGAGTTGACGTTTAACGTACGAACGAACATTGCGAGTTAACTAAAAACTTAGAATCGATTGCAATTAACTACTACGTTTAAGAGACAGGTCGGAGCCTAGTATTATGACAATCGATCGTTGTAAAGAACCTATTTTTAGGTGCTTACATAATAATGATCCACTTTTTTGTTGCTTTTCTATAGTTAATGAAGTATTATTCCGTCAAGGTGTCTGATGTCTAATAAAACATCAAGTCGTTGAATAGCCAATCAAATAAAAATGTTAATCAAGATAATCTGTCTTATTTTATGAGGGAAATATCAAAATCTTATGATTTCAAAAGTCAAAGCTTTGTCGTTAGTGTATAACTGACGAACCCATCAATATACACCAAGGCCAATGTTTTAGAAATGACACAAAATTAAAATTGAAACCATCGTTTTTGAAATTCTTATTCATGTTGTCAGCGTCAAATACTTACGCGTAATTGTTGTGTACCTTGAATATAAAGTCCCAGGCTTAATCTGCTCGCACAAAGGCAAACAGGTGTTGGCGATAACTTTTCATTAGAGAACCCATAACTCAATTAGCTAATCTGTGCCGTACAAAGCCACCTATTAACATTTGTGCAAGTTTCAAGTGCTTGCACAAACTCGCCCGCAAGTCGGCCGTGGCGCGACAAGTTCAGGTAAGTCGTCCTATTGTTTCCTATCACACGCCGTGTTGGCACGCACTGGACTAACTTTTATATTAACTTGGGAATTCTTAACTTATGAGGTTGTTAGTTGAAGTAGTTGTTATGTTGCTTGTAAAAGTTTCTGTAAAAACATGAATGAAGTTGAGCGTTCGACTTAGACACCTGATGTTACTACAACACGCCCGCGCGACAAGGCGCGCCCGTGTTTAATATTTTCATTTAACACCTTTTTGTCAATTTTTTTATCGGTTACTTTATTGTTTTTAACATTTAGTTACTTATACAAGTACTAGCGTCTGCCCGCGGCTTCGCTCGCGTTAGAAAGAGACAAAAAGAAGCTTCAAATATCTCCACTTAAAAAATTACGTCAATTCGTCGCTCCGTTTTGCCGTGAGAGAAAGACAAACATACAGACAGACAGACAGACACATTTCCCATTTATAATATTAGTATGGATTATAGGTTAAGTACTACGTTACTCTAGTGATAGAAATAGTAGTCACCGAATCATTTGCTGAACAAAGTTAAATTATAGCATACCTGCCTATTTCAGCTTTAAAGTAAAACCCTGCATTGTTTATACTAAAAAATGTCGGTAATATTACAGTACGGCTGGATGATTCCCGAGCCCGAGTTTTTATATTGACCTAAAATATACAATAGTCCTGTTTAAATAAAAAAGGGAAACAATATTTTTGGTAAGGAATGAGGAAACTCCACTAGAAAACACTTATTTACCAATTTTCAGAGTTTATGAACATGAAAAAATCAATTACTCGCAGGAGGTTCGTGTTTGAAACACCAGGGGCTCTAGTCTGCTATTTCAATAGTGTCTCAATGACCAGTCATCGGCCGGATATTTGACAACTTTGACAGTTTTTGTATGGGAAATGTGTCAACAGTTTGTCGTTACACGTCAAAATCGATCATTGAACCGCCATTGCTATAGGAGACTTGAGCACCAGGTCGACAGTAGACACTAATTACCAGTCACCCTATAAAGCCTATAAAAGTCTTCCAAGATAATTCTAACAAACAAACTCTTTAACTTTATAATAATTATTAATAAAAATTGTAAATATTATTCACCAATATTGATGTTTCACTTACTATTAATAATCGATCAAATTCCTGACAATTATACCCCTATATGTATCTATAATTTACTAACTTTAATGAATGTTTGTAAAAACTGTGCTCATTAAAATGTTGTGCTCTCAATTCAGTGCAGACGGTTTTAACATTTTCATTGAGGTTCTATTTGAATCTCTTTGATGAAACTGAACAATATTTACAACGTCAGTTAGCACATGTGTTAATTCATTCATATTTGTGAGCTGTCTCTGCTAAACGTTATACACGACATCATTTGTTTATTATTTTATCTTTAACTAGCGATATTTTTCTCCTTTACCCCTTTCGGGGAGGAATGTCCAAAAATCTTTTTTAGTGGTAATTAGGGATTGCAATCCGGTCCGGCGGATCCGGTAATCCGGCGGATCCGGTACGTTTTTGTTGCCTACCGGATCCGGCATTATCCCCGGATCCGGTGACCGGATCCGGTAATTAAGAAAAACGCAATTTCTCTCATCAAAGTCGTGCAAAAGTACTAAAAACACGGCGTATGCAAAATCGTACAGTATCCATAAACTATTGATTTATAAAATTTTAATTTTGAAGCATAGAAGAATATTTATGATGTTGATTTAATTTAGTTTTTATGAACGGGTTTAACTTAATTTAAACCATAAATAATTCACTGTTGTTTGTAATCTTTGAGACTGATTATTATATTATGTAGGGTGTCTCAGTAAGAGTGCACTTTTCATTTCATAATAAAAACAAGTATTTTATGATAGAATTATGATATTTTTAATGTATTGTAAAGAAGACATGTTCCGATTAATTATGGATTAAAATATCCGGCAAATGGCTCCAATGATAAGCCATTACTCTTTTCATGAAATTTTCTATGACTTTTGCACAGAGATGTTATAGCTGTATCTCACCGATGACGCGTTGGATTTCTGGTTTGAGTTTAGGAATTGTTTCGGGTTTTTCGCATACACCCAGAGATTTTACAAAACCCCAAAGAAAACGCACGGCGTTAAATCGCACAATCTTGGCGACCAGTTGACATCAGAATTTCGTGAGATAATGTGTTTTGGAAATCGTTGCTGCAATAAATCGATTATTTAATGCGCGGTGAGGAGAAAAAAATATTCCAATTTTAAAAATGTGCACTCTTATTGAGACACCTTTTATAATAACTGACGGAAAATAATCCATACTAATATTATAAATGTGAAAGTAACTTTGTCTGTCTGTCTCTTCTTCATGCATAAACCACTAAACCGATTTGAATGAAATTTGGCACAGATTTAGTCTGGGACCTAAGAAAGGAGATAGGATAGTTTTTATCCCGGAAATTTTGGGGGATCAGGAACTATTACTCCACGCTGACGAAGTCACGGGCAAAAGCTAGTTATAAATAAAGAAGAGTTGGTTTTCGCACGAATTCGTTTCTATTTTTCCCCGTAGATTATTTCACATATTATGCCATGAAGTTAGAAATATGCGCTATGTTGAACACCCAAAATACCAATCCGGCCGGATCCGGCCGGATCCGGCGGAATTCTCGTGAATCCGGCCGGATTCAAAGTTGTACCGGATTGCAATCCCTAGTGGTAATGTACTCTTTACATTAAACACAACCTGCGAGTTTCATGTCTCTAGGACTCGGGCTGTGCGATGATATATTAACAGTCAGACAATCAGTCAGTCTGTTTACCATTTTATATATAGATTTATGTAGGATTGATGCTAATGTATACGTTAGCAATATTGGGAAATAAATAGAATAGAATAGATTAAGGTTTTTTGCTTTCGTTCAGTGTCTCGTTGTTAGATGGCCACAATTTCTGTTTGGGGGTTAAGAAATATAAGTGGACAGTCCGAGCCGAGAGGTGCGCACTGCGCAGTAGCCTGGACGATAGTAGTAGCTATCTTAAGGTAAGTAAAAATAAGTTAATGTGTTATAACAGCAGCAGGCCACAGATCAACTTCTTTTTGAGAAGCAAGCTGCATATCAAAAGTTCTGTCTGACACTGGTACTTATGTCTAAGTTGCGTGCTATTCTATGACGTATCCTGACATTTCAGTATTACGATATTGATGAGGGTTAGCCTAACCTATCTACATCTTTTACATTACTGCTTTTACGCATGAAATTACGGATCTTTACATAAAAGAAAATAACTTGTCAGTCATCGGTGTCCACAAATATGATTTTGCTCATATTTGTTGATATAAACAAAGTAAATAATTCCAAGTAATATTAATATTGGGATATTATAAATTGCATATCAAATAAATAATCACCTATCAATACGTACTCATCATTTATATTCTTTTTTACATCAAATAACTTACTTCACTACAAATAAACTAAATGTTTAACAAAACTCAAACTGCAGATAATTCGAAATTATACATCAATATGACATTACTTTTTTTCTCATAATGCAATACAGTTAAATTTATTTTTGTACAAAAATACTACATACATAGCATAAATACTGACTGCACAGCAAAATTTCCATATTTCATAGCAAAATAACTATCCCAGTCGCATATTAACCAGTAAGTACAACCAAACCTGTTTATCATATTTGTCTTAATTTTCAAGAAGCCATGCTCAGCAAATGTTATAATTATTATAACAAAAAAATCCTGTCACATTGCATTATTTTTAAAAGCAGAACAAATTAACTGAAAAAGGTAGGTACGCGGCTTCGCGCGAGCGAGTAAGACAGAGATAGAAATGGTTGGTTAGGTTAGGTTAGAACTGTGACCACACAACGCGCGAAGGCGAGCGAGCGCAGCGAGCGTGCCGCGGCAGCGGCCGCCGAGCGCCAGATATCCTCTTTTGCCAAGCAAACATTTTAGTTTCTTTGCTCTGTTTTAGAATAATTGGTGATCTATTTTAATTAGTTTGCTTAAATACTTATTAGGAAAAACCTATTATAGTACATACACAAAACATTTATTTGGTACTAGACCCTACCTATATCTCAATGATTTAAAGTGATTTATTGTGGAATTTTAAGTTTGTTGCGCCACCTGCAGAAGCTAAAAATGTGCCTATTGGGCAAAAAAGGAAGCGTGGACGCCCCGCGAAAGCAAGACCCGCTTTAATAATTTAATAAATTACAATTTTGTATCAAATTTTATATTTTTTTTGCTGATCTTATTATGTAGTAATTAATAAATAATAAGACGACTGTGACTAATATAATGCTGTTTTATTTAGAAAAACTACTGTAAATAATATAAAAATAAAAGCTATATTTAAAATAAAAAGAGTTAACATGTATAATGTGCATTAAGATTATTAGCTGTGCATTGATTAAAAACCTTTTGCTTTAGGAAAAATCGCTGTACGCTGCGAAAATAAATTGTAGTGTGTTTAGTAATATTTTGAGTTGAATATTTTGCTATGCAATCAGTAATTTTGATGGGAATTCGGAATCTTATTGCCTAGAAAAAGGATATTTTTTGATTTGCGTTTAAATACCACCCATTAATATTTAGGTTATTTCATATTAGACTCTTTTACCACCTACCTACCTCACCTACTTGTTATATATTAAATAAGTTTTTTAGTAGCTTATATCGATTGCGAAGAGTATTTTCCTATGCCACCCTCGCACAGGGGGTAAGTGGGAGGATAATTTTCTTTTACTTGTTTTTTGGAGTTGTTAATAGTAAGTACCAGTACAGTAACCTAATGACTTATCTCAAAACCAAAATTATACGTGGGTGGATGTTCTCGCCGCCCACGCTCTTTCTGTTTCGCGAGGTATACAGAACTCCAGGCGAGGCGAAATTATGATTATTTTATTAAAATATCTGTTATTTCAGAATTTGTGTAGGCGTATATACTCTCGTCCCACGCGCCACCAAAATTTTCTTTTCGGGGTGATCAGAGCTGGAGGCAGCCAGGGTCTGTGGTGGTGGTGGTCACGCGCCCACGCCCCGCCTACGTGTCAAACTCCTCTGAGAGAGGATAGGCAGCGTAGTGTTTTCTTTAACCTCGGGGTACATTTGAGAGTAGGCTCAAGTTAACGCCAAGTCTTATAAAAATTTTGGCGGTGTTTTTTTAAATTATTTCAGAATTTACAAAATGACGAAATCAATGCAGTTTCCCAGTATTCCGATAAGATAAGAACTCTTTGTGGCGATAAACGGATAGTTTTTATCTGACATAACGTTAATAAGTGGAAATTGTTTTCACAAATCAACTTTTGAGAAATACAAAGATTACCAATTCTAACAATAAACTGCTAAAAGCTACATTTTATTTATTTATTTATTTATTTATTGTTCACATATCTTACAGTCTGAAATCTAATAAGTTACAAAGGACACTGACATTTGCCATTTAAAAGCAATTATGGTATTAAGTATTAATTGGAATGACAGTACATGAACTTTTGTAATGTGTAAAGCTAGTAATAGCTAATTATCGCCGCATCCAATATATTTTGGAGGTACGAGTACGACGCCATCAACGCGAATCCCATGTTGCTTAAACGCGTTTTGATTCATTGGGTTTTGGTATGCGCACACACAACCTCTCACCTCAAACCTGGATGAGTTTCCTTCATCCTCCGTTCCATTGTGGGTAACAAAAACAATGGTTGAAGACCAACAATGTAACGCGTTTGAATTACATAAATACGCTATAAACCAATAAGTGATGACATAATACACTTGTATCTCACCACCTACATAAACAAAACGAAACACAAACAGAGCAGCTAAAAATCGTATGTATCAGCCGACGTGCTCACGCCAACTAACGGCAAATCTAATAAATAATAATGTAAACGTTGTATAATATACGAGGTGTAGAGAATAACGTTAAATATTTACGAGTGCTCGGCGCGGTGTGAGCGGCGGCCGCACATCGATCACCGGCCGCGCTATTTGCAGTTTGTAATGAGTTTAAACAGAAGTAGTGATAGTCTCACAATACGTCGACATTAGTGAATATCGATGCTGAACATAAAATGAGATAAAGATCTTTATTTTTTAGCATAATCACTTACCAGGCTGTTGATTTGCTACCTACTATCCGAGTGAGAACCGAACAAACTATTTGTTTCTACCTAAATGACTGTTGCCATAGTTACTCCCTATAGGATCAAGTATCTGCTTGTGAAAGTAAATGCAGACCGTTTTAGAAATAAGCTGAAAGAAATAGATAGCCTTTGACATTGCTCTAAGTATTCTAAACAAACAAACATTGGTATTTTTTATTACAAGTAGACATTGCAATTTCGTTAACTAGTATAGTCAAACTGAAACAGAATTTACTTTCACGTAAATTCTAGGCCGATTACAATTAGAGGCACAGAACACACGACAATTTGCTTTTGTTTCATTAAACAAATGCAAAGACATTTCACTGTGGCAGCCAATTGGAGTTCACCAAGCATTTCGAGAGCATCATTACGATTCAACGTTCTATTAGCTGCTTTCCTGGTGCTCTCAGCACAATGTTGTTTCAAGTCGCTTCTGTCCAACGCAGTGTGGCATCCGCATAATATTATTATGAACTGTTAGCAGATAATTACGTACAAACAGACTGCTGCAAATATTATCTCACAGTGGCACTAAAAGCGTGGTTTTTAGCGCTAATTATATTTGTTAGTTAATTACTGTTCGCTAAGACCTTACTGGCGTACTCTCAGACTAATCTCTAAGTAAAGATCAATGTGCTTTATAATCTTACAGTAGCAATTTTTAATTAAGAAATATTGACAATAATTGGTCAATGAACCATTATGTAAATGTATGTCGTCGGTTATTTTTGTTAGAGATTGTTTTAAGTGTAATTTTATTTTCCTAATGACTTCTAGGAATATCTTTTAATCACGATATTATCAATAAACTGTAGTACTATTTCGGTAATATAAGATTCGAACTTTGAACTGCACTTCAATGCACATTATATATTGCAATGACACACTACCGGATACTGTCTGTAATATAAAATGACACGTAACGTTGTTAATGAATTTCCCAAAGTTTAAGTGAGACTTGCACCAGGCTTAAAATAACCGTCTTAAAAGCTAATGAACTTTTTCACTTTTGACAACTGTGACTGTGTCAGAAAGTCAGACCAGCCTAACCAAAGGGTATCGTGTCGCCCAGTTACTGGGTTGTGAAGGTCTGATAGGCAGTCGCTTCACGTAAAATACTGGTATCCAGCTGTATCCGGTTAGGCTGGAAGCTGACCCCAACGTAGTTGGGAAAAGGCTAGAGAGATGATGGGGAACTGTGACTGTGTTTGAAAGAAGTAAACAGCAATACTTGTTTTTCCTATTCCCAACTTGATTTCCTAGTGCCGTTACACATTTTTACAAATGCATGCAATACCAGCTGTATCGTTTACCTTCATAAAAACCGTTGCCAAATACCGTCCATTGGGGACTTGTCCCAATAGGAAAATAAAGTTGGCAATGTCCCAACCCCGTATTGTATGTCCGTTCCGGATGCATCATAAACCCGTATAGTGCCGGACAAACGGCTAATTGGCTCCGTCGACCTATGACCTGTATTATTGAAGCAATTTGCAGCAGCGCTAACGATAATGTTCATTAGTTGCCATCGTTGCCCCTCGATACCGAGTGCATTAACACATGCTCCCATATAAACACCAGTGTATAGCGTGCACAGAGAAAATGTTTTTCTGTGCGCGAAACTTCATTACTATGTGTATGCACCTCGTAACGTGCTCATATTTATTAGCTAGAAGGTACGTTGCAAACGATAGCCGACTTTATTACAGTGTAAGAGAGTTTATTATTAATGTAGTGGGGTCCTAATATGCAAAATGAAATAGTCATAAGCGTTAAATATGAAGTGTGTACTTGACGGCTGTTGTGGATTAGAAGATAATGTAAACATTGAAAGCGATGGGCTCTACTGGTTAATAGGTCAAACTGTTTATTAGAGAGACAAAGTTATGTTCAGGGAACAGTTCGTTACCTCCAGGTCTGACCTCAATGCCCCGCTGTAAGAGACAGACCGTGACAGACGTTATCTTCAAAAGAACGAACACGTATTCGGATGCAAAATAACACCACATAAATATTAATGGAAATAGACAGGTACCTATGTATAACCGAACTAAGTGAACATGAAAATGCATTATTATGACATAAACAACCCAAAGACACCCGGTAGGTTTTATGTTAAAAGTTCCAAATGACAAAAAAATTTTGATTCCGTTTGCAGTTTGCACGACAAACGGTCAGTCAGACCTACGTTTCTGATAAAACAGTCAACGAAAGCTACCGTCTATTATACTCTTAATACCAGAGTCACACCTGACTCAATTACCGACATTATAAAGCCGATTCACACACCGTACATTAAGGCACAAAACAGACGCGACATAATAATCTGCGCGTGTAATTACGGCGCGAATTAGTCGCGCCGGCACGCCCTTTGTCCGGTAATAGGACGCTGCCAGCCTGCTAATAGGAGCGCCCGCGACGAGCGGGAAATTGTGCCCGCCATGTTTTTAAATACTATTTTAATGTAATAAATTAAAATAAACATTACAGCAGTTAACAGATATAAAAAATAAATTTCTGGACTATGTATTTGTTTGACCAGGCAGTGTCAGCTTGGCACGGGTGTTACAAATCGTCCTAAATTTTTAGTTTTTTTTTATAATATCTTCGCATTATACATTCTATTGGTGAAAACGGCATGTAAATCTGTTTAGTATTGCTTGAATTCAAGCGGACAGACAGACGGCACGGAGCCGGGGACTTTGTTTTGTAAAATGAAACCTCTTATAAGCGTTAGTTATTATTGTAATAGTACTGACCTTACTGAAATTACTGTAATGGTCGGCAATATATGGACGATGGTGAAAACAGATACGTTAAACCATAATTGTCTAGTAGCGGCCTAAGCTTGAATAGTACTTTCCTCTAATAATGCGAAAAAATACGAATGTGACGTTTTTACAATTATTTGCACGTTTTTTTCTGTTCTTTTTAGTACACGTTGTGTATTGTGCCAGTTGCAAAATATATTTTTTAGTAGAAATTTTAAAATAAAATGAAATAAACTTTGGCATATGTGACATCCTTTGTTTCTATATTTTGAATACAAAATTCAAAATTCGATGCATTTATTTCACTAAACCCAAGTCAAAAAGTTGAAACTACTGGTAGTTGCTTGTTCCGTTGATTGATGTATAACACGACAGTTATGAGTTCACTAAGTAAATAAATAAATTATATATGGCTTGTGCCTATTATAATTATAACTACTAACAATTTTATATTTATTTTGGCAGCTCGACAGTTCAAATATTTATTGAAAGAATTTCCTACCGTATTTGAGAAAATACTTTAGCATCATTTAATATTTATGTTATTTACCGAGTCTATTTTCAGTTTGTTTTTACATCGGACTTATTCACTGCCTACGTACGCGCGATTCTCTAAAGAATCTTTTAAAATTAACCTAATGATTTACTTATAACAAGATAAGTAGAGAAACATAAAAATGTTCGCAAAAATCTGCAAAATATAAAAGTGAACAGCATACTTAAATTACTACTATAACTATTATTATTATTATTTATTTATTTATTTCTAAAATGCTTACAATATTCTTACATCAAGTCTGGCCCCACAACGTAAACCTCTCTGGGTTTATCTGTGTGCAGGCGAGCCGTTACATTTGTCAAGTACAATTCAATTTACAGATGATGTTGTGTCAGGAAACGCTTTGATTTATTCGTGTAGTAATAGGTAGTAGTAATAGGAGCCTTTTAGTTTAACCTTTCAACGACCAAACGACAGCCGGCTGTCGGGCTGCCATTATCTTTCTATTGTGTCTTGAATAACGTGTGTTCGATGGTTTAACCAGGTTCCGTGTAAGATATAGTAGAGTCACCTTTCATAGGGTACACTAATTAAAATGTTATAAAAAATTACCTCCCACGTTGTCCTACTAAATAAGGAATAATATAAATCTTAATTACAGTCGGCTTTACTATAAGTTCCGGGATCATATTGATGATAGAAATGCTTGAGAGTTCCTGACCCGCATCGTGCCATACTTAAGTGCATAGATTAATTAATCAACATTTGAAGTTAATGACTCTATCACGGAATAACGAAGTTTGCAATGTCAATATACGGTATTCATAAAGTTCATAACAGCGAATTACGTGAATTAGAAAGTACGGTCTGCCGGAATACACGACTTTGAATATTCATCAAACCGATGTACGGAATCTCGAAAGTTCAATATAACGAATTACTGAATCTCGAATGTTCATCATCGCGAAGTATGGGACTTCGAAAGTTTACTACAGCGAATAACTGAATCTCGAATGTTTATCATCGCGAAGTACGGGACTTTGAAAGTTTATTACAGCGAATTATTGAAACTAGAATGTTCATAATTGCGAAGGATGGGATGAACATGTAATCTACGTATTATTCATTTTAAAAGAGTTTTCATTGCATCTTTCGCCCAGTCTTCGTTAGCAACTAACTTCAACTTGTGCTTATAATTTTATTTTGTTTTCTGAATTTTTTTTTTCAAATGGGTACTTCAAACTATTATCGCATTTCACAAAATTAGAGCCATCAAGGGAAACTATTCATGTAATTGAATAGCTTTCTCTCGACGTTAGGTGCGTGTAAGTGTATACGTTTTAAAATATTTCAACTTATTTAGCTACTTGTTTATTTTCTTCTCTCGATAAAATTTGATAGCCGAGCTTAAGAGAAGAGCTATATGTTGTAACTGTTTTAACTCCCTATAGTTATACTAAGTGAAAATTACACACAAAATCTTATGTATATATTTCGTAGGTACGTTACGTATTATAACCGAATCCGAAAAGTATCCTCCTAATATTATGTATAAATGTAAAAGTTTGTATGTAGTGTGTATGCGTGTGTGTGTGTGTGTGTGTGGGTGAATGCTTGTTACCCTTTCACGCAATTGCTGAAATGGTTTTGAAAAAAACTTTACACTAATATAGTTTATCCATCAGAATAACACATTGGCTATATACACGGAGTAAGACTTACTTCGTGGTTATTTAACATCACGCTATGTCCCACGGGAGTAGAACAGTAACCAAAAACACAACGCGGGTACAACCGCAGGGACAGCAGCTGGTACACCTATATGTGCGCTTATAGTGTGTCTTTACATGTTCTGGGGCCTTAGTCTGCTATTACAATCGTGTCTCAATGACCAGTCATCGGCCGGATATTTGACAACTTTGACAGTTTTTGTATGGGAAATGTGTCAAAAGTTTGACGTTACACTTCAAAAATCGATCATTGAGATACGATTGTAATAGCAGACTAAGGCCCCTGTTCATGGCACCGCGTGTAGTTACAATTCAATAAACGTGTCAGGTGGAACTACCCTCAAACTATGTTAACAAAGACACATTGATCCTATTTATCATACAACCCTCGTACGGGCTGTTTAAGGGACTATTTGGATATGTATCTATCTTACGCACGGTACACACGACAACGATGTACCGCTACGATTTGACTGCGCAGTTCGTTTGTGCAGCTTTATTAAAGGTGTGGACGAAAATCAATGCAAATATTATGGTTATGTGGTCGTATCTTCCGATCGTACTACGTGTGCTTCATCAGCGAGCCGATTTTTTGAAAGAAAAACGCAAACTTTGCATTAATAAAAATCTTGCTCGACTCGAAAATCATTGGCCTCATTCATCATGTTCAAACTCAAAACTTTTTATTCAAATAAACCATTTACAGGTACTTTTGAATCGTCAAGGTGTCAGTCTGTCAGAAAAATGAAGCTAGTTGCTCGTTCCAAGGAGTAGGTCTCATGGAGAAGAGCGAGCAAGAAACTCCATGGACACTCTTTTAAAAATCAATAGATTACAAAAATTTGGTTACATCATTCATTGTAGAATTTAAAGTACTATGTGAGAACAACGTAACAAGTCATAATTTAAGAAGAGATATTGTAAATTTAAGTAATCAAAACAAAATTTAAAATAACTGTGGCAGCTAAGAGATGACCAGTCTCAGCAGACAGCGCCCGTTCACGGACATGACGTGTGGATCGGCACCAAATAGCTCAACCATTTTGAAGGGAACCAAATGATCCAACACACACGCCACCGTCAGTGAGACATTTGAGTGAGCATGACAAACTCCCAGCTGCCAGAGTACATTCAGTCAATGACAGACAGAAGAAATGCAAAGAACATAGTGCTCACATTGTATGCTATGTGAATTTATATAAAACAAACACTTTGACTCGACACAATACTATTATTTTTGTAGTTTTACAATCAACACTAGCGTTGAATACTAATTAATTACACGGTTGTGGAGCAGGACCAGCAGTCAGCCAAGCATTTTGGTCATTAATGTAATCCCCTAATTTATAATAAGCTCGGCTACATAATGTGCGTTTTATGTAAGATTTAAATTTAGTTTCAGTTAGTTGAGTAATTTGGGGAGGTATTTTATTATAACACTTTAAACAGTACCCCATAAAGGAAGTATCTACTTTAGCCAGCCTAAAACCCGGTTGAATTAACTGGTCCCTATTTCTTGTATTATAATTGTGTCTATCGCCCCTTTTACCAAATAGATGGAGATTTTTCCTAACGTACATGATGTTTTCATAAATGTATTGAGAAGGTACCGTCATAATGTTAATTTCCTTAAACAGTTCCCGTAGGGAATCGCGCATACGAAGATTGTAAATGGCTCTGACTGCTCTTTTCTGCAGAATAAAAATAGACTCGATGTCTGCAGCTCGTCCCCACAGTAAAATCCCGTAAGACATAACACTGTGAAAATAACTAAAGTAAACTAACCTCGCGGTGTCTACATCAGTGTAATGCCGGATTTTCCTAACGGCATATGCTGCCGAACTTAGGCGTCTTGCGAGAGATGCTAAATGAGGACTCCATTGTAGCCTTGAGTCAAGCGTGATCCCTAGGAAAACAGTTTCAGTGACGAATTCTAGTTTCTCCTTATTCAATACTATGTCATAGTTATTGCTTTTGACATTTGGCAAAGCGAATCTAATGCATTTAGTTTTATTTCCATTTAATACTAAATTATTTGCCGTGAACCAATTATGTACTTGAAGTAAAGCATTATTAATGTTATCAAAATTATTGGCTTTCCTGTTTATCTTAAAAATCAAGGAAGTGTCGTCGGCAAACAATACCATTTGTGGCTGGCTTTTTAATAAGTGTGGGAGGTCATTTACGTAAACTAAAAAGAGAAAGGGACCCAGAATTGAGCCCTGTGGAACTCCCATTTCTACTTTTAAACCATCAGAATTTACCCCAATTATCTGAACTGTCTGGAGCCTATTATCTAAATACGATTTTACCAAACTTTGCGCAAGTTTACCCAGTCCGTAATGCTGGAGTTTCAAAAGTAATGTGTTATGATCTACGCAATCAAATGCTTTGGAAAGGTCACAGAAGATCCCAATAGCATCGTGTGCTTCTTCCCACGCAGTATATATGTGTTTTAATAAAGTAACACCGGCGTCGGTTGTGCAACGCCCCTTAGTGAAACCAAACTGCTGATCATGCAAGATTTTATTGGTGTTAAAATGAATCAGCATTTGATTGAGCATTATCCTTTCGAACACCTTGCTGAAAGCAGGTAATACGGACACGGGTCTATAATTGTTGGTATCTTTACTGTCTCCGGATTTGAAAAGAGGTACAACCTTACTCAATTTCATTAAATCGGGGAAGACCCCTTGGTCTACGCACATATTAAAAATAGAAGCCAAATATGGTGCTATTGTCTCAATTATAGACGTACAAACTTTAATTGACATTCCCCATAGATCTTCAGTGATTTTTATTTTAATTTGTTTGAAAGCTTTTGTAACTGTCACCGGGTTAATGTGTTTAAATTGAAATATAACCGGACAGCCGGGAACGTTTGTATTTAAAAAATCAATTGAAACCTCAGATGATGAATTTAAAGCTTCTGTAGTTATAGCCGGTATATTAGTAAAGAAACTCACAAATTCCTGCGCTACGTCTTTGTTAGAACTTATTGGACCAAGAGACGTCTCCAATGTATATTCTGTGTTACGTACTTTTTTCTTGCACGTTTCGTTATTTATAATTTTCCAAACTGTCTTTATTTTATCGTCTGCTGATTTGATTTTATCGCTTATGAATAGGGCCTTGGCTACCTTGCAAGTGTTTCTAAAAGTTTTTGAATAAGTAGCCACATATTTGTTAAAAGATTCCGTGTTAATATAAGGCTTAAGGCCATACAGCTCAAACAATTTTTCCCTGCTTTTCCTAATTCCTTTGGTTGCCCAGTCACTAAATGTAAACTTTAAAGAGATATTTTTGATCTTCTTTTCAAAAATATTATTGAATTCTGATTGTATTATTGAAAAGAAGTCATCATACAACTGATTTACATCGTTATTGCGTATAAGAACACTTAACTTTTGATTTAGGGCATTATTGAATCTGATTAGTTTGCCAGTTGTCATCGGTCTATAATGAATTTGAATTTTTTGCAATGGCATTTGAAATTTAAAACACAACGTTTGACCGCTATGGTCTGACGGTAGATAATTCACAATGGCTTTATCAAAATATTCACAATCGCAAAAAATGTTGTCGATACAAGTAGCAGACGTTGGAGTTACTCTGGTCGGTTCCATAAAAACATTAGATAAATTAAATGACTTGAAAAGGTTTAACAGTCTACTACTATTTACATTAATTTCTAAAATATTGATATTAAAGTCTCCACAAATAATTGGAGATTTGTTACATAGTGTAAGTTTGGATAGGGCATCTTCCATTACAGACTCAAACAAGGGATAATTCTGATAGCTAGGGGGTCTGTACACGCACAATACTACATGCTTATCTAGCTCGACACATGACAGTTCAATACAATGGTCAACCGATAAGTTAACTATATCATTCCTATCTTTACATTTTAACCTTTTTTTAATTAATATTAAGGAACCTCCACGCAACATAGTTTTGCGGTTAAAGCAACTGCCTACATTGTAATTATCATAATTAATTAGCATTTGGTAATCCTTCTTCAACCAATGTTCAGTAAAACACACAATGTCGAACTTGGTTTTTTCTAAGAATAATTCGATTTCTAATAATTTTGAAGAAATACCTTGTATGTTTTGATGAAACAACGTCAAGGTATTCTGTTGGCTTTGCATCTTAACTGTTTGAGAGCTAGAAGGTACCATGTTGATTGTAGGAATGGTTATACTATTGTTAAGTGGACCTTCTATTGTCTTACAATCTAGTTTAAATTATTTGAAAAATTATTTATAGCTTCAGTGCTACATTCATTTATGGCTACAATTTTATAATTAGTACTATTACTAACTATTGTGGTGTTAATTATACATGACTTCGACATACTACTTATGTCTGAGTGAATAATAAACGATAATAGCCTCGCTATTTGTTGTCTAAATCTAATAGGCAGATACACTGTATTCCTTGTCGACCTTAATTTTTCAACAAAACTGTTGGTGTCAAAATATACAAGCTTGTCACTATAGTGACTAACTAAGAAATGCAGATGCCTATTTAGCATATGAATATAATAATTTTGTCTCTTAGATAAATTGCTAAAATAAGGAAATGCACACAAAATAATTTTATTACATTTGACATTTAAAATGTCTGTAATACTGTCAGTGATGTCTTCTTTGCTTACTTTTAAACTGTTACCTATAAATATGGTTAAATTGGTGTCACAGTTATATTCTTGCTTAGAAACAGACTGCATTATACATTTGTAGGATGATCCAGGCATACAAAAGTTTTGGGTGGTGTAGCTGAGGTTATAATTAAGTAATTTCCCTAAACCTCTTCCAATACTATCAGAAAACATAACTGAACGACAAGCCTGATTACTACTATCAAATGAGCAAGGACTCAATACACTATGTGGCACTTCTTGTACAATCTCAGACATCTCTTGACTAGGGATACAGCCCTCAATACTCGCAGCAAGCTGTGGGTGAGTAGGTGTGGGTACCGGGTCCTCTGATGTTTCAGGCTGAAGCCTTACAGGGCTAGCCTCCCTCCGACAAGAATACTGAGAATTGCTGAGAGAGATGGTGTTTACCCTGTCTTCGGTGCAGGTGCACATATCTACTAACTCAGTGGCTGCCAGTATATGTTCTTTTATTTGATTTTGTGAAGTAACATATTTACTGTACAGTGATTTCAGTGAGTCATTAAGTTCATATATTTCAGACTGCAAGCGCTGAGTGTCTATTTGATAAATGTTCTTGCAGTCTTCTAATTTGATTTCATAATTTTTTAACTTATTAAGAAGACCTATACGTTCTTTTCTTAATTGAGTATTCATAGAATTACATTTTTGTTGCTTTTTGAACTGCTTACACCTTTTAATAATTCTATTTAGCCTAGCATATTTTTTTAACTTATTTTGACTAATTAAATAACTAGACATAGGTTTTAGTGGAGAATCTTCAGTCAAGTCTATAGTTAACAATGAATGTGACTGATAGTTGGTGTTAATTAACTCTTTGTACAAATGGTTAGTATCAGTAACTTGTGAACATTCCTTTTGTTTTTGTAATTTTGAAATTTTTACATTTGCCTGGATTAATTCATCCTCTAAATCCCTAACTTTGCACAGGGCCTCCTCATACAAATCACTACAATTGCTAAAACTATCTGTGACCATCCTTAGCTGATCCCGTTCATCAACAACATTTAAATATTGTTGATGCAAGTCTACGAGCTCCCGCTTCAGGCTTGAGTTTTTGTCAACGATCTTCTTGACTTCTTCCTCACTTTCATCTCTCTCCAGTAACAGCTGTTGACATTGCTGGTTAGATGCTTTGAGTTCAAGGAGGGCCGTTCTCAACTTCAGCTCCATATCCTGAGCAGTAGCCTTACGGGTCATCACGGGCATGGTTTCAGATATGATTACTGTAAGTGAAAATTAAGAAACGGTGTGAGAAGCAATAAGACAGACACATACAACGAAATATGATGGAAACAGGTAGAATGAAAGATGGAAATAAAGTTAAATGAAGAAATGAAGCAGACAAGCAGATAAATTGCCTATTTATACACTAATAAGACTAAAACAAACAGTAATTTTCACTTCTATTGTTCCCAATTTATATTTTTATTAGTAGATGTGGGTAGGATGCCTCTGTTAAAAATATGGTAATTTCTGAATTAGTTATAGAAATTAACGACGGGAATCAAGCCTATTATTGTTGCAAACCAGTAAATGTCTTGGATATAGAATTGGATTAAAATAGTTAATAATTTCACTGACAATGACAACAAATCTCAACGAACATTCAAGTAATCCAAATACCTATACAGTAGGCTAATGTTTCATGTAAATTATTAGGGATGAGTCTAAAAGTCTGTGAAATGGCTGTGTGCGAATATTATAATAAAAGTAAACAATACTTCCCGGGAATTCCGTGTTAGAACATCAGCTGTTCTTGAATATAGGTTACCGGTATTGTCAAGTCATCCAACACCGAGTTTTTCTTCGTATTTTTACAGGAAAACAATAATCCTGGATATTTATGTAGTTATAATTGATATAAATGACTATTTTCACCTTAAATTAACTTATTTACTAATTAAAATTAATTTTAAAATACGGAACAAAATTTTGACATGCCACTCGGGCAGTGTTGCCACTTTTTTGTTGAAGTGCAAACATACAAAATACCGTGACAACAGCTGCAGTAATGCATCAATTCTGACAATATACACCAGCTGCCATTAAAAACGGAGTTCCAGCTCCAATCACATATGAGATTCATTGGCAATACATATAAAACGATCGCTCCGTCCGAATCAGCAATTCATTGCGGTGGACGTGCAAATAACTATACGAGTGTGGGAACATCGGGTAGTTTTTATTGAAATGCAATTCTGTTTTACTATTCCCCATTTCTAATGCTATTTCAGGTTTATACCTAATTTAGTATGCGAATAAGAACGATACTTTATTATCATTATGGCGAATAACTACGCTCATAAACAGTGTGATTCGAGTAGATACGGGTTCCCCTAACGTTTCTATCTCATTGCCTAATATCACCACATAACATACTATCGTCTACATAGAGGCTCCACATAAAAGGAATCCTGCAATCATAACGTAATGATAATATTTCCGTGCGCCCCTATATCTCCGCTTTGTGTGCTGGACGTCCGGACCTCAATCACGGTCCTCTCATTTGTTCGCTTTCAATGTGGACATCGAGCCAACAAGGTAACGCAGGATATATCTTAGAGTAAAGGGGCGAAGGGTCCAACATTTATAATAATTGGACCCGTTAGGTTAAAAGGATCTTGCTTTAAGTTAGCTTAGTGGACTATAACAACGCTAAAGCGACCAGTCTCACAGATTAGTCTAGATTGTGGATACAGACTAATCGACAGATCTTAGCTCTCAGCTGCTCTGACATTTGACAAGATCATGTCTATAATAGTGACGCTATTCATTGTGGATTGTTGTATCCAGGATACTTCGGGTTGTTAAGTTAGTGTACGTCTTTCATCTTTATAAACTAATGCGGGAAAGTATCGGAAACTTCGACACCTCAACCTTACTGTTTTCGCAGCTAATAGAAAAAATTCTGCAGTCATAATATAAACACAAGGGCTATAATATTAAATCACTGTAATTCGACACACACAGAATTTAAAGCATTCATTCAAACGAACCCTGGTATATGTACCATTAAGCTGTTAAACAGAAACGAATGGCATATAATCCCCACTATGAACACAATGCACGATATTTATCATAATTTGTAACAAAGTGTAATAGCTACCTATTGGGCGGGCACACACGGGCCTGAGGTATTACGAGCCTTTTTATAAGAACGGACGGATGAGCTGCGGCTATTCAACTTTCGAGAAAGATTAATAACGATACTAAGTACCTACTCTGTCATTATTTATTGAGGAAACTTGTTACCTGCAAAGGATTTGTTTTCCTCTATTTTCATCAGTTGATGAATATTTGATTTTGTGGAACCGGTAGGTTCTAAAAGCTTTGCAGGTTATTTCGGCTGGTAATATTTTGACAATAAAGTCAATCTGTTATTTCATCGGATTATAGCAGCTTTACACAAAGTGTAGCCAATTTCATGGCATATAGGCAGGGTACTCTGACTATTGAGTGCAAAAGCTAATTAGCAGTGACAAGCGGTCACCGTCAGCCATCATCTGTCATCAAATAAACGAGCCACAAAATGGCGGTTTTGCCTTTAATTTTCCGCATCGAATATTAACACGAGCGTCCAATTGGCGTCAGTTTGAATTTGCAAGTAGAAGTGGTTAGCTATAACTATGTGGGTTATTGGGAGCAACGATGTAGTAACCGCACACATAATTATAGGTTAGCATATTATCATATACCTATATACATATTGGTTTGTATGTCATTGTGGCGCAGCGAGCCTGGAACCGGACCGGTTTTTATATTAAAGCCTGATTAACGAGCATTATAACATATAACATCATATGAAAACAGAGGAATAATAAAAGACGCGGTAGCTAGTAGAAAATAATCTTCATGTTTACAAAGGACTGATGCACTGCTCAATAACAAGCTCTGAATGCATCAGTCGTTTCTGTGCGACAATCATCTCCCGCACACTGGGGCGCCGAGCTGGCCGCGCCGTGCCCACAGTGGGCCAGTGTGGCGCGGCGCACACTTACACCCGTCACAATGAATACACAATACACTAATATATGGCCCGCATTGTGATGCTGTATCTTGATCATCTCAGATAGCTCTGAGTGACAGGATGAATGGCAGTACACGGGCTTCAAATGTGTTTGTTTGTGATTTGCATTTCAATGCTCCTTTATCTGGTTGTTGTGAGTTCAGGAATATGAACATTGTGAAAATCGAAGATTTCCGGAAATATTTAATCATTTTCGTTTCCTCAGAGGTAGAAGAAAAACTTTTTGTAATTTTCAGTAAAAAGTCAATAGCTCTACATATAATCCGCAGTCATTAGAAAAAAGCCCAAAAGCGAAACATCACGTTTCGCTTTTTCGTTCTTTTTCGGCAAGCCTTACAGTGGAGTGCGTATTAGAAAAACGTTTGGTTTTCCTCTTATATTAAAACATCACAAGCATTTCCCGTTAACCTTCCAATATACTTTCTGCGTCTTATTTCTTCGTTGAGTAAATAACATCGCAATATAATCTTATTTACACATTTCTTATATATTACGGCCTCCTCAATATTATTATATTTAAGAAGAGTCAATAGGCAGTGATATCTTATCGTGTCTCGTTGAGTCGCACACCGTCATCATATTTTGAGACATTTTCCTCTCGAGTCCTTGAACACTTAAATAAGAAAAAAATAACTTATTATGAACTTGGCGGGAATAACTGACGTAGTGACTGAATAGGTACACATTTATTTACCACCCTGCCGTCAGCTTGGGTTCGATTCAAGAATAGGAAATATAGGAGCACCGTTTTTTCGAGGACACAATACCTTAACGTGTTTTATGTCAGCAAACATAAGGAAATAAGGATATACTCCACAAACACCTCTAGTCATAATCGAAAAACGTTTGCCTTACCCCCCCCCCCCTCCCCTCCGATCCCCGCGCGTCTCCAATATCGATATGTAAGAGGAGCATGATCTATATTTTATATTCGGAAGTTTTTCGTCCTCGGAGCAAAAACTTGCGATAATAGAGTATACTTCCTGCCTTATGGCTGGTTTTTAACAATTGATATAAATGACGAAAAATAATAAACCGATGGTTGAATGACCGACCTAATTTAAGCCTGTATATTTGCACGGGTTTGTTGAAATGGCATCAAGATATAATAACAATAACGATAATAAAGTCGAGTTTATTTTACCAGAAGATTAGGTCAGCATAAGCTGTTAATATAACGTCTGGAATGTAATAATAATAATAATAATAAATTTATTTATTTTCTCAAACAGTGGATTTAGTACACGTTAAAAATACAGTTTACAAAATAAGTGTTGTTTCTACAAACGTGTGGGTGAGCACTGCTCTCCTAGCTAGGTTATAAAAACCTGTGTTAAGGAAAAGCAGTCCGGTCCCCTAAAGGTACAATGACGTAATTACATAAGTAGTGCTTCTGATGACACTGTTACTGTTACAATTTTGCTGTTACTCTTACAAAGCCAGCTAAGTTTAAGATAATAAATATATTAAGATTAAGGTAAATAAATAAGCAAATGACCTAAGGTAAACATGTGTGTGATGTGTGTATCTGTGAGTGGATGAGGGTGTGTAAGTGAGAGTGTGTATGTGTTTTTTGCTCGTCCTTTGTTCACCAACTATGTTAAGATTTTTTCGGTTTCATCGTATGACTTATTTTGGAGGTACGATTGTAATATCCTTTTGCATTTATAATACGATAGTCCATAGATATGACACTCTGCGTTTATTTTATTAAAAAGGAACGGACCTAGGAAATAAAAGAATCTCTTGGCCATGGTTGAGTGGACACGCGGGAGGGCACATATTCCATCTTTTCGACGTTTGCTGCGTTTTGTATTTTCTATTATCCGATATGGAGTGTTACGGTGTTGCAGTATGACTGTTTGCAGGATGAAGTGTTGTCGAACATTTAGCACTTTGCAGTCATTGTAAAGTTGATCGGATGGGTACAAAATAGGACGGAAAGTGGCTACTTTTAGTATGGCTCTATGTGCTACTTCTAGCGGCTTGAGGGTGGTTTTAGCTGCACCGCCCCAGCACGTGATGCAATAGGTTATGATGGATAGGCAAAGTGCGAAGTAGACATTACGTATTACGACGGGATTTGCAATATGTCGGAGAGCTTTGAATATGTATATCAATTTGCGAACACGTCCTGTTAGCAAACCGATGTGCGACTTAAAGTTGAGATTCCTGTCTAAGACTACTCCCAGGTATCTGATGTTTTGTACAGAGGTTAAAAAGGGGCATTGACAGTTCACATTTTGTACTCGAGAATGACCAGTGTGAGCTTTAATCAGAATTGGATTCTTTGGTTGAGAGGCCAAGCTGTTTGAGTAGGTCAGAAGTTTGGTTTTAGAGGTATTAAGAGTTAGAGTATGGAACTTAAGCCAATTTAAAGCTAGGTCAAAGCCAAGCTGAGCTTGATGTTCTAACTGTGACCAGGAATCCGCGATGAAAGTTATAGCTGTGTCATCCGCAAATGATATTATCTTGGCATTAGCAATTTTGAGATCACACAGATCATTAATGAAGATCAGGAAAAGAGTGGGGCCCAAAATACTCCCTTGTGGTACTCCATAGTGGATATAAAGCTCATCGCTGTGGTGACCATCGATGCTCACCTTTTGCGTACGATTAGAGAGGTAACTTTCAAAAAGATCAAGTTGTAGCCCTCTTACGCCTATTTTCTCGAGCTTATCTAAGAGAGTAGAAACGGGAACGGTGTCAAACGCTTTCGCGAGATCGAGAAATATAGTTAAGACCTTTTTATTTTTATTCATGTGATCTATGACAAAACTGGTTAGGTCGTGGACTGCGTCGCATGTTGATCTATTTTTGCGAAAACCATATTGCTGTTGAGAGATTATTTTGCAATGTTCCAGGTAACTAACCAATCTTTTATTTATCAGGCGTTCTAAAACTTTGGATAAAGCGGTTAGAACAGCTATAGGACGGTAATTATTTGGCAAAGTTTGTTTATATATTAAACATTTATCGCTCATATATCGGCAGTAACGTTTAAATCCAATATATCTGTATCTAGGTGTTTAGGTATCGGCTAATTCTCCATTACACTAATACAACTGATTTATAATGACTGATGGGCCTGTCGGTGTAGTGGTTAGTGACCCTGACTGCTAAGCCGGAGGTCGTGGGTTAGATTCCTATTGTCTGTACTTTGGGTGTCTATAGTACATATATTTTTAATAATGATACTAGCAGCCTCCCGCGCTTTCACCCGCGTTAAAAATGTTAAGAGTGAACAACCCTTATCACTTAGGGGTATGAAAAATAGATAGTAGCCGATTCTCAGACCTACTGAGTATGCATATAAAATTTGGTAAAAATCGGTAAAGCCGTTTCGGAGGAGTAAGGTAACTAACACTGTGACACGAGAATAGGTAGACTATGTAGTAGTTGTCTGGTTACTATAATATTAAAAACTCTGCTTAGTTTGGGACCAGATGACCGTGTGTAAATAGTTGCAGGATATTTATTTCATTTATATAAAGTAGAGTAGGAGTTACAGGTCACTTTATTCATTTTTATATTAATTTTGCTAGGTATCTTCGCTACAAAAATATATTTGTATATTTTGCTCTTGTTATCATATCCTCGGTTTTTCTATTATAAACGGTTTATGTTAATAAGGGAGCACCGCTGTTGGCTTTAATCTCGACTGTACTTAATGAGATTTTGATTCTACACTAAACGATTACAATAATAAATGAGATCTGATTGTGACCTACTGTGTTTTTGTACGAGAAAATGTTACATTTTGTTTGGAATATTTTTAACCGACTTCAAAAAAGGAGGAGGTTCTCAATTCGTCTGTATGTGTTTTTTTTTGTATGTTTGTTACGCGATATCTCCGTCAATTTTAAACGGATTTTGATGGTTCTTTTTTTGTTTGATAAGTCATGATTCAGGGGTGGTCCCATATAAATTTTGTGGCGATTCAAGTTTCTATTTTCGTTTTATATACTATATTTTGTACTTCGGCATCGGTTGTAGAACACGCAGAGATTTTTAACCAACTTCAAAAAGGAGGAGATTCTCAATTCGTCTCTACGTTTTTTTTAAATAAATTACTTTGAAAGATACTTTAATACACAGTCAAACATTGGGAGTCGACATAAAAACTACAAATCCAAAAATAACTAAAATTTCGGAAGCCGGTGGCAACACAAATTGACTGGCAGAACAGAAGCCACCGACTTTCCAAATTTTAGTTATTTTTGGGTTTTTAGTTTTTGAAGGCAGTTATTATTTTTTGAAAAAAGTTTTTATCCTTGATAAGATTATTTTAGGGCCGAGGTGGGTTTGGAGTTTATCCTGATTTCTGATAAAAGGAAATTAACTATAAGTTCATTTTGTACATATTACTATTTAAAAATATTTTCATTTAATGTTATATTTATTTATAACATTGTGACTTGGTAACCCAGTGGGTAAAGTTTAATTTGTGTAAACTTGCATTGATGAAAGAAAACATCGTGCGTAGTCCTGGGTTTAATCTAATTCAGAGTAACCGTATTTGTGCCTCTTCTGTTTGAAAAGAGGCCTTTGCCCTGCAGTGGTACAGTAAATACAAAGTGACAAAATTCGCACTTCATAGATAAACACGTATATACTTTTGTATATCAAGTTTGAGTAAATAAACGTGGATTTTGACACAGGATGTAAATATTAACAAATGTTTTAACTAAAATCTGCTAACTTAATATTAACAACTTCAATAGGTATCTATCTAGAAACATTTTAGAACAGTGTCTTGAAGTCTTGTATTTTTTACAATCTTCAAACAGCAAAGCAAATTATGTTAAGGACATTCCTAAAAGTTTGTATGTGTGTAGATGTTTGCTACTCTTTCACGCAAAAACTATAGTACGGATTTTGATGAAACTTAACAGTAATATAGTTTATTCATCAGAATAAGACATAAGCTATATAATATCACGCTATGACCCACGGGAGTAGAGCAGTAACCAAAAACCTAACATGACGCCGGTGAAACCGCGAGGCACAGCTATATAATAAAGCTTTGTGTTGTAACGTGATAACGTGTAACGGTAGCAGTGAAGCTAGTAACGTGTAACACGTTAACGTTCGACGTAACGTCGTCACGTCACGCGCGCGTACGTGTCGCGTCCGGACCGACCGCTGAGTTATTCACGTGGCGAGCGATGGACGCTGAATGGCCGTAACGGGCATGTATCCGGACTATTTATAAGAAAGTTACTACCTAACACGAATGTATTGACGACTTTATTAACTACAAGTTTTGTATAACTAAAAAAATAAGTAATTATAATAATCTTTATACAAAAACCTTCAAACATTGCTTAAGGACTAAGTCACATGAATTCAGACGAATTAAAGGTCAAACAAATAGAGTAACCCTGACTCCCAAACTAGGAGATCCTGTGACTTAGGAGTCAGTGTTCTGCTGTCACTAAGATACAAAAACCTTTACTAAAAAGTGTGTGTTAACAAAATCTTGGTGAAGAAACAGATTTGAAGTACAACAAAAATTAATTTAACAAGGATTAAGTACCTAGGAGTAAAGGAATTTATACAGTATAATAACTAAGAGAAGAACACCTCTCTCAAACATCCACCCAGGTTCTCTTCATGTTCCAAATATTGGTACAAAAGGACCATAAGAACCAATATTCAGGCGACGAAGCACGAAATTCTCCAAATTACGTTGCAACCGATCACATCGGTCGTCCAGTGACGTCACAAATAGCCGTCTATCCCCTACGAGCTGTGTGCATGGCGCTGAATAACGTTTTATGTGCAAGCGACACAAGGATCACCGGAGATTGTCGAAGATTGCCGGAGATCCCCGAACGGTTGCTTCACAAAATATCGGAGTATTTTTCGTAAACAGAATGTGAATAAATTTGGTGCTGCGTGAGTATGCTGCCCTGGTTTTAAACACGATATACGAGATAGGAACTTATTGAGGGATTTTCCTTTGTTTTGAGGATCGAAAGAGGAAATTTTATGCTCTATTTCTACTGCCCTACAGTATTCAGGATACATTTTTTAAATAACAACGACTAACCTACATAGTATAGTAAAATACGTAAAAGGATTCATTCAAATTCTAAAGCTTCGTCAAGTACAAATATATTTAAAGCCATTTAGAACATCATAGTTATATTCGTACTTCTTATTATTTCTATATCAAAGGTAGTCTTACAAGAAACGGAAAGTATATTAATAATCCAATTAAAAGCGTCGCAAGAGGAAATCCGGGCTTATTCGCGGATATTCACGGCAGCGAGTCGGTCCGGATATTGGGAGTAAGTCCGCCGGCTTGCCAACCGTTTGCCGATATCTGATATTCCGCTTCTCATTTTTAAAGCAATTTGTATTGGTTTAACTTATTCTGAGTTGAGTTCAGTGAGCCGTTCACTGTGCTTCTGTTTTGCGGCTTTGACTTGTTTACTAATCATATTTTAATCGAATTATTTTAGTTCCTACTCGTAAGTAATAATTGAATAATGGGTGCTTTTTGCTCGATAGTTATTGTTGTTCCGTTTTGAACTCAAACATCGCAGTTTTTATACTTATTCTAGATAAGATTAACTTATTATCATTTATGCAATACTGTAGTACATCCATACTAGTCCATACTATCCATACTAATATTATAAATGCGAAAGTAACTCTGTCTGTCAGTATGTCTGTCTCTTCACGTCTAAACCACTGAACCGATTTGAATGAAATTTGGTACAGATATAGTCTGGGACCTGAGAAAGGACATAGGATAGTTTTCATCCCGGAAATCCCCCGGGAACGGGAACTATTAATCCTCGCGGACAAAAAACTAGTAATTCTATATATCTTTTATGTATCGATCTTAGTTACTCTTCTTAAATATATAAAATAAAACACCGATTCCTGTCGGGTCCACTGAAAAATGTCTAAATCAGAAAAAATGCTTGACGTACAAACAATATGATTATTTCCAAGAACAGAAGAAATAACACCATTTAAACCTTGTCTTAAAAAATGAACAATTTAATTTAACAAAACTCGACGTTTTTTTTAGACCGGCGCTTCCGAATTTTTCTCCCTTTTTATAGAAAAATGTGCGGAAAGATTTTGGAAGAAAATTGAAAAAAATAATAGGTTGGTATCGTGCGGGCGGAGAGGACACCGTTTATATTGACTGACGCTGACGGTGGGTCCTTTAATAACACTTGTGTTCCGAGGAAGCCACTTTATTTTTATTTTTTAATTGGAAGTTAAAAAGAAAACGATGGCACTCTTACTGGACGTGGTGATATTGATCTTAGTTGATGAAAAATACTTCACCAGACAATCTACAAGAAATGCCAACTTTTAAATATTGAACTACATAGTATTAGATTAGCGTCACGAAACGATGTAAAGGTAAATATGCATGATGCTTTAAATCTGGTTAAATGAAGAAATATACAATAGGATGTACCTACTAAATCTAGCACATTCACTTGCCTAGTCTAGTAAAGTAATACTGTTAATAGAAACAAGTAACGATGCTTTATTATGCTTATATACCCGAAGATAATGGGCGGTGTAGGTAAGTAAAGGAAAATAAATATCGGAGCGTTATCTCACAATACCGTGCAAAACAAAGTAATAATGATGAAACGTTATTTATGAGCTATCGCATTACCGTAATGTACGAGATCTTCCCGAGCTATTTCTTTAACATAATCCGTAGGTATTATCTTCTCATAAAATTTAAAAATATCTCCTAGAAGCCTTTAATCTGTTTCAGCAGAGTCCAAGCAAAAAAACACTCGTCTGCAAACTCAAATAAAAATAATTCACTTTGTTCCAGACTTTTGCACATAAAACATAAAACGTTAAAGTTTTTTTCGCTGAAAATCCTGAAGAATCTTGTGTTTCAATAAGTCTTGTTGAACGAGACAACTGCTGCCAATGTTCTTATTGCAAACTCTGCACTTGGCCGCTTATTGAAACTTACGCTAACCGCGCGAAATTGAAACCTAACCTCATTAAATAAAGTCTATTTTAAACTTAGCCGCAGTTTTGAGACAACGTATTTTGCACTGTAAATTGAGCTTAACAGTTGAAAAATTACGGTATAATATTCTTTGCGGCAGTTGTATTCAAAGCGTATGGATTTAGGAAGGGATCGGTTCCGATTGTGAAAGAAGATGGATTGAGGCGCGAGCGATAAGGGTGTTGTCTGGACTTGAGGCTTGCGCGAGCTGGTGAGGGTCGTTGACTGGTTGCTGGGAGTTAGCTGCGACCTACCTATCTAATAGATGTGCCGCCGAGATACGGATAGGAAGGCGATCCGTTTTGTAATTAGGAGCCGCACGCCGTCCGACTATTCTCATGCTAGTTTGATGGGCCATTCGAATGGAAATGGTGCGATCAGCTCCGTCGAGCGGATTGTACGGGCTTGAAATTATTTTCCGTTTAGTTGCAAGTATTCTTGTGACACGGGTTTTACCATTTACGCTTAACCTTTCAACGACCAATCGACAGCCGGCTGTCAGGCTACTATTGTCTTTTTATTGTGTCTCAAATCACGTGATTTCGAAGGATCAAAGGAGGTAATATTTAACAAAAAGTTGACGATACCAACATTTTCTGACGCCTTGATCCGCTCTGAAAGTGATAAAATTTGTCGTAGGCAAAATATTAAAATATATATTATGGTATGTAGATGTTTTTTACAAAAATAGAGAGAGTATTACGGTATGGGACAAGGGTGGTAAAATACGAAATATTATTTATTGATTTACTCCAGTACTTTTTTTTCAGAAGTAAAACATTACCATTCAACGAGGCGATGCTGCCAGTCTCTTGGGAAGGCTTGTACATTTCAAGTTGACAGCGACTATGTAGCGGAGTTTTTTGATACCATTTCGTTTTAGTCTGGAGGTTGTCTTATTATTTCTAAGATAGACTCGAGCTCTTGTGCATAGGTACATGATACTTGTTGAGGCAGGTTTACCTAAATTGTAATTGGCATTTTCCCCTAGAGGCTGGTACGAATGCTCTGCAATGTTCGGTACACGTATATTTTGTAAACATTTTTAAATTTTGGTCTTGAAAAGAAACAATAATCCCTGAGTGTTTCAGCATTTCTTTTTAGACTTAATGAGCTAAAAAATGCCGATTATGACTAGTTAAAAAAATATGACATGCAAAAGTGATTTAATATCCTATTGCTTAACAATTTAATTTAATCTGAACTTATTGAACTAGTTATTTACTTTTATATTTTTGTGAGCGTGCGATTCATTTGGAAGGTCCGTAACCTCACGACACGCCGTCACGTCACCTGCAGAGAGCCGGTGAGTGATGGCCGTGACGAGGCGTGTCGCTAAATGAGTTGAGAGACTCGCTAATTGTAGCTAACGTTTAACTAAATATTAAGAAAACGTGTTGATGGAGTTGAGGTCAGATAATCATAATATTAATAACTTTACTAAGGAATATTTTGTAACAAGTGTTGTAATAATACCTTCAGACTTCGGTAGGTAATATTATAGCACTCGTAACAATTAGGAGTACTATACAGAGTTACTAAAACAGTGGATATGTACGTGCTAATGGAACCCTCGGAAACCTTTTTTATTGTTATTACAAGCGACTTGCCCCAGTGAGTTACAAATCTTTAAAAATCTCTTTTTTTCTACTAGTAAATGCACGTATTATACATAGTAAACCTTCCTCTTTAACTCCTCTATTGTTAATGAAAGCCGCATTAATATTCACTTCTTAGTTGTAAAGTTCTTAGCCTACATACTGATATGAAAGAGGAAAACGTTTTCATCGTATACTATGTAATGATAAGAATACTACTTTAATTTAGTGTAGAAAATCGATTTATTCACAAATGCCGTAGAATACATTTGTTACGAGCACTGTATGAGTCTTTTAATATAATTCCGTATTCACAATAACTTCTGTCGGTGACGTAACCAATAACGTTAGGTAATTGATAGCTCATAAAGCTCAAGTGTAAGTACTTTCCGATAATAAAATACAAGTTATTTTTACCCATCAAAAGAACCTTTGATTTTCATTGAATACGTTCTTAATTCGTCCATTCACGATGTTATTATCGATACTGATTCCTACGCTTCTTTTTGTAACGATTTTATTAGATCTCATCTAAAAATACGGATAGGTCAACATATTACGTTTGTAACATAAATCAAGAATTAGGCGGTAGAATTTTTTTATTTGGTTGCGGATAGACAAGGAAATTATTTATTTGTCGCAAAGAGTGCATTCTATTAACCTAGGGACATAATAGGGATGACGACAGCATAAAAAAATGGCATTCTGTTTAGTCCGTCTTGTAGATCGGTCAAAAATACGGGACACGTATTTTTTGCTTGATCAAAATAATAAAAAAATAAAAAGATAAAGAGCAACAAAGTTCCGGAGTGGGCTTTTGACGTCACCGTGCTGCAAAAATTGTATCTGATCGTGACGTCACGCGCAACTTTAACGCACTGTATCGTTGTCATTTTTCGTTTACGAGAAAAAAGAAAAAATACGTGTCCAAAATTTTTTAATAATCTCACTGACGGACTAATTACTTTTTTTTCGTCGTCTCGCCTATTCATGCACAAATTAATAAACATTACTAGGTACTCAGCAATTCCATTTATTCTAGGACACTGGCAATTTCGACCCACAAAATTAAACAACCTAATAAACATAAAATTATTTCTTGAATATCTGAATAAGTAAAACTTCAGGCACGTTGATTAAATCACCAAAATTTTCACAACAGCCGTTTTTGTTAAGGATTATGGTTAAAGGGGTCAAACCCCTTTAACCATAATCCTTAACAAAAACGTTAATCTGGCAACAGATCTGCGCCATAACTCCGACAAAACAGGTTCTTTATAATTAATCTGCCCTGTGACCGTCAACAGAAATGTAAAGTAAATCCAATTTCCCGCGGTTTGCCTCTTCTCCACAGAGTACAGAAATAACCAGAAGGTCCAGGCCCACAATTTTATTAATAATAATAAAAATATAATACCAGCTAATTACTGTCCCACTGCAGGGCAAAGGCCTCTTCTTATAAAGAGAAGGCACGAGCATTGATCGCAACGCTTGCTCAAGGCGGATTGGCGATTTCAAACTTATATTAACTACAAGTCCCGGTATTCTCACGATGTTTTCCTTCACCAATGTCTGTGATGTCCACGATATACTTTGAAAAGTACATATTATTAATTGAAGAAGTCACATTGGTACATGCCAGGTTTCGAACCCACAACCTCTTGCATAAGAGGCGGACGTGATGGCCTGGTGGTTAATTTTATAATTTTTTGTAATAATACAACTTAATTGAACTTTCAAAAACATGTGATTCGAGACACAATAGAAAGACAATAGCAGTCCGACAGCCGGCTGTCGCTTGGTCGTTGAACGGTTAAAATATTGCACGCGCAATTCTAGACGGGAAATACTAAGCAATTTAGTGATGTAAACAGAACCTACTAAAAATATAGGATTGTGTTTTAAACTACGCTGTTTCATTTATGATTTCAAGAAGTAGGTATGTGTTTGGTAGATCGCACAGGGTTTCCTTAGTAAATAGTAGATCTTAGGTCTACTCAAGTTGGCCACCCCTGATATAGAGTTATATTTACCCGACTGCCGAAAAGAGGAAATTAAACACAGGCGTTCTAGCATATTTACGTTTCAGAATTACTGTACAATTCCTGTACTGTGTGCTGTTTGCGCTGAGTGGGAACAAACATAATGACCGCGGTGTGAATTTGAATAATGTTATTCATGGCGCGAGTGCACGGGGGCGCAGGGCCGACACTACGCGGGAAATACTCGCACAGATGTGCCGTGATTCACTAGCGTATCGCTTTGCTGCAAGATAATCTCTGTTTAAATAATGTTTTCATGTTAGCTAGAAGGCTAAGAGTATTTTCTTTTTATAATGGAGAGGCGCACTCTGGAGAGATTTTTAAAAATTCAGCGACTAGGGTAATAATAGACGATGAAAGTTTGCATAAAACTGCGCACGAAGCCGCAGAAAACAGCTAGTGTGTGCCGCTCGCCGTGAATAAAAAAGTAAAACGAAAAAAGAAAGGTATAGAAAAAGAACAAAAATATTTTTTCTCGCGTCTTAAAAGATGTTATTGAATGAAAAAAGGTATTTTGAAGTGTAAAATAAGTGAATAAGCGCGCAGAGCCGCCGCGTGGCTACTGATTTGATGTTCTGCTCTAAATCGAATCAGAACGCGTTTAGTATTCATCGCAGGCGCTGCCTCTTTTAATTTAAGAAAGAAAATATTTGTCTATTAATTGTACTATATTATTTTGATCAGAGTAGTACTTATACCTTTTGTTTCCTAATTTACACTACATTATAATAGTATTGTAAATAATATTTTGATTAAGTGTTTTTATGTGAAATACAACGTACTCACGTTTAGTATCATCGTACTTGACAAGTTTATTTTATAAAAAATATTTATGAATGGCATTCCGAGTGGCTTTTAAAACTCTAATGGAAATAAATATTTCACTTTGACTATGGCTGACGACTCTAAGCAGATGATCTTGTTTACCTAAATACTGATGTTATTGTTTATTTTGTTACAGATTTAATCGTGATGATACCAAAGAAGTCTCCTGTTTGTAGGTCAGTATACACCTTTCTAGACATACATTTTCCATTAACATAAATACAAAACACATATTACCTATATTAAAAAGCCATAATCCTCGTACCTTGTTACCACAACGTCCCATAACATTGACATACCGATTTGTCTTCGTCACTTTATCATTAAACTAATGGCAGAGCTACTGAAACCTTTCTATTTTGATTTAGATCGACAACGCTTCTTTGTCTAGTTTACCTTAATGGATTTTTGTGTAATTACCTGAATATATATTACAAAAGAAGAACGTGACTGACTGACACATAAGTTCAAACTATATTCTATGTTTTACGCGATGTCTGAGAAAGGAACTGTTAAAATTCTTAAGAAACCATTGCAGCAGACCCAGGCATAGCTGGAGATGATACACCTGAGTCATAGATTGGTTCCGAATTGCTCAAAATGTAGATAATCGAAGGACAGTAATAAGACCTTTATTATGCAGAATATAATAACAAAGATAAAGGATCCTAATGTTCCTTTAAAACCCTAAAGGACCGGTAAACGTTATTATAGTGTTATGGAAAAGACATACAACCGAAACAATAGGCAAAAGCAATCATCACGTGACAAAGCCGCCTCATTTCACCGATAAACTGTCATCCGATGTCACTGTCGATATGAAACAAAAGCACATGATGTGTGCGGCCGCTGGTCGACAGTGCAGCGTAATTAGATCCCGCGGTACTCCCACCGTGACGTCACGGCTATTAACAATACTCCATTCACGCCTCTTCATATTGGCCAAATTGATACTGCAATATTGGCGACGAGAGATATACTAAAATCATGGAGGCGCCAGGCAGGGATGCTCACGACGACGATGTCTGATGAGGTCATCACTGCTGGCTCCCAGAGCCTAAAGGAGACAATCCTAGCCCTTCTGGCGATACAAGAGAAAATCGATGTAGATGAAGAACATTACAGATACGAATTTAAAGAACTGTATACAACAGATACGAAACCAGACGAAACCAAACCTTTGCACGTGAAATCATTCAATAAGGCCCCACATTGTAGGGTGTCAGTATGATTATAGTTTTTACTTGGTTCTTCAATTGGAAATAAAACAACGTATGCTAGGTACTGTAGGTTGAGACTCAGTAGTCCCAATAGGTATTTGTCGTTGTGGGCGAAATAGTGTCTATTGGTAATTGATTTGTTCACACAATTCTATTTTAGTAATAGTCGCAGATATGGTTTTCTCTTTTTTATTTGAGCTCGCTTTTGTAGCGGTAAAAAGAATGGTCTTACTATTCGTGCCGTAACATGTCAGCTCTTAATTTCAATAAAGCTACGAAACAAATTACCGTGCTTGATTCTACGATCCATGTGTCTATAGGTATAAGAATCAACAAAATGAAAACTGATTCACAGTTTCATATTCTGTAGGCTGACAAATGTACTTAAGTAGATACTTATCAGGTTATTCTGGGCAGACAATTTGTAGTAAGTAACCTAATACCTTCCACACTCCTATTGGGATAACGAGCATCGGATGAGATACGGCGCCTCCCGTGGGGCTCCACGTACGCACTCTATACGTTAAATGTTGTAAGGTACCGTTTCTAGGCACGTTTGTAGTCTGGCCCTTCTGTTTTTCAATGCATTTTTGATATTTTTGGTAGTTATGGAACCTTTAGTACCTGTCGTATCTGTGTCATTTGGTTCTCAATTGGGTCTAAAACTGAACTTTTACCGTTTCTAACATTATTTTTAACAAAATTCACTGCCAGTCCCAACTTCAGTTAGATTCCGTTGTTCGTAGATTTTTTAAGGTTTAATTTGTCCAGATTTTAAAAATAAATGCCATTTATATTTTTTCCCCAAATGCCACTTAGTTTTTTAGGCACCACTCTTTTTCGCATCAATGTTTTATTTTATTAAAATCTAGGTTCTTGGTAGCTTCTTTTTACATTTATATTTTACCTGAATGATGGCATTAGGTAGACATCTAAAAGGATTTCAAAGTTGGTCGAATTTAATTATTTACCAAAACACGACACCACTCGCAGGTCAAAACAGGATAACTGTTAGTAGGAAACCGGGCCCCTTTTTCCCGTCAGTACTGAATGTTTCAACAGATAGAAAAATAATAGCATTTTTTTAAATGCTCTCCGACTTTTCTTACCAGATTTGATAAAAAAAAAATAAGTTTATTTTGTAATTATGTAATATTTACACTTTTACACGTCATTATTGTTTTTCTTATTTTAATAGATCTATTCTAACAGACGACTGACTACTCTGAGAAGAAACAACCGAAGCAAAGTCAAAGGTCAAAGTTCTGTATAAAAAAACATAATGATTACCAAAAATGTGCCCTAAATAACTCGCTTAACAGCACCCATGAGACGGTGATCTGACCCCTCGGTACTAGGACACCATGGGATATAGGGGTTTAGATGTAAGTGGTTATTATATATATACTCGTAAGTCAGTCAGGCGCGGCGGGCGCGTGATGTATTACGGTGAACCCGCGGCTAATAGCGTGACAAACTATACTGAGCTGTGCGAATTGTTTACCAATGATTTAAAACATGTTTGTTGTTTATCCGGTACTAGTCGTGCCTGCTGCTCTGCACACGTAGGTGTAACGAAAGGAAAAATATAAAATTGTCTTTTTTATTTTTATCTCTTGGCAGTTTTAGAATTTCAACAAAACTACCGTATAACATTATATTACCAAAAATTACGATAGCCGTAGTATGAAACACGACTCTTTCTGATGTTGTATAATCTTATTTTTTCTCTATGTGGTTGTATCGATTCCAACGTACCTACTTACCTTATTTTCTGGTCCCACAATAACGAAGTAATAAAAATATATGAACAAGCCATTCCACATCACATTATCTAAGTTCCTTTTTCAAACTTTCTGATTATCTTAGTTATAAAGTTGGTCCGCTAGGCCTGGCGTGGTCCGCCATTATTGCTCAATGGGCCACTAACGCCCACCGCACTTCGCATTGTCTCGTAACCATTTGTATCAGAAAAAGATTATTTTTACATTCGTTTTGATATGTTGCTCGAACGTACCATAGACTGCGATAAATGGCATAGTCGGGATCTACGAATTATTGATGTATCTGAATTGCATTGGCTTAAATCGAATCGTGATTATAAGAACAGCTCATGTCATAAAACTTTCATGAACAGAGGCGTATCTAGAGCGGTCAGTTAACTACGTGAAGGAAGCAAAAATCGCCAATTAAATATGTACATAGTTAAAACAACCTTCGCAGTTTGCAATAATATCTGCTTCACAGATTGTTTTGTTATAAAACATAATAACTACTCCATGTTGTATGCAAGGTGTACAACAGGTTCGATTTTTTCATATTGAATTCCCCTGGAATGTGATTATACGACTAAAAGATGATAAGTATACGTACGTACTGCAAAATCGAGCAGGGTTATGGGACATCTGGCCCATGAAAAAACTGGTGGCGGTTGTCGAAATACCCCTTCACTTTTCAAAAGGGGACATCTGGCCCTTACAACTAAACAGATTCGGGCCAATACACCCATGCATATTTTAAAAAGTGGACATCTCGTCCAGGTGCCAGTTTTATCGTTGACGTTCGTCGTTCACGAAAATCCTGACAGGTTATAGGACATCTGTCCTATAACCCACCGAGCATAGTTGCGACGTTCTAGTTAGAATCCTGTTCCAGTCTTGTATTTGTGAGAACGTGTCGAATCGCAGACGAGCTTGAGTTTGTGGGAACATTTCAACTAATATTAGAGATGTCAGCTGTCTGTCATGTTGGATGTAGAACTGTTGGCAGTGGTAGCTACGGCTGTTTGATCCGACATACATTGTTGTACTTCAGTGTAAACAAAATATTCTTCTCTGTTTTTAACTTGTAACACTATTTATTAAAATAGAAGTAGTAAAGCGGCGTTGTCAAAATGTTATTCTTATTTATCTTCATTACAAGGTGTTAACGTTCTGTGAGGCGAAGGTTGTAGTTGTATTCTAATTAATTCTATGGCATATTGATACAAGATAGGCACATGTTTAACTATTGTCAATTGGAGTTACTAGTAACGCTTCTTAAATCTACGTTTCAATAAAATATTTCAAAGGCTAATTGTGCTGGGTTCTGAATACTGCCTGAATATATCGCTTGTACTTATTTTATTCACTTACATAGAAACAACTTGAAACCTCTGATCTATCCCTAGTAACTATCTCTGAGTTTCCTCGTTATTAAAAGAGAAGCCATAATGGACCAAATATTTAATATTTCACCCCCACGGATTCGAGGAAAAGTTAATAGAATTCAAGATGTTGAAGAAACGATAAAATCCAAATTGATAGAAACGGTTTAGTATTCCAAGCACGATCTTATTTCGTAATCTATTTTGGTGATGCCATTAGCAGATCTAAAACTAATTATTATTTGTGTTACTTCTATTTCTGGCAGTTATAGACTAAACAAACAAATGCTAAGTATATTTTGACTAACATGACCCACATCTTACTTTATTATGTCACAGTATTTTCTTATGATGAAGAAGAAAACACATTAAGCTAAGATGTGATAAATGATGAAGTCTAATCGGTGACTTTAAGAAATGACATGTTTAAATACCGAATAACGATTTAATTTCTAGTAGAAATATATCGGTTAGTCGTAAATGCCGTATTCGGCCATATTAATTCAATTGGCCAAAAAAAACATTTCTTTGTTAAATTACTACACGTAATACATAAGAAGAGTGTCCGTGGAGTTTCTTGCCTGTTCTTCTCCATAGAGATCTACGTTTTGGAACAGGCGATTAGCGTTACTTTTCTAACTAACCGACCGACTCTTTGACAATTCATATGTGCCTGTAAATGGTCTAAGTGAAATATACGCCTTGAATTTTGAATTTTGAACATAAATCTAGAAGAATAAATTAATAAACATCGCCAAGAGTAATGATCGGCGCGGCAACTCATAGTGTGCTCATTTCTAATTATAGCAGCAACAATGGTTGGTCATAAAAACTCAAAGTAAATACTTCACTGTAAAACAACAGCTTCCCGTACCTATATACTTCCGACACAGAGTAATCTCGCCGACCCGACACACCCGCAACGAGTACAGCACATCAGAACATGCGACAAACACAAATAACAAAAGCCTAAAACAAAGGAACACGAAAATAAAGAGTTCACGTACAAAGAGGTGTCTGACGGATGAGATCACGGGCTTTTTGGACAAATATTTAAACTCTTTTGAGGAAAATTAATGTTCTTTTTGAAGTTGTTCTGTATATGTATGAGAAATTTAAAGGTTTACATACGGGTTTATATGTACTTTCTAAAGTTTATCACTGATATCACGTGCCTCGGAAAGTACGTAAAGTCGATGGTCCAATTTGCCATTCGTAGAACTTGGACAGTCGTTACGGGTAATCAGAAGCCAGAAAGTCTGACCAGTCTAACAAAAGGGTATCGTGTCATCCAGTAACTGGGTTGTGGAGGTCTGATAGGCAGTCGCTTCACGTAAAACACTTGTAACCAGCAAAATCCGATTAGACTGGAAGCCGACCCCGATATACTTAGGAAAAAGGCTAAGAAGATCATGGGAATCCAAAGAGGTGTGTTAACTTTTACGCAAAGTACGTTTGTATACTACGAGAGGTAGTTACCGCTCGCTATGTTTAACTAATGTACAACAACGCATTCCTGCCGACCCACGGATGCACTATATAGATCTTAAATCAGATTGATGGCGAAAGCGAATTTGCGCACAAATCATGTTTACTGGCAACCCAGCTGCGCAAACAGCAGCGATTTTGCTCGCAACCCATGTGTGCGCATAAAAATGTACGCGTATATTGTGTTGTGCCTACCTACGATACATAGGTATTCGTTTTGTAATAGTATTTTAAACGATTCGTGTAGATTTTATGAAACTACACTTATTCTACTCATGAATGTGAATTGTTGTGAAGGCGTAGGTTACTCAACTATAAATAAAAGGCTGAAGGGATTTGTATGGGCAAAGAATGGCAAAGATGAATAAGACAGACTCATAATCCACATAGTTTTCCTTGTATGTAGATACTTTACTCAAGGTTGTTTCAAAAGAAAACCATTGGTAACTCTATGAAAAATTAGACGTTACAGGATCAACACACTTTAGATATTTTCTTTTGAACAAATCTCACGGGATAGTTCACAAGATTAATTTATTGTGAACCAGCCAAGCGTTCACAAGACATATCCGCTTAATGCTTATTTGAATTAATTTCGTACATTTCCTAAGCTTTGATGTAGGAATTTCACAGCTGTATTGTTTCACATCAAAATATTGCGGTGTGTTGGACAGGGTGATGAGCAGCGAGCAGTAGAAACACATGTGTAATGATGGCGTTAGTATTGCGTGCATACTATCGGTGGTGATGAAACATGCGCTGACTGACGAGGCAGTACTACCTGTATACAGATCGAAGGATTGTTTCAATTTGGTTTGTTTAATTGTTGTGGAATGTTTGTGGTGGGTGGAATGTTTCATGATTAATGAGAATTTATTAATACTAAAACATTGCAGAGCGTAGCATGAGATCAATTGTGTTGAGCAGACGTTGACCTCTTATTATAGGTTTATTTATATCTGGGCGCATGCCATTCATCATCAGAATCAGCCATGCCTTCAATAAATTGCAATGTGGGCGAGAACCAACAAAGACTAGCTAATGTCGCAATCAAAAATTATTTAATCGCACAAAATATCTTCCGTACAGAAATACAACAAAATCCGTTCACCAGTAATTAGGAAAACCCTTAATCAATCACTTTACAATAGTTTTAACAATAGTTCCTCCTTGTGAAGAGACCTGGTCCGTCAGAGCCTCGTCAGTAAATCAGCAGGGTGTACCACGTGCAGGTGAGGTTGGCTTTGACCCTGGAGGGGATGGTAGGGCCACTTACACCCCAGGTGAAGTTCAACATGGCCGCGCTGACCAGCGACACGACGCTCCGCCAGACTGACAGTTGTCAAATCTCGTTCCGAAGTATTTCTTAAAAGGAGGCGCTAGCAATGCGCCGTCATATACATAATCAAGGAATGCAGGTACATTACACGCATTGACACAGTCAGAGTCACATTGAGTCATTAGGCATTGTCAGATTAAACTAACACTCTGTTGTTTCTTGACATCATAAAGACTTACATAACGATAATTCAATGCAGAATACTGTAGTGCACTTCTGGACATAGGCCTGCCGCTGTATTAGCTGTGTCCCATCAGTCTTGTTCTGACGTGCCCGCAGCGTGGGAGACGCGGACACAATGACGCAGACTTTTCTACTGAACAATAGATGTATTTGTTACGTCCGTGTCACGTCTGCGTCACGCGTCTAAATCTCTTTCGCTGCTCTGGATCTTCTGCCGTCAAACTGTGGTTGTAAGTGTCGTAACTAATGAAAACACAAATTGTTAGTTAGTTTCACTTACCCCAACCAAGTAATTTAGACGGTTCGGCTAATTTGATTCGTTGTTAAATAACATTATTGTACTTATGGATGTAGAGACCAACATCTTATTGGTTTTATTGGCCTTACTTTTTTAACTGTCAATATAATTATTCCCCACAGACTTCGTAGAAGAGTGTGGAATGATGTCACTTTTTTGCCAACTTAAATGATAAACTGTTTCAAATGTATATTTCAATATAAAAACTTATTTTACATAATTCGCTTAAAAGGGTCAGAAAAAGTCACACTACTAATGTAAAAAAAGTGGAAGCTAACTCAGCAGTGATACAACACAGGTTAATCAAAAAAATTACGGCAAGAAAATGCTGAAACTCCGGTGAAGCAAGATTGGCTAAAGTGGCAAATTTGGGAAAGGCCTATAATGTGCAGCAATGGACGTCTTTTAGCTGATAAGATGTTGAATGAAAATATATTTAGGCCCAAAGTATTTTTAGAGACATCCTGTTTAGAATAACTGGTAAATGGATTCTATAACCGTATTGTTTTATCGCCGTGACAGCCTCCACAACAGTCAGTCTCAGCCGAGTTCCGTCAGTCACAACGAGTAGAAATGGCGTTCTTTAACACGAGCAGCAAAAGCCGCCTGTCATTTTTTGAAAAGTTTTATTTTCAATGGGTGACACAGTTCTGATTTTTATTTCGGGCTAGCGTTGTTTTATTCATGTCCACGAGCGACTCGCGACGGTAACAAAGCACTTTTTAATGTCTTTGTCGCGATTCCTAAGAAATCTCTGACGCTTCAGATGTCTATTGTAAATTGCGTTACAGTGCCTGCCTACAGTACTGTGATATTTACTGTGAATTGTACACGATCGCAGAGATTCACGTTGAATAATTCATTCGATCTTAATACACAAGCTGACAGTGGTATATAACATACGAGAAAAAAACTTAATTGAAACATTTGTTATGTATTCCAGCGACATGAAATGTCCAGTAATACTTATCTATGTACAGTCGCCCCGGAAGCCATCAACATGGAATGGTGCGAGAAGTCGTAAACTTAAATGTAGTAAGTTAATATCTCCGTCATGTAATGTCCTTTATCCTTCAGCGTATGTGCGCCGAAGGAACTGTTGGAGGCCCGGGCTACACTGACAGAGAGCGCAAGCGGTCAAAATCGTGGTGGCGAGTTTCAGCTTTAGTAAAACACAAGAGCGAAGTGTAGTGTTTGACATATTTTTACAAATAAATGTGTTAAATCAAATGCATATTTGTAAATTAATATTCGGTACTTATAAAAACAAATTTTAAGCTTTTTTGTCGTTAATTTTGTTCAAACTTCAAAACGACTCTTCAGATAGAAAAATGTTTTAAGGATTGATTTCGGTTTTAAATAGAATGATTTCACCGGTTTCCGGCAATAAAATTACAGCTCCATGTTAGATAAACAGGCTACACAAACAGATAGTAGTTATAAAAACATTATTTATTTAATTAACTATCGTACAAAATCTAGACAGAGTTTAGTATCTTGTCATGACAGCTGTTTATCCTTTCGACGACCAAGCGTCAGCCGGCCGTCGTCGCAATGCTATTTTTCTATTGTGTCTCGCTCGAATGTTAAAAGGAGTTAATTTCGTAGGGATCATCTCATCACACCGCTAGCAGTGTGACCCCACCTCACCGCGATCTATATAGCAGAGGGTTCACACCACCACATAGGTTTGGAATGTATATTATTATATTTTATTAGGAGGGATGTGAGACATAAAACAGTTTTCCGTAACGTTCGTCGGGAATCTGTGTTATGTAGTGAGGACTACAGACGGGAATCAATTACGTGACGCGTGTTCTGACGAATTGCAGATTCATGCCGTTTTGTTTTCTATTTGTTCCCTGAGTACTACTTATACTTATCCTAATCTATTATTTTGTGTAGTTTTTCCTATTCGATAATCAGGAATTGGTTTGAGAATTTTCTTCATTAACACAGTGAATGGATTTGGCATGATAAGTTTATTCTGTGGTATAATTCGGATGTAGGTGAAATGTGGCTGCTTTTGATTTACTAAACCAGCAGTTTATTTTGCATTTTAAGAGCTTAACCTACTTATGTCAGACCATAAATCAACTCGAATTTCTCAGTAGATTGCTGAGTCAAGAAATAATACAAAGTCAGAAAAAAAAATAACCTAATCACGTCAAGTCTTGTCTTCCACAAAGAAATCCATAATAGTGAAGACGTACCGCAGCCGCCCCGCACCTGCCACGCAGGCAGCACGCAGCCTCTGTCTCGATCTAATTGTGTACTAGATGTTTTCCCCCGCATTAATCACATTCGAGTAAACGCATGCGTTTGACAGATCTGCGACGGCCTCACGCAGACGCCTGAAGTTGAAGCGAACGGAATATTCTCGGAAAATCTACAGGTTCAATATTGTCCAGAAGTTTCATTTAACTTTTCTTAAGAAAATACATACGTCTTTAAAAGGACTACGAGGTTATCAGAAATTAGGTAACTGTGTTTTGTCTTTATTTAGACAACGACACTGATAAAGACAGTGCCAATTTTCCTGCGTTATTAATAGTGAACTTTCTGCAGTTTAGCATCACGTAGACGCTTCATACGAATGTTATGACTGGAGTATTTACGGACTTTTAACACATCATTACTCCGGCGAGGATAAACGAACAAACATTGTTCTGTAACTAGCTCATTGTTACCAATCTTTCTCGACTGTACGAATATTTTTATGAAAGAAAAGTAGAATCAAAAATCCGCTTACAACATTTTGGAGCAAAAAAATAGAAAACATTTTCAGTGGTCGGCTAGATTCATATTTGCATTCTCAATTTGGTTCTGTTGTAGGATAACTAGATTTTGCTATGAAAGCGATTCTCTTTATTGCAGGAAATATATGCAGCAGTTTTCAGAGAATTGAGAAAATAGCCTTTGTACCTAACTACCTACTGTTATGCAACCGAAATGATAGTATGTTTCTTTCATAAAAATATCTATAATAAACTATAAATGATTTGCAAAACTACGTAAATTAAGTACATAATATACACAAACTTATGATAATAGTGAAAGCTAACAGGTCGTATCTGTTTGTTGCAGATGTACCCCGGTCTCGCATCGAAAGCTCTTCAAATAATTGTTTGCAGAAACAAAATGTGAGTAAACCAAAACTAAACTTATCACTGCCCCGTTTTTCCGTAGTTTATTATTAGTTGAGACCCACTTGTCTAAAGCTGTTGATATCTATATAAGACCTAAACTAATATCGTAAAGGGGTAAAGTTTATTTGGAAGAGAACTACGAGGTAATCTCGAAAGTGGTCGTCCATTTACAAACAATATTTCACTGATAGAAAGTCACATTATAGTTGAGTGTTATAGCCTATATTTTATGGTTTATTTGACTTCCATGCGGACGAAGCCGTGTGCCTATTCTAGAGATTAATGGTGATATTACAGGCGAAACAAAAACAGTACTACATTACTACTTGAATATAACCCAAACTTGCTGAACGATATACATACTCGTACATATTAGAACACGTATTAGTTGAATATCCATTCCTTCCATGACGTGGCTAACCCCACGCTTATTCTATCATCTTTCCCCATTAAGAACATATTTCAGTGGAACGTAATAATGCAATCACTTCAATCATTTATCAGCCTGCTTTCAATCCAGGCAATCCCAACAATGCCCGGCCACTGCGTGTAATAACTACTGTCGGCACAACACCGATAAATCATGTCGATGTAAAAATAATGAGAAGTAGTTGTGTGCCGCTCATGTGGACTGTCGATATTGAATTCATGATGAATGTGGACCTTTCAGGATGAAAACATCATATTGAAAATTCTTTACAAGTTCCTTCCAATATTACCAAAAGCTTGTATTGAAAAAACACGTCTCAATTTTTATTTGAATGACGCATTTACCGATCCAGACATAATATCATGTGATTCTTGTTGAGTTTTATAATAAAATGTATCATTTCATTCTTATCTGTATTTTGTAAAATTGCGTTTTTTTTTCAATGTTTATCTTGACCACATTTCTAGTAACCCGAGAACACACCAGACTAATACCGATTACGTGAATTACCCGCTCATAAATAAAAATATGTATTCAAATACCAGTTGACTATCACACGCAGACACATCAGTCGAACTAATCAATTTTTTTTTTATTTCCAGGTAAATATCCTCTTCTAGAAGTCACTTCTGAATCCATCACAATGGAGCTGGAAGACGTGGAAATGTTCCGAGATGGCAACTACTCTTACGACGAAAATGGCACGTACAATGGAACCTTCGAGAACTGCCCCAACATCAACTTGCCGGTGGTGTACGTGGTGACGCAGGTGCTGTACGCGCTCGTGTGCGTGGTGGGCCTGCTGGGCAACACGCTTGTCATCTACGTCGTACTGCGCTACTCTAAGATGCAGACCGTCACTAACATGTACATCGTCAACCTCGCCATCGCTGACGAGTGCTTCCTCATCGGCATACCGTTCCTGATCACCACTATGTCTGTTCGATCCTGGCCGTTTGGACGCTTCATGTGCAAAGCGTACATGATATCCACCGGGATCAATCAGTTCACCAGCTCTATATTCCTATGCATCATGAGTGCGGATCGATATATCGCTGTGTGTCATCCGATAGCTGCGCCGAGACTGCGGACACCATTTGTCTCCCGTGTAGTGTCCGCCGCGGCGTGGACGGCATCTGCTTTGGTGATGACACCCATATTCATGTACACGACGCTGATACCGACAGACAACGGCCTCTCGTGCAACATCGTGTGGCCCGAGCGAGAGTTCAACAAAGGCCAGACCTCCTTCACACTGTACTCGTTCGCGCTCGGCTTCGCCGCTCCACTCACTCTGATCTTCGTGTTCTACTGCCTCGTCATCCGTAAGCTGAAGACTGTTGGCCCGAAGAACAAGTCCAAAGAGAAGAAACGATCACACAGAAAAGTGACCAAATTAGTTCTGACTGTGATAGCAGTGTACGTACTATGTTGGTTGCCGTACTGGGCGTTCCAAGTGGCGCTCATATACTCGCCGCCAAACGAGTGCGCCAGCCGCATCACTATCACTGTGTTCCTGGTGGCGGCGTGCTTCAGCTACAGCAACTCGGCTATGAATCCCATCCTCTACGCTTTCCTCTCTGACAATTTCAAGAAGAGCTTCCTAAAGGCGTGCACTTGCGCGGCCGGGAAGGACGTGAATGCAACTCTACATGTGGAGAACAGTGTGATACCGCGGAAGAGGGGCGGAGGAGCCGCGCGTGCGCAGCTGCGGGCAGCGGAGTCCAGGGGCGGTATGTCGGTGGGGGGAGGGGTGGCAGGGTCGCGCTCCGAGGCGTCCACGGCGCTGACATCGAAGTCAGTGGCGGCGAGCGAGGCGCTGCCGCTGGAGGCGCGGCCGGCGACGCTGGCGCCGCTGATAGCGCCCAACGGGCTGTCGCACACGAAGCTCTGAGTGCGGGCCTCGCGCCGGCGCCGCGAGTCCAGCGTGGTGCTGGAGGAGGACACGCTCGTCGTGTCCATCGAGTAGAGTAGAGACTGTCGGAGGGCCGCCGGCGGCCGTAGAGACCCGAGCCCTGTCTCTCGGCCGCCGACCTGCCGCGCTCCCGTTTTGTACCGGTTCAAGTTTATAATGTTACGTGTAAGGTGTACAGTGTGCAGTGTGGTTCGATATGTGATGAACTCGTTCTGTTTCTGTATAAAGTCAACATTGTATGGAGTCGATTCGGCCTAGGGTTGTAACGATGAATTTACTAAAGTGTAATTTTTTATCGCATAGCGAATGTAAGGTTACTGTTTGTATACTGTGTAATTAAGATGTAAAAAATTGTACATATCGTGTAAATATTCGTAAAATTGTCATAATGTCACAGTTGTAATAAAATTACGTTCGTGAAATTGTGTTACCTTATTTATACCTATTCTCAACCTTATGCCTGGCATGATAAGAATCAGATCACATCTGTGCCTCTCTCTAGAGTACAGCAGTTAATATGAATCAACGACTACTATTTGGGAAATAGTCCGTTGTGAGCACTCTCTTTATAGCATAGTTTCCAACAGCTCGTTTAGCCAGAACGAGCAGAATATAGATAGAATACTAATACACGACTGGTAATCTAGGTTTAGAGCCTACTAACAGAGGAGTCATCGCTAGTAACTGTAGCGATAAAGACCAGAACACACGATTTTATCTGGAAGTATTCTGACCTATTAGTGTAAAACACCGAATGGTTGCTTTGCCGGTCACAGATAAAGGGTAAGATTGTAAAAATCTGAAAACAGAAGGAAGGCGAAATCGCAATGGCAAGTTTTATGTGTTAATTGCTTCAAGAAGGTTTGTACTCTGGCTTGTATTAAACCATACGAGTAGCATTATAATGCAATATGAAATACTTTAAAAACATTGTTCTCAAAGCCCGCCCACGGAACTCTCAAAATGATCTATCCGTATTTAACGTATACTGGAGAAACATTAACAAATGACTGTTGCCCAGATCTGGGGAGCTCTTAACGCTAACATAAATCAGATGTTTAGAAAACTAACACAAAAATACACGTTATTATTTCTGGCTCCGTGCGTCCACGACCGCTTCGTTGAGAAACTTCGCCAAAACACACAAGAGGCAAGAATAACGCTTTCCGAGTGAGTTTGTGTATGTATTGTGTGGTGGAGAACACACGACAGACGGTATAACAGTAGGGCCACTCTAATAGAACGTTTGACACGACTCTGCTGCGGCTATGTCATAGAGCAAGACAGGCATATTTGTATTACTGTATGCTATCTCGACGATGTCTGTGCATAACGGTCCCGAAACCAGTTTGAATTGCCAACGAAAAGATGAAGCACACTTTTTCGGGAGTTAGTAGGTACATTATTATGTTAGTACTGAACAAAGTTATAAAACGTAACTTTCTCGTGTGAAGTGGTTAAAACGTCTTATGGTCGAATACTTAAAATTAAATGATGTTTGACATCATTTAATTTTAAGACACTCTCAAATTTGTTGCTGTCTTTTTCACCCTAATGAGAAAAAGTGAGGACAGCAAAAGATTTGAGAGCGTCTTAAAGTTGAATGAGGTTAGAGTTTACGGCCATAGTTATTTATTCACAAACAATTTTGTCTGAACTTAACCATACAAATACTACACAATCACATTTTACATTAATCCTTCGAACACACGTGATTTGAGACACAATAAAAAGACAATAGCAGCCCGACAGCCGGCTGTCGGTTGGTAGTTGAAAGGAAGAATTTAAAAATAAAAGCAGCGATTCAATAATACATTTTAGATCCCCATATTGAACCTTCTGGTACTTAAATGTTAGTAAAACTTGTTTCAGCAAATAATTTTCATCAACAATACAGCTAGCTAGAAATAGTCCTTCTGTATGTAGTTACTACGCGCCTTATCCTTCCCAGCTATGACCTCGTTTCGGCACCAAAGAATATCCGGAGAGATTGTGTTGAAAAGGATTACTTCCACTAGTTTATTATTTTAAGCTAATTTTGTTACCAAAATATAATCTAATTCTGTTCTAGATTCAGTTACGGCGAGATAAAAATAAAGTTTGTTAATTGACTGGGAGGAAAATGAATTATGTATACTGGTATACTATATTCCCGTCATAACAAAGTTATAATAAAGTTAGTACATGAGATTATAATGTCTATACAGCAAGAAATAGATAAACAAATGTAATGGAGGATTCTAGAACGCTAACAAAATGAATGTAAGTAAGCGGTACAAAGTTTATGGCCACTACCTACTCCTCATACTTTGCTAGACTAAAATATTATCTTTTATACCTCAGTTACACCGAAAAGTTAAAATAATCACAAAGTTAACTGTCGGAGCAAGGCTGTAAAGTTCGCCTGAAGATCATTAGTATTCACAAAAGAGCTGTAGGTAATTGATGAGTATTTGAACTTGGTAAAAGTGGTCTCTCAAAGAAAAGTGTTGATTTTGTGAAAGTTAAGTAAGACCACTGCTCATTAAGGTGCCCTAATTATACATCGTGACTTTTTAATTGTTCTCAAACTGGAGACCTCTGCCTTAGCTAGCAGTATCATAGCATAGTTAGACGGTTGCTCAGATTTGCAAATAAAATCAGCTAATTAAGCCACCAGGGTGATCTCGTTTACTCAAAAGTAATGAAAGGCCTATATCTACTATATAGGGCGGAAAGCTTCTTCGGAATGTCGTGATCGTGTAAGAGGTTTTGAGGCCACACTCAGGAATTGTACCGGCTAAAATCAGAAAAAGCAACACTCCGTATTTTTATGTCATCAATCGCTAGAATCAATTATAAAGATCACATCTCTCTAACAGACATGGTTAATTAAATTAAAGGAAAAGCAATCTAAACAATATTATTTCAATTAATCGAAAATTATCGACGGTTTAGATTTCAAAAGTTTAAATTTCTTGGTTTTCTTCTAATTTAATTGACAATGAAAGATTTGATCCGTATGAATGATCCTATCGATTGAAGTCATAAAATAAATAAATAAAATAAATAAATATACTGGGACAACTCACACACGGTCATCTGATCCCAAGTTAAGCTATGTTTAGAGCTTGTGTTATGGTAACCAGACAACTGATAAACATACTTATATAATGTATAAATACATACATAAAAGTACAGGTGTTGTTTATTTTTAAGGTTTCGTTTCTGGAAAGGTAAAAACGGAACCCTTATAGGATCACTTTGTTGTCCGTCTGTACGTCCGTCCGTCCGTCAGTCCGTCTGTCAAGACCCTTTTTCTCAGGAACGCGTCGAGATATCAATCTGAAAATAATATCACATACTCAGGTCTGCTATCTTTCAAAGCAGTAAAAGATCAAATTTATAAGTCAACGCAATAAAAAGATACGTCTGTTTATATTGATTATTTAGACATTTGCAAGCGAATTAAAACCTATAGGGTACTTTGCATTGACCTAGAATCATGAAAGTCAAGAAGCAATATCATAATAAAGGAAAAACTCCGAAAACCGTAAAGTTTAACCGTAACCCTCGTTGCGCGAGTTCCACTCGTATTTGACCGTTTTTTTTTTAAGCCAATACGATTCTTGGGACAAATCATTTTCGAAATATTTTGAACGCAGTTTTATTTTTAGTTGAATAAGTCCTTTAAGTATTTTATACTCTATAATTCAAGCATATGCACCTACTATAAAAGCCACTAAAGAAGAAATAGAAAACTTCTACTCTGATCTTGACAAAGCTATAAATAAATGCACAAAAAATATAATACTTTTGGGCGATATAAATGCAAAAATAGGATTCCCGGAAGAAAGCGAACATCTAGTAATGGGAAAATATGGCTACGGAAAAAGAAACAACAGAGGAAAATTATTTATAAATTTCTGTCTTCAAAACAAACTAAAAATAGCCAACACTCTATTCAAAAAATCTCACAAGCTTAGATGGACATGGACAACACCTGACGGAAAATCAAAGAATGAAATCGATTTTATAGCGACAAATATAACAAAAAGCATACGCAACGTCAACGTTATAAGTAAGTTACAACACCCCAGCGACCACAGAATGTTAAGAATTACAATAAATATAGAAAAGAAAAAGAAATCTCGAGCTAAATACCAAGGCCAATTAAAATCAGAAAACAAAGGGCAAATTGAGGACCTGCCATCATTGACTGACTATGACAACGACAACGTGCACCTACTTAACAAGGAAATAGAGTCATTTTTACTCAAAGGCCGTACAAAACAAACTGAGGACCTAACTAAAAAAAGAAATCAAGAAATAGTAACAGAAGAAATAGCAACCCTAAAAACCGAACAACATAAACTAAAAAACAAGAAAAATAAAACTAAGCAAGAAAAGAAAACTCTAAGTGAACTATACCGAAAGATACATAAAAAAAATAAACAGAACATTAAAAATAGGAGACTAAACACAATTAGTAAATTCATAGAAGAAACAGGCGGAATAAGAAAAGCTTTCAAAAAGTTAGAAACCGCCAAACATATTATGACACAACTGCAAAATACCTCTGGAACCAACATCACAAACAGAAAAGACCTAATGTCGATAGCTACACAGTTTTACAAAAACCTCTACACGTGTTCGAACAAAAAGCCAAATAAACAAATATTTAAAACGTTAAAACCTAAAGAAGAATCAGTCCCACCTTTTCTAGAAAGTGAAATAGAAATGTCGATCAAAAAGCTAAAAACAGGAAAGAGTCCAGGACCTGACGGAGTGACAAATGAAATGATAAAAGCTGCCGAAGAGAAACTCGTACGACCACTTACCAAGCTCTTTAATCGCATTATCATAACTAAAGAACTTCCAGAGACATGGACATGCTCAGAAATAGCTCTACTATATAAAAAAGGAGACCCCAAGCTAATAAGTAACTACAGGCCCATCAGTCTCATATCCTGCCTGTATAAAGTATTCGCATCGACTCTACTAAGACGCATAACGACAAAGATTGATGAGAACCAGCCTATAGAGCAAGCGGGATTCATGAAAAATTTTTCTACCATTGACCACATCCACACGCTGAAAGTAATAATCGAAAGGTTTACGGAATATGACATACCCCTATATGTAGCTTTTATCGATTACTCGAAAGCTTTCGATTCGATTTCTCATGACTCTATATGGCAGGCCTTAAGTCTACAAGGTTTAGATCACGACTACATAGAAGTCATAAAAGCAATTTACTCGAAAAGCACAACAAGACGCGGGTGGAAAGTTTGTCTGACGCTATAGAAGATGTAAACCAGGACTTGGAATCTATAAAGAAATGGTCTGATAGATTTGGGGTGTCCGTGAACCCCTCAAAGTGTCAGGCTATTGTAATTGGCAGCTCTCGCATGATGACCAGAGTGTCGGTTAGCTCTCTCCCTCCTATTATTTTTGACGGAACCGTCATTCCCATCAGCCAAAGTGTTAAAGATCTTGGTTTACATCTCGACTCCACACTTGGCTGGCAAAGTCATGTTTCCAGTGTAAGCCAAAGAGTCAACGGTACCTTAAGATCTCTATATCGTCTGAGAAACTTTTTGCCTGTTAAGACTAAAACTATGCTTGTGCAGACCTTAATTTTCCCTATTGTTGACTATGGTGATGTGTGTTACTTCGATCTGAATGCGGTTCTGTTAGATAAGCTGGATAGGACATTAAACAATTGTATTAGGTTTATATTCAACCTAAGGAAATACGACCATGTATCGAGTTTTAGGGCTGAACTCAAATGGTTGCCCATTCGTCAAAGGAGAAGTTTGCGTGCTTTGACAATGCTTTACTCCTTGCTCAACTCTCCTTTTTCGCCTTCCTATCTTATGCCTCACTTCCAATATCTTTGTTCTTCCCATGTTAGAAATCTGCGTTCTTCCAACAATCTCCTCCTGCTTTGCCCTGCCCATACTTCTGATTTTGTTCATTCTTCTTTTTATATTCAGGCCATTCTTCTCTGGAATGCGCTTCCTCTTGATATTAGGACGGCGACCAGTCGATATGCGTTTAAGAGGAAATTGAAGATTCATTTACAGCATTAAGTATTAAGCAGAGTTCTTTCATAATTTACTTTCACTTATATATAAATATATATTATAGATATATATATAAATATATATTATATGTTATATATATTGTATATATATTTCAGATATATTTATTTACTTATGTATATAGTTGTTATTTATGTATTACTTTTAATTTTATTTTCATTTTTCTATCATATTTCTATCATTTTAGTTTTTTGCATCATAAATGCACCTACCATGCTATCTCTTCACCACCCTAGGTTGACTGGTAGAAAATGCCTGCGGCATTAAGTCCGCCTATGTACCGTTGTGCATAAAGAATTAATAAATAAATAAATAAATAACAAGAGTACGCTTAGAGACAAGAGGACCAACATTCCAAGTCGAGAGGGGCGTAAAGCAAGGAGATCCGCTTTCCCCGAAGCTCTTCATCGCAGTGCTAGAATACATCTTCCGAAATCTAGATTGGAATGAAATGGGCATAATAATTCATGGCAAATACCTTTCACATCTTAGGTTCGCTGACGACATTGTTCTGCTGTCAGAAGACCCAGGCAAGCTACATTACATGATAGAGTCCCTTAGCCAACATAGCGAGACAGTTGGGTTGCAGATCAACTGGGACAAAACCAAAATTATGACTAACCGTGAACGAAGACACATTTCCATACAATCAGTACTTGTAGAATATGTTGAAGAATATCTTTACCTCGGGCATCTCATCTCGTTCAAATCTTGCACAGAAAAAGAAATAGATCGTAGAGTGAAGAACACATGGAATAAGTACTGGTCTATGAAAGAAATTTTCAAAGGTCCCATACCCACCAGACTAAAAACCAAAGCGATGAACATCTGTCTAACTCCGGTTCTGACTTACGCATGCCAAACTTGGCCTCTCAAAACATCATTCTTAGATAAAATAAGAACTTGCCAAAGAGGAATGGAACGGAGCTACATGAATTACAAGTTGAAAGATAGAGTCAAAAATTCCCTAATTAGGAAAAAAACACAGGCGAAAGATGTAGTGAAGAAGGTCCTGACACTTAAATGGAAATGGTCCGGCCACATCCAAAGAGTAACTGATGGAAGATGGTCGCAAACAGTGACAAATTGGTACCCATTGCACAAGAAAAGAAAGCAAGGTAGACCACCTAAGAGGTGGAGTGACGACATTGTCCAAACTGCTGGCAACATATGGCCTAGACTGGCGCAGGATAGAGCCACTTGGATCAGGTTGGAGGAGGCTTTTACCGCAAAAGGCGGCCCTTACACCTAACAATACTAACATAAATATAAGTCACAAACTAACAAAACTAACAAATAAAATATTAAAATTAAGTCAAACAAAACTAGGTATAATAGTTAATATACGTTAAGAATAAAATGTTGTAAGGGATTAAATAAAGCTAATAAATAAATAAAAGTCCTTTAAGTAAAATAGTATAACTGTTTCAACGATTTAAAGTAGTTTTTTCCAAGGCTCATTAAAACTTTCCATCCTGTATATCTTTTTTTTTTTTGGTGAGTGGGAAATCATCAAATTGCTGCTCCCGTCCTGGGTGCGGCGAGAGGGCGTGTCAGACTTTTACTGACTAAAACCCACTCATGTTCCTTCGGTTGCCCTTTATGTTCCAGGGTCACGGTAACTATTATAAACATTCCGCAGCATCCTGTATATCTTCAGAGGTAGACCTTTGGCCTCTCTAAGTTATTGAAATTGCTTTATATCTAGAAACGATAGCATTGTAATCACAATGACAATCCGCCCACTATGTCTCTAATTTACATACATTTCGTCACTGATTGGCGCCGACATGATGTTGTAACTTGTGACGTTATTATGTAAATCTACATTACATAGTCTTACTCAGTTGTCCGTCTGTCTGTTAAGGCCATTTGCGTTTTGAGCTAATAAGTTGTAATCAATAACAAATAAGTAGTCTAAAGATAGTCAGAGAACCACAGTTACCGACATAGCCTTTCAAATAAGCAAACTTAAGTGGGATTCGGTTGGCAGACATATAGGTAGGTATAATATAATTGTCTGAACCAACAATTGTTTTAGATAACGTTGTTCTTCTGAGGGGATCGTATTTAAGCACGTGTAGTGTATGGCACCCGTCGTCGGCCAGATGGAGCGATGAACTGCGAACAGATGAGATGCTGATACAGTCGAAGATAGAGGTGAGTACTGTAGCGCGCCTTGGGAGAAGCTTATATTCTGCTATGGACTGACACAAGCTGAGCACTCCGTTGAAGCTATGACTGAAAGTGCTAAGTCGACGCAATCTACATTATATTATGTGTAAGTATTTTGACGCCCAATAAAACCTATAAGATACCTTTTAGGCCTGTTGGCCAAAAATCATAAAATATGAAACGATAGAATCTGCACAAGCACAAGCGGTTTTGTTATCACTCAACTAAATAATTAAAGCATATGCACAGAAGACGCCATATTTTATTAATGACATTGTTTTTGAGATTCTTCTCAAACAGGACGCACACACATAACCAACAATAACCCATACCTATAGTACAATCGTACTACATATCAGAATAAATGCCGCAACCCGTAGGACGAGTGTACCGTCGTGTCGGCATGCAGCGCCTATCTCGGCATCCACTTACATTCCACTCGTTAGGGCCCACTCACCCCTGACATAAATCTTCGGACAGACCATAAATAATAGGGACCCGAGTATGCCTCTATGGTAATGTTCAGGGTGTATGGTTGAGCCACAAGAGGCGGTTAGAATATTTGATTTCAGAAATGAATTACTTAAACAGATTGTTGGCAGACAGCATTAATAATTACTCGAGTTTTGCCTAACTTCAATACCAGCCGTTTGAGAATAAACAAAAAGTTACAAATAAAATAATGATAGCATCAAAAGAAAAGTTTCTTTGTTCAGACCAATTACGTCAGGAGACGACTTATAACAACGACTTCGGAGAACTGGGTATTTAGGTTTGCTGAAAGTCATGAGAATGCCTACTGGCAAACCAATAGACATCATAAGAAAGGCGTATAACCGTTAAATAATCATCCTAAATATAAAGTAAACCTCGGAAATCGGGAAACCAAACCCGATATCATTTATTCAGCGTGTCCAGCTTTAAAACGCATCCTGTATAAGTTAAGAAATATTTATCTTTTATTTTAATAACTACATCGGACCGCCTGTATACTCGCATATTTTGGCAAACAGAGCCCTAAGGAGCCCTTTCTTTTGCATGATAAAGAAAATAAATGTACCTAGATATTATCAAAAAGGGTTTTTAGAAGTATGCAGTAAGTGAATGTAGTTTACATATTTTACTACTCAAGTACTCAACGAACAAAGCTTAAAAGCGAATGTAAGTAAGTATATTAAAGTCTAAATAGAAAGAGATTTTCCAAATCAGAAAGCATGAGAGATCTTAATTCGTTTTGAAGTTTATACGGTTCATGCACGGGAGAGTTAGACCGTCAATATTATGGTATTTACGATAAGCCCGCGCCATAAAGAGCCATGACTCCCCATCATATTGGAAATACTGAAATACCCCATCAATATGTTGAAATGGGGTTAGCGTGAACATACGTTTTATGTTTTATGGACATGTCCTACTTTCTACGGCGATTTTGCAGTTAATATTTTTTTATTATAGCGACGTTAAGTAGGCTGGAGGTTTCCGGCGACTCGGACCGCAATTAACTCGGACCGCGGCCCCTGTCGCCGGATCCGTAAAAAATATTTAATTTTCTCCATGGTCATTTTCGTGGTCCGAGTTAATTGCGGTCCGAGTCGCCGGAAACCTCGTAGGCTGTAGGCAAACAAATGTGCCTGCGAGCTCTGATATTTGTCAAAATAAAGAAGTCTAATTCTTTACTTCCATTAGACCATGGAGGCACTTTGGGTCGTCAATATTACATTTAAAAATAGTTGATTCTGGTCGCCCACTCCAAAAGGTTGTTTTATATGGAGAATGATGGGTAACAAACTCCATACGTACACTTTTAAAATAAATGTGTTAAATGAATACAATACTTATGTAAAGTGAAATGAATACAATGTCAAAGTAATAAATGTACGTTAAAATACAATATGTTTCTAACAAAGAAAAATAAAATTTCTTATTTTGAATATAGTCTTCTAATTTATAATATGCTTGTCGACATAGTGTCTTTTTCATGTATGTTTAAAATTTTCTTTCATTTAACTTTAATATTTCTACTAAACTTTCTACTTTTTAGTTTAAAGGACATGCTGATATTTATTCTAGTTGCAGGTGTGATTCATATTGTCAACTTTTACCCACAAAAACCACAACTGTTCTTTGCAATAACAATAAAGTCATGAAAAGTTTAGGTTAAAGATTGATTCAAAAGCTAAAATTAGTAACTAAACGATATGCCTACAGTTTACTTTAGTATACATTTTGAACGTCATTACTCATCCAAGGTTAAAACTTAACGTATCCATCAAAATTCTTGTAAAACTAATACTCACGCACTTTCTCACAGAACCCAAGCAAACAAACCACCCTACAAGCGACTTTACAAAAAGTGGTGATCAATCACCGCGTGACAAGCGGCGGCAGGCCGGACGATGTGTCGAAAGCGTTCAATGAATATGCAAAGTGTGAAATTGTCGACTCGCACCCTTGACTCCCCAACATGACATGTTACGTGATTTTATATGGCTGTTAATAAAATAATACGCGCATTTATATCTGATTGTAATGCCTCTTGAGTTAACATTTCATCAACAATGTGGAAGTTTGTTCAGTCAGAAGTGTAAGAGCAGGCGGTTCTACAATATTCTTCGTACATTCCGTAATTAAACACGAAGTTACGTAAGTATCACGAAATAATAATACAACATTTGTGCACGTCCTGTTTCCCCGGAGAAGTCAGTTGGTGTACATACATAATGAACACGCATTCAGTTAGCAAGACCTCTACAATAATCCAAGGGTTCCTTTTGTATTATTTCTGAACGGAACCCTAAAAATGGTAAACTGACTGACTGTTGATATATCTACGGATAGCCCAAACCGCTGCGCTGGTCTTAGGCCCGTATTAATAGACGTCACTCCATTCCGAGACGCTCTCAAGTTTATTGCTATCCTTATTTTTCCCCTTTAGAATGACAAGGACAGCAAGAGACTTGAGAGCGTCTCGGAGTTGAGTGACGTCTATTAATATGGGCCTTAGAGACATGAACTTGAGGGTGTGTGAGTGAAGATTAGCCAATAAGAAAGAATTTCTGGGAATTCAATCCATACATCTGTAAAATCCTTACTGGATGGAAGTTTAGACATTCACGCTGGCAAAACCTAGTATTATAATAAAACGAAAAAACTGCCCATGTGTGTGTTAATACATATAGCATTGCACTGTGGAGAATACATATTAATCCCCATTAATGACCTCGACTGCAGACTGTACGATTAATGTCGGTATTATGGATACTTTGACGAAATAAAAATTCCAATAGCTCAAGAAGGCCATGACGAATGGCGTCTAAACATTGAAACAATTAATTTACTTGCGAACAATCTTTACTCGTGAATCTATTTCCAAGATATGCAAACAAATAAGTCGTCTATATCTTTAAGCAGCCATAACAAAATAACTAATTTAAAATCAATCGCCTCGAGGAAAGCCAAGACTCGTCGCTGCCGCTGGTCTAAATTGGCGGTCATTCCAATACGTACCTAACCCGAAAGGGCGTTATATTAAACAGTAACAGCAGTAACATTTACGTCTAAGACAAGAGCGCCATCTATTTATTAATCACCTACTAGCTTTTGCCTGCGACTTCATCCGCGTGGAACAGTAGTTTCCGTTCCCGGGGAATTTCCGGGATTTACTATCCTATGGCTTTTCTCGGGTCCCCGACTATATCTGACAGCAACTATACCAAATTTAATTCAAATCGGTTCAGAGGTTTAGGCGTGAAGAGGAGACAGACAGAGCTGCTTTCGCATTTATAATATTAGTACGGACAGTACGGATTGTTTCTGTATAACAAGACGAATTCGATAGAAATGGGATCCACTAATAGGGATCTAGTCGACATTACGTAATGCGCTCTCATTACTGAAATGCACTACCAAGTGTGAATAATGCTGAGACATTATTAACCACTAAGTGACTCCCGCAATTGCAGCCGCGCTAAGTTAGGGCCCTCGTTATTGCTCCGCTCTCGTGAGTAATAGCATGATGTTATGCACCCTCTATGTTGGACAAATGCATCCTACTTACTTCTAATTATAATTGAAATTCCAAAAATTAAAGTGTGAGGATGGTTGAGTCGATGGATGGATATACCTATGTATGTTACTATTTCACGCAAAAACTACTAATCGGATTTCGTTGAAGCACTACAGTAATGTAGCTAATACATCAGATTGACGAATAGGATACATAAGATCACGCTATGATGGTATGGATCGGAACAGTAACCGAAGATCAACAATAACGCGGGTGCGACCGCAAGTAAACTGTAATATTACTGTAAATCATCAAAGTCTGTTCAGTCGCTTTACTTTAAAGAGTAACAATTGCCTTTAAACACAACAGTATAAATAGAAAATAAGATAGAAGATTGAATGCACACGAGTGCACATAACTGCAGATCTACAACACACACACACACAAACGTGCACAGATTTAGATGAGCGCTCAACAGCTAGACACAACAATACCGCAATAATTTTAAATCTCTTAAACAAAAGTGATTATACGAAATAGCTAAGCATTAAAACGTGGGCTACAGTTCTAAAGTAGCTTGCATATTCAAACCAACTGTATGAGCGAATAACGCTCGCTCTCGCGTCTCGATTCTGATAAGGCCGCCGTGTTAAATATTAGAGATTAATTTAGTTTTACTTAGTATTTCATATATGAAAAGTCAGAATTACTCTTTCTATTTAAGCATCTAAATGTTGTTGTATTCTGTTTTGTGAAGATTAGTAACATGTTGAAAACATGAGATAAAATTTTTGAATTTCAACAGTTCTGAATTCAGTATGAAGCTTTCAAATCTGTACTACAAAGCAGGTAATTTATTCATGATTTATCTCTTATTGAGGTGGCTTTTCTACGTAATCAGCTGGTAGGCATGTTGTTTAGTTTTATCCAATAGTAGTTGGAATTAGTTTTGCTTCGCCGCTGGCTGACCCAATTAGGTGGGATTGGAAACAAGCAGGAACATCCGTGGCTAGTACGTGACAATACAATCCAGCTGCACTGTACAACGGGATTGTTCAGCTCGATTGTAAGCAGAGCCGTGAAAACCTATTTGTGGACTTTAGGGCACTTGAATGGCATGTTAATTGAGTTCCACGCTTGTTTATTTTCTTTATTTGTAAAATCTACGACTACTAAGCTATTTTTAAACCCTACTTATAAAATACTACTCTGTCACAAGCAGTTTCATCCACGTTTTTTTGATAATGCTACGCTTCTGTAGGTCGTAGCGTGATTTTATATAGTCTATAGCCTACCTCGATAAATGAGCTATCTAACACAAACATATTTTTTCATATTGGACCAGTAGTTCCTGATAATAGCGCGTTTAAAACATACAATGGTGCCGATTCTCTTGTACACAAACTATCGTAAATTTAAGTTAAGTGCATCTTTCTCTTTCCTTTTAATTAAGAAAAGGACAGAAGATCAAATATTAGTTAAGTCCTGTCAAATTTAGACACAACATAGATAATTTAGACGCAATTTAAAAACATGGCGTCTAAATATACGTCAATTTTCATCAGGCGCTGTCTAATTTGACAGGATTAAACTAAAATGTATCTTCTGTCCTTTTCTTTAAGAAATGGAAAGAGAAAGATGCACTTAACTTAAATTTACGATAGTTTGTGTACAAGAGAATCGGCACCAATGTCTTAATAATATTTGTATAGATTAGTGCAAAATATACTTATTAATAGGGCCCTTATAGGTTATCCTGCTTAAATCTCAAACAAAAATTAGTTTAACGAAATAATTATGAGTATACAAAGGCGGCTAAACCTTGGATGAGCTTGGCTCTCTCATCACAAAATGGATAATATTTGTTCTACTTTACTGACGAAGTGTTTCATTATATTTGAAAATTTAATGTAAGTGCATTCATTCAGCCCTGCAACACCCACACAATGTCGTCAGTACATAATTCATGAACCCTCTGCACTATATTTGCATGTACTGGTGAGATCCTTCATAGCAACCTTCAGAAGATCCTTGAACCTCTTGCTTCATAACTAAACATATACTTTTTAATCTCAGGGTTCTCTTTACTTAAAATTAATGTTAAACTTTACTCCTTCTCCTGTAAAGAGGTCGCACAAACTACTTGGTTGACTGATAGAAATACCTAAGGCATTGTATGAATGTACCGTTTGTACATAAAGTTTTAATAAAACTACGTTAGAAACCACTCCTCACTGTTATCGCTAACTACTAACCTTTAGGACCAAATAAAAAGGGACCATATGACCGAACAATTTTGTTCTTTTGAGTGAAACTCGAGTGTTAAGTGTTGTTTGAACTGTATTCCTTTGACCGTTTGTAAGGAGCCCTCCTTAGGAACGGTCAAAGGAGTACAGCTTTTTGGCCGCGGGCTGGAAATAACGTGCGAAAATAGCCTTTTATTCTAAAAAAAATAAATAACTGCCATGCCATCAAAAACTAAAAATAACTAAAATTTCGGAAGTCGATGGTTTCTCTTCTGCCGTTTGTGAAGAGTCCACCACTAAGAAAGGGTTTTGATATTTCCAACCATAAACAGGAACAGTAGGGGTTGGAAGTTTTGACGTTCACGCGGGCCAAGCCGCGGGCTTGTGTTGCCTTCTTATTTTAGATAATAATTATATATCCTATTTCGAAATCTAAAATTGGGAAGTTAAATTCATTCATTATTTCTATAGGTGTGAGTAGACATAATCTATATTATATAAAAGAAAGTCGTAATAGTTACATATTTTATAACTCAAGAACGGCAGAACCAGGCTGAAAATTGGTGGGGAGGTAGCTTAGGACCAGGGGACAGACATAGAATACTTTTTATCTTCTTTTTTTGTTTTTATCCTGTTTCGGTGAGACGTGACATAAAACGTGGTTTCGTGTAAAATATTGTTCTGATATAACGCGGGTGAAACCGCGGGGGACAGCTAGTATAAAAATGTATAGAAATAAAGCCAAAGTTAAAAAAAATACTCCATATCAAAACATCTGCGTATTTATTCAGCAATAACAGTAATGCATCCTTCGTTATTCAGGATAACAAGCACGATATTTAAGTAAATACGCTTAAAATAACACGTCATATTAAGACTTTAATCAAAACTTTGTCCGTATGATGATAACGGGTAAACAGGCCATATCTGCATATGTATGAGTCATTAGCATATAAATGTGGGCATTGAGACAATGTGTCTGAGGCCGGACTGGCCTGTGGCCTAGACTGGCCTGCGCTACCCAACGACTTGTGAATGCTCTCGTTAGTGCTTCTGTGTCATTTTGTTACGAGGATTAGAGAGATGTGCAAATCACTTAATGAAATAGAGTGATATTTGTGTTTATATTTCTATTTCTCTGGCTACGAAGTGAGGAGGATAGTTTAATGTCGAAATAGGATGCCCTATCTTTAAATTACAGTATGCTACTTACATATTTAACCAAAATTGCCTGTCAACTCTTTCTTAACAAAATATAATGTACACGGTCTGATAGTTCAAAAAGAGAAAATATTTCCATTTGAATAAGAAATCGACATGTTATCGTTTATCTACACTAATATTATAAACAGGAAAACTTTGTATGTTTGTTTGTTTGATTCTAATGAATAGGTTCATAAACTACTGGACCGAATTTAAAAATTCTTTCACCATTCGAAAGCTACATTGTCAACGAGTAACATAGGCTATATAATATCACGCTATGTCCCACGGGAGTGAAGCAGTAACCAAAAACCTAACGTAATGCGGGTGAAACCGCGAAGAACAGCTAGGCTGGCATATTTTTAGCAACATTTTATTGGTATATTATGAGAGCAAGTGATCCGTACGCACGTTTTAATTACCGATCGCTGTCGAGTTCATCAGACGAGGTGTTGGCTGTCTCACACACGGAGGACAAGGATACACGACAGTTTTTCAGTGTTTTTTTGTTTTGCCCTTTCATGCAATAGCGTATAATATTTTATTTATAAGTAGGTTCTTCAACTGGAAAACTGCTGAATCACTAGCACGAATAAACTGTTTTTAGGGTTCCGTACCTCAAAAGGTAAAAACGGAACCCTTATAGGATCACTTTGTTGTCCGTCTGTCCGTCCATCCGTCCGTCCGTCCGTCTGTCAAGACCCTTTTTCTCAGAAACGCGTCGAGATATCAAGCTCAAATTAATACCACATACTCAGGTCTGCTATCTCTCAAAGCAGTGAAAAAATCAAGTTTCTAAATCAACGCGATAAAAAGATACGGCGGTTTATATTGCATATTTAGACATTTTCAAGGGAATCAAAACCTATAGGGTACTTCCCATTGACCTAGAATCATGAAATTTGGCAAGTGGCAAGGTCATGTAGCACAAGTAAAGGAAAAACTCCGAAAACCGTAAATTTGTAGTTAGTTCACATCCGGCGTCCGTCTGTCCGTCTGTCTGACAAGAACCTTTTTCTCATGAACGCGTCGAGATATCAAGCTAAAATTTATATCACACACTCAGGTCTGCTATCTCTCAAAGCAGTGAAAAAATCAAGTTTCTAAATCTACGCAATAAAAAGATAAGGCGGTTTATATTGCATATTTAGACATTTTCAAGGGAATCAAAACTCAAAACCTATAGGGTACTTCCCATTGACCTAGAATCATAAAATTTGGCAAGAAGCAAGGTCATGTAGCACAAGTAAAGAGAAAACTCCAAAAACCGTAAATTTGTAGTTAGTTCACATTCGGCGTCCATCTGTCTGTCAAGAACCTTTTTCTCAGGAACGCGTCGAGATATCAAGCTGAAATTTATATCACACACTCAGGTCTGCTATCTCTCAAAGCAGTGAAAAAATCAAGTTTCTAAATTTACGTAATAAAAAGATACGGCGGTTTATATTGCATATTTAGACATTTTCAAGGGAATCAAAACTCAAAACCTATAGGGTACTTCCCATTGACCAAGAATCATAAAATTTGGCAAGAAGCAAGGTCATGTAGCACAAGTAAAGGAAAAACTCCAAAACTCGTAAATTTGTAGTTATTTCATAAAAAAAATTAACGGAACCCTCGTTGCGCGAGTCCAACTCGCACTTGACCGGTTTTTTATTTATTTTTTGTTGCCTGCACATTTTGTTTTATTCACGTCCGATACAGTAAAATATATTGTTGAAAATATAATTTCATGTCAGTGACTCCTTCCCATTTTCTTACTTTATTGTTGTTGTTGTTATGTGTAGTACAGTATTAATTTTACGGAACACTGCGGCTCTCATGTCTTTGAAGACCTGTCCCTAAATAAATGGATGCAAAGAAATATGTCTACAGTTTTGAAGCGTTGATAAAGTCTAGAAAAATCATTATAATTAATTATCAACTATCACTATAGAATATTATTTTAAGACTATCGTTATTGTTAGTTGTTAATGGTCAAAAGTCACACGGCTTTGTCTTTTAAGTCAGACAAAAAGTTATTCAGTCTGCATGTAATGTGTACAGTCAATGAAACCACGGTTGCCACTTAATCCAATTTAGGACTTACTTATTCTGATATTTAGTGAACACAGTATCAACAATGCTCGTCAACCGTCACCGCCGTATGTCCCAGTTTTTCCTGTGGGCTTCACCGTGCTCCAAATAATTGGCCACTTGTAACCGCGGCAGTGCGGCTCATCGGCTAATTGAATCGAGCATGATCTTTCTTCGTGTGTTTGTATTAATTGTATTCCCATTACTTGTGTGAAAATTATTGGAAAATAATAGTTGATTTCGGAAAACAATTCGGGGTTGTCGTAATTGATTTACGATTATATCGCAAAAAATATGCCCTGTAGTCACAACTCAAATTAAACGAGAGATTGGAGCTAAGTTTACTTCATCGTATATCATAGATGACAGAAACCATTTCGTTGGTTATAGAACTAGTTTCGAGGCTAAGCTTTTCATTATTTCCAATAACACTGAACACGCACATAGCAACGATCAATTTAACCTATAGGTTATAGTGTAAGTAGTCTAATATGGCTCCCCCGCGGTACTAAGTAATTAACTAAACTGTTTTCGCCTACATCTACTATTTAGTTAGTAAGTAGGCTGATAGATCTGTTTGTCTTCCCGCACAGATTGCTTTCAGTTCTGAGAACTCGAACTTATTAATTAATGTTGGGATATCTGTGAGATTAGTCGGAATAATGGATTATTGAATGAGTAACGTGATCTTCCTCAACAAAAACAAGCTGTAGACTCATGGCGGCTAATGAGCAGATTTATTGTATACAGGATTATTCGAAAAAACTCCCAAAACCTTGCTGTATTTCTTCAGGTTTCTCAAATAAAAGACAGTCATTTATTTTTTGACAAGTTATGCGAACAAAGCTAAGTTTATTTTTTAGAATGATCAATTTCATTCATCGGTAGTCATAGAATAAAAGTTACTGTTAAAATATCAGTAAAATGGCCCGACAAGGAATTATGTGTTTTTCGAGTTATCCTGTAAGAATTCAAGAAAATAAGAAAACAAACTAAATTAATAGCTCAGTTTATAATTAATCAGAAATAGATAAAATAATTTAAGATAAACTTACTGTTTATATAGTGGTTTATTAAATTGATAGATCGCCAATAATAAATCTTATTCACTTTGGAATATGATTGATATTCAAAATAACTGAAAGATATGCTAAGTTTGCTGACGAAATATAAACTTATCTGAGTAGGTCACTGCTGAATTCTTAACTGATGGTACTTTTGTAAGTTCAATAAGTTCAGAAAAACAAAAATAATTTACTTTACGACTTGAGCTACTTATCAAGGTCTGCCGAGCGCAAAAATAAATAAAAATAAAAACACTGATTTGAATGTTTTCGATGGTTTGTGATCGAGAGCAGCATTTGGATCATAATGTACAATTAATCGTTTAAAAACTTTTAATCGATTCGATCGCTCATCGTGCCGGCCGGCGCGGCCCCGGCAACGGACGGCACGGCACCCGGCACGGCACATTACCTCCGGCACGGATCCGGTTTATCGGTTTTTATTTTCAACTCAATTTGGAACGCAGATTATAATCTCACCAAAACTTTCCTCCAAATTTTCCCAATGAGGTCACTTCGTAATGTTTTCGATTTTGCGTTTTTGTGTAGGTTTTCTTTTTACGGTGTTTTTTTTGTTTACCTACCGTTAAAGACTTTTAAATAAAAGTTCACATACAATAAACAAATTTTATTTATAAAAAATCGTTACGTAAATATCTTCTGACTCGAGAAATCTTCTGTATTTTTACCTTAACCTTTCGACGACCAAGCGACAGCCGGCTGTCGGGCTGCTACCTATTGTCTTTCTGTTGTGTCTCGAATAACGCGTATAATATCAAATCTCTTTATTTTTATACTACATTTGCATAACTCACAATCTAGAATAATTGGATCTTTTTATCTTCAGAAAGTATAAAATAAAGCCACGGTCCTCAAACATAATATAGCTAAAAACAAATCTGCTGTTTGCGTACATCGCATGTGTCTCAGTAAACATGCATCGGTCATATTGCGCCGGTCTAGACTACGTCATTTAGACGTATGTGCGCTTATCAGACGCATGCCAGCACATACTTCAGAACACTTCAACTTTTATGACGCTAAATGGTGGGTTTGTTTGTGCATACATACAAGATATTTCGTTCTTCTTTTCTTTAGCTAATTATGTTGTCTGCAGAAACTTAGTTACTTTAAAATGGTTATTACTCTCAATAACTCTGATTTTGTTTTTGAAATTGCATACCTAAATTGTCTATATTATTATATTATAAATATTACACTGTAATCTATGTATTAGGTAATTGGTTAACTAACATACTAAAATTGCTGTATTATATGTAAGCTTATTATGTGGAAGCTTGTTATTAGCAAAATATCTGTAAGCTTTATTTAAAAAGAAATAAATAATCAATGTTATTAACCATATATTTAACTGTTGTAAGAGAGTCAAAATACTATCTATAATCAAACCTTCTAACACACGTGATTCGAGACACAATAGTAAAACAATAGCAGAGCCGGCTGTCGCTACAAGAGATGGCCCATGATAATGGCCAGTGTAGGTTCCTATCGTGCATATTTTGATCACGACGAACCGTATGCTCAAAAGCAATATTACTTCATTCTTTCCATATGAACAAATATTTCCTTTAAAACCGCAGTTATTCTTTCTTAAAGGCACACGCCTAGACACCTGAGTCAGTGGCTTATACGTCGAAATGAAACATATGGCATAAACGTCGAAATGACGTGCAAGTCTCGCGCATACGCTCCCGAGACGTATTGCCAGTTCCTTCACCCCCACAACAGGTTGTTGCATAGCGTGGGACAAATGGGAGCATTCACTTGGATCAACTATAGCTTTCTTTTCTAATGTTTTTTAGACAAGATGGTAGGAGCTTTGTAAATCTGCTGTCATATCTTGCTTGAAAATAAGTTCTAATTTGTCCTAAACTAACTAACTGTTAAGTGATGACGAATGTTTGAAGATCTTAAAGTTTAAAGAGTCACTTATAAAGATTGAATTGAAATTAGATTTCGAGGCTGGCTTGTTATAAGTAAATATCTAGAGTTACTGAGTAAGTAAGACAGTTGTGAAACTGATTAGAAGTAAGTTACGTTTATGCATAATTTAGATATTAATCAACAGAATCGTATACATTATTACTTAATATTCAAATGTTAAACGCGATAATAACTCAGTCCGTCTGTGACGATGTTTCGGCTACACCACAGATCAAGTTCTAAACCATCAATCAATCCGAAGAAAGGACGACATCACTACAACGTTATTTTTTGCCGACGACTGCATCTCTATCCACATCATTCGACATTCACGCAGATGAAGAAGCAAGACAAAGGTAGTTACTTATGTATAATATGTACATTAATCCAAAAACATACCGAATTATAATCTTAGTTAAAATTAAATAAATGTGTAGAAGACAGCACAAAGGCAGCCTAAGCACAGCTCATAATCCTGTGAATCTGGAGAAGCTCTCTCTGATGAAGAACCTAGCCCGTGTCGGCGAGGATTATGATATTACCCGCCTACTGCGTGACATTACCTCATGTTTCATTACGAACATTATGGTTAATTAAACATTTTAATAGGTACGATGTTTACTCATCGCACTAATTACTGACATTAGAATTTAACCAAATACATTTGAAATACGACCACATCCAATGTATCAAACGAGTTCAAATAACACTCTACATTTTAATTAAATGAAGCAAACAAAAATAAGCAAACAAACAACTTGAGCAAACATTTGCATTTATATACGTTTGAAAAAAACAAACGATCATGCATATTCATGCAAAAAGGTCGGTTTATTGAACGTAAAAACAGTATAAAACCCAATAAGGCGTTCAGTTGCCGTTATTCTATCCACAGGCATTATCACGAGAGAGCATTGTACTGGAATCCGACGATTTATAACTAAAAGTGTTTTTACATTTCACTAAAAACCCACCTGTCTGGACCGACCAATAAATCCCGGTAAATAACTGTCGCGGTGTCCGGGATTATGCACGAGTCCCGCGATACCGGGATTTGCATACGGAATGTTTAGAACCGGTGTCTGCTTTAAGTACTGAACCCCTTTGTTATGGAGAGAAAAGTCCGTGAATAAAACATGACGGTTACAAATATTACAATATTGTATAATTCTATAAATTAATCGCAGGTGTATTTTGGCGGTGGTATTATCAAGAAGAATTCAAAGAATCAGGGTAACAGATAAAAGTAGAGATTTTCAAAATAATGAGCTTTTTGAATTTCACATTATTAAATTAACACCTGTATGTACAACGGGTTTATTTCAGTATTATTTGAATTTCTTTCAGTATGGATGTTAATGTTCGGTTCGTCCATTCAGCGGCTGCTATCGAACGATCTGTGTGCTCCGACTATTCTTTCATTATTACACGACTGCACAAAAAAAGGAGTGTTATGTTTTCAAGATTCATGTATGTATGTATGTATGTGAGTTTCTTTATTCCACCATAACTTCTTAATGCCTGAACCGATTTAGATGTATGATATATCGATACAATCCGTACATAGTTCCGAGTAACATAGGCTAGTAAAAATTTGAAAACTCAACCCCTGTGTGTGTAAAATAGGGGATGAAAGTTTGAACGAAAATCTGTCGTTATTGATTGAAGTAAGTTATTGGTTTTTTGTCTTTTAGTTCTTTTTTGTCATGGCAGTCGTGTTTTTTAATTTTTTTAATTATTTTCCTTGTTTCATTCAACATTCTGAAAATCATTTTCTCTTTTTTAGGGTTCCGTACCTCAAAAGGTAAAAACGGAACCCTTATAGGATCACTTTGTTGTCCGTCTGTCCGTCCGTCCGTCTGTCAAGACCCTTTTTCTCAGAAACGCGTCGAGATATCAAGCTGAAATTAATATCACATACTCAGGTCTGCTATCACTCAAAGCCGTGAAAAAATCAAGTTTCTAATTCAACGCAAAAAAAAGATACGGCGGTTTATATTGCATATTTAGAAATTTGCAAGAGAATCAAAACCTATAGGGTACTTCCTATTGACCAAGAATCATGAAATTTGGCAAGAAGCAAGGTCATGTAGCACAAGTATAGGGAAAACTCCGAAAACCGTAAATTTGTAGTTTGTTTACATCAGGCGTCCGTCTGTCAAGAACGTTTTTCTTAGGAATGCGTCGAGACATCAAGCTGAAATTAATATCACATACTCAGGTCTGCTATCTCTTAAAGCAGTGAAAAACTCAAGTTTCTAAATCAACGCAATAAAAAGATACGGCGGTTTATGTTGCATATTTAAACATTTCCAAGGAAACCAAAACTCAAAACCTACAGGGTACTTCCCAATGACCTAGAATCATGAAATTTGGCAAGAAGCAAGGTCATGTAGCACAAGTAAAGGGAAAACTCCGAAAACCGTAAATTTGTAGTTTGTTCACATCAGGCGTCCGTCTGTTCGTCCGTCTCTCAAGAACGTTTTTCTCAGGAACGCGTCGAGATATCAAGCTGAAATTAATATCACATACTCAGGTCTGCTATCTCTTAAAGCAGTGAAAAACTCAAGTTTCTAAATCAACGCAATAAAAAGATGCGGTGGTTTATATTGCATATTTAGACATTTTCAAGGGAACCAAAACTCAAAACCTACAGGGTACTTCCCATTGATCTAGAATTATGAAATTTAGCAAGAAGCAAGGTCATGTAGCACAAGTATAGGGAAAACTCCGAAAACCGTAAATTTGTAGTTTGTTCACATCAGGCGTCCGTCTGTTCGTCCGTCTGTCAAGAACGTTTTTCTCAGGAACGCGTCGAGATATCAAGCTAAAATTAATATCACATACTCAGGTCTGCTATCTCTTAAAGCAGTGAAAAACTCAAGTTTTTAAATCAACGCAATAAAAAGATACGGCGGTTTATATTGCATATTTAGACATTTTCAAGAGAACCAAAACTCAAAACCTACAGGGTACTTCCCATTGACCTAGAATCATGAAATTTGGCAACAAGCAAGGTAATGTAGGACAAATAAAGGGAAAACTCCTAAAACGGTTAATTTCGTAAATTTGTAGTAAGTACACATCCGTCCGTCATTACGTTCGTCCGTCTGTCAAGACCCTTTTTCTCAGAAACGCGTCGAGATATCAAGCTGAAATTAATATCCACACACTTAGGTCTGCCATTTCTCAAAGCAATAAAAAGAATAAAGTTTCTAAATTAACGCAACAAAAAGATACGGCGGTTTATACTGCATATTTAGACATTTGCAAGGGAATCAAAACTCAAAACCTATAGGGTACTTCCCATTGACCAAGAATCATGAAATTCGGCAAGAAGCAAGGTCATGTAGCACAAGTAAAGGAAAAACTCTGAAAACCATAGTATTGTAGTTAGTTCACATCCGTCCATCCTCCCGTTAGTCCGCCTGTCAAGACCCTTTTTCTCAGAAACGCGTCGAGATATCAAGCTGAAATTAATATCACATACTTAGGTCTGCTATCTCTTAAAGCAGTGAAAAACTCAAGTTTCTAAATCAACGCAATAAAAAGATAGGGCGGTATACAGGGTGTCCCACGGCTATGCCACATGGAGGGAAAGTACCTTAAATCTTGTAAATAGAAAATTTTACTTAAAGAAGACATTATTTGAATTTTAAAAACAATTTAAATTGCATTCACAGATTTCATTCATTTAAATGGTTGGGCCGGGAATCGAACTTGTTGCACCAGAAAAAATAATCACCCTGTAGTTTTATCATACCGATCGAAAGGATTCATCATAAGGATTATTTTTTGCTACATAACATAGTGTCACAAATAAAAGGAAGACCGTGAATTTTAACATTTGATGTAAAATTTTGTTCTGAAAAGTTAAAAGCTTACATTGCCGTAAGGACATACAATTGACTATCATAACTACTTATTACTAATAAATCTACCCACTTGAATAGTAAGCATCATTTAAATAAATGAATATCCACCACAGTAAGACCAAAAATCGTCAGGGAACGAAATAATCAAAAGTTATCACTTTGTATTCAAGAAGAAGGGACTAGTTTTGAGCATTTGAAAAATTGACTTAACTATTTTGTATTAAAAATGTTAAAATTCAGGGTCTTTCTTTTATTTTTGACACTATGTTATGTAGCAAAAAATAATCCTTGTGATAAAGCCTTTCGATCGGTAGGATAAAATTACAGGCTACTTAATTTTCTCGAGTAACAGGTTCGATTCCCGGTTCAACTATGTAATTATTTAAATATCTATGTATGCAGTTTAAAATGTTTCCAAAATTCAAATAATGTCTTCTTTCAGTATAATGTTCTACCTACAATATTTAAGGTACTTTCCCTCCATGTGGCATTGCCGTGGGACACCCTGTATATTGCATTCATATTTTTGCAAGGGATTCAAAACCTATAGGGTACTTTCCATTAACGGAACCCTCGTTGCGCGAGTCCAACTCGCACTTGACCGGTTTTTTTACTTTAGTAATATATATTATTATAATTGTGAATGTATGTGATTCTAACTTTTTAAAACAAGATTTTATTTTCAGTCTTTTTAAAATACCTTTAAAATATATTGTATGCCATGAAACACAAAACAATGAATATAGAGTTATGAGCATGAAATGTAGAATGATGAAAGGGAACATGAAGACCGAAAAAAGGTGGATTGAATGTGTCAAGAATGACTTTAAAGAAAAAAAAGAGAGTGTAACATGACTGGAAACATGTATATATGGAATTGATTGCGCCGACCCCAAGTTTAGGATAAGGGCAGAAAGAAGAATAAGGATGACAAACAATCTACGAGTACATAAACATCTACAATTGCATTTGTATCTGCTATTTTAGATGCTAGAAAAAATGACTTTTCTCTCATAACTTCTAACATGTCCTATCGCTATAAGGTACAGGGTGTATTGCGTACGCGTGCCACCCGCGCGTCATCGCAAGCCGATACCGCGCGAGATCGCCGCTGTTGACAACAAACTATTACCGAACTGCTCCGCCCTAGGGCTACCTCGGAAACTGTTATGGACACAAACTAAAAGCTTTTCTATTTTCTCTGTAGTTATAGAAAAACGGAGGATACGTCTACTAATGGGACTCTTGTGTCAGGTTGTGTGGTCACGACAATAAATTAAGATAGTAGCTACTTAGTTAAAATAGTTAGATCAATACATGCCCTCGCGCCTACTTTGTTTTACAATCTTAGAGGTTTTTACGTGTATTTTTTAGTTATTAATACATAGCGAGGGTTCCGGGGTCAAACCCGGTAAGTACAAAAAACCTACTTTCGAGATATTCAATGTTAAAAGTTCGCAGACGAAAAAAACTTGAATTACAAAATAAATCGGAAAGTAATATTTTTTAAAAATAACATGTACTAATATAGATACAATTTACGTGGTTTTCAATTGAGTATCGTATTTAGTTTTTTTATGAGAAAATATATTGTACTCAAGGGTACCGACATATTGGATTTTAGCTCAAATAAAAAAAATATTTCCTGTGTTTAAAGTTTAATAAAAGTGTGAAAAAATATTCGTTTTGAATTGTTATTACTTATAGCTTAACATAAAACGTTATTTGGTACATAAGAGTAAAAAATATTTAACACTAGCTTTTGCCCGCGACTTCGTCCGCGTGGAATAATAGTTCCCGTTTTAGATTTCTGGGATGAAAACTATCCTATGTCCTTTCTTGGGTCCCAGGCTATGTCTGTACCAAATTTCATTCAAAATTGGTTTAGTAGTTTAGGCGTAAAGAAGAGACAGACAGACAGACAGACTGGCAGAGTTACTTTCGCATTTATAATATTAGTACGGATTAACTGTGGAACTATCTTGAGCGTACACAAAAAGATTATTAGGGTTGTATAAGCGTGAAAGAGCTACATTTACCATGGAAAAAGCATCCAAAACATATCCAATGGCATTTTTATTTTTGATGGATATGAAATCATCAAATGACTTCTCCCGCCCCTGAAGAGGGAAGGAATGTCAGATTTTTACTGACTAAAATCCAATAATGTCCCTTCGGTTACCCTTATTATATTCCGGGGCCGCGGTAACTAAGCATCGACACGCCGTCGACACGGGTCTGGTCCTAGTCGGGCGGCGAGCTACCTACCGCTCGCCTTCCGCAGGCCCACGCCTCCAGTGGCCATCATCTTGCGACTCTCGACAACTAAGCCTGGGTCTCTGTCCGGGGCGTGAAGCTTGACGCTGCCTCACGCGCCCCGCCGCTTTCGTCTCCAGCGTGTCTGCTTTGCAGGAGGCGACGGCTTCCTATTCAGTCTCGCCCCGAAGCATGGCCTGAACCAGCGCCGATCGCCTCTGCAACGACACGGTGGTGGTTCGCCCAAGCGGGGCCTACCTCCACCGTATGCTACACCGTGTCACGCAGGCGTCACTTCCGCCCGAATCCGACATAGGAACCTCCCGAAATGTCCGTGTGCGGTGAGGACCTGTGTCGGGCGATACGTGAGAGTGTCGAGGCGTCATTCCAGCCACTCCTCAAAGAGGGATGACCAGCAATGAGTTGCGACAGACGCAGTCTCCATGAGATCCCGCCGGAGCTCTGGGTGCTGAGTGTGTGTGAGTTTCGCCCCAGCGTTGCACTTCCACGCGCCACTGTGCGTGGTACCCACACCGGCAAGGATCAGGCAGGCAGGAGATCTTGCGGTATCCATGCACCATCCGCAGACCTCCACAACCCATTAACTGGGCGACGATACCCTTTGGTTCGACTGGTCAACCTTTCTGGCTTCTGAATACCCGTAACGTCAAAGTTCTACGAATGACAACCGGAGCTTAACGTGCTTTCCGAGGTACGGGATGTCAGTGATAGAAAGTACATATGAATTGAAAAAGTCACATTGGTACTTGCCCGGATTAGAACCCGTAACCTCTTACACGCGCCTCTTATGACGACCCAGATGTGTTATTCTGATGTATAAGCTACGAATATCTTGCAAAGCCATCGGCCAATATTTTTTATTGTACTCCAATAGGACAAAAACAGTAAAGGACAATACAAACAAATATGCAAGAGTACAATAGGCGGCCTTTTTTCGCTAATAAGCAGTTTCTATTACATACTATCATTTATATTGCTTGCTGCGGAGTAATATTAAAACTGTGAATATCTCCGAAGATATTTTTTGAAATTATAAATGACTTCCGCACAATGAAAATTACGCTAGGGGCATTTTGCGTTTTAGTAATTTTATATTATCTCCGAAACTATATGACCAATTGACATAATACTGTAAATAGCAAATCTTATCTGTATGATGTCCTTGTGATACTGAAATAATTTATAAAAAAATAACAGCAGCACTTAGTTTTTAACACTAACTTTCAACGTTTTTTGTTATTATTTTGATGCGTGCGCTTGCTCAACGGTCGCTATCGCAGCGCGAACTGGGGACGTACCACAAGCCCTTATAGCAGTATTACTTTGATATTACTTCCAGTGGGAAAGAGACGGCGCTAGACAACGTATCTAACGCTGTCACTTGCACACTCCTGCAACAGGACTAAAACAATCTTACTTTAAACGTCATGGTAAGGGGGCTGACCGGCACGGTGCGCGCGGGGCGTGTCCTCTGCGTAGGTACTACTCAACCACTCTTATTGGGTTTCACCTCACATAAAATAAAAAATAAAATGTTAAAAAATAATTGCGACAATCCGATAACTAAACTTTACGTATTATTTTTAAATATGGGTTTTCAGAAAAACACCACAATTATATTTATTGGATTTTATACTAAAACAAAATATGTATAAGTTAAATAATATCGTTAAAGTAAAACCCGACAAATATGGTTAATAGCTTCTGGTTATCATTAAAAATAACTTTACTATAATATCGTAAGAAGCGAAACCAGTTAAAGATTAATAACTGGTGTTACTTTGTAGATCTAGTTAAATTTGGCCAAAAAACGTTTGCCCTAAACACCCATAAATATACGTTATGTGTTTCTTCCACTAAATAAAACCAAAATCTCAAGCTTTACGTCTACTTATACTAAATTACACCGATGTTATAGTTAATACATACAATACTTATTGGGTTATTAACTCAGCCTTTTCAGTGATCCTTATTAAGTCGGTTTATCTGTAAATACCATTAAAAAGAGCGCAAAAAATGCATTATAACTGCACTTTTAGGTAAAAATCTCAATTTTTGTTACTTATCGGGTTTGACCCCGTAACCCTCGAATAGGTATTGTTCAATTATTTAAAAATAAATTAAAATCTATTAGAGATATAATGAAATGGATTAGTACCATTCCTTAAATTTCCGGCAACAAGGCCCATGGGTAAAAAGATTTTTAATCATGTAGGATCAAATTGGCTTTAAAACAAAACTAAAAAACATAGACTTTATAAAAACAATATCCATGATTCTAATTTAAAACGCCGAAGCACAAACCAACCAAAAAAAAAAACTACCGCGCACCCCTGCGGCATAGGCTATGAGTCGCATATCGTACGCGCGGCGTCATCCATCACTGCGACACGTTGATGGACGAGACCAAACACACTCCCAGATTGAATCCGACGCAATATCATTGTGACGGCCGAACCTCTTGTTTGCGTAGCCGTTCGGGATGGCGGAAAAACAACAACCTGTAGATAGATGTTGGTACACTTTTAGCCGTTTATGTTGACTGATTGCTTCCATTTTTGGCTTGTAGTGAACTAGTTTAGGGTGTTTAGGAGCATCAAAGTTTATGTTATGTGATTCTAATCGATCGCTGCTATGTCTTTGCCGTGGTATTCAAAGGAGCGTAGTAACAAGCCCAATAAATGCCGTTGTACGGTTGAGAAACATTTAATTTGTCAGAAATTCAGGCCAAACTTCAGCTAGAATGTATTTGAAGGACGGAACTTTAAAGTCTTTAATCTAGTTGAAGTTTTGGCGTACGGAAATTGCCTGGTAACAATTTCTGTTTTTTTTTTACAAAATCCTGTAAAACATTGATTTTATGTAAAAACCAATTCCAACAATGGATTCAGCTTGGCCTGAGAATCAAACACTAATGAAGCATTCTAAAAGCTACTTTTAATAAAACAAAATAAGTATGATATTCCATGAGAACTTTTTCAATGGCTTGGTGAACCGGTGGCCTGATGATCTGGAGGCTAACAGTTAGACTGACTTTTAACTTTTAATAAATAACTATGAAATAACTTTTTATTTGAATACGTATACAGAACCATAGATCAACAGCAGATGCAACTATCTCAGAGGACGTAGCAACTTCCAGCTGAATCATGACCATAAAATTGAAATAAAACGACGTCGTTATTTCTAACTTCCGACGGTTCTAAAATATGCATGAAACTTTAACTGTGTCTGAATTGTTCAGAAAACAATACCGGTATAGTATGGTGGATGGGCTGCCTTTTTCGGAATTAACACGGCACGCAATCTTGAATGCAGGTTAAGACTTTTACTACTGATAAAGTACATAACCTAGCTTCTTATAAATATACGGTATTATACGCGCCATCGCGAAGTGTAATATCTTAAACTGATAAGAAATTGAACTGGCTGTTTATTGAACTTGCCACTGAATGGAAATAATCGAGATGTCTCCATTGTCTGCGTTTTGATATTTGACAATTGGATAATTTCCCTTTATAATGATTCCCTGATAAATGACCAGTTTAAAAATAAATAAATAATATTTTCATTGGAATTTTAACATGCATGTTTTTCAGCTATCCTATACCTCTACATCAAAATAAATACAATGTGTAAAATGATGCTGTGATTGATTGATTGATAAAGATCAGTGAACTGTTGCTATGCGCCAAAATAAATTATGCATTGATTGATAGCCAAAAGCAAAACAAATTAAAACTGAAGCGAACGAACTGGAAACCCTTATGTATTTTGTTAACAAAATAAAAGTAACTTTCGCTCCAGCTCACTGTGAAATTTATTCGTATATTAATTGAAACCATTACGTTACAGTAGTTCTTTTTTCAAGAATTCCTTTCACATTCCATTACAATATAAAAGTACAGACACTTTGTACTAAAAGTGCCTTTATTTTACCTGCGCAAAATCTCGCCCGCCGCCGTCCCATTTGCCGAGAAATAACCGAATAATTCCACCTCCAGCCAGTTCAAAGTGAGTAAATCCGGTTGGAACCGGTTAGGAGCGCGCGGCGGCGGGTATATCGATACTTACTGTTATGTTTGTGCGTCCGACTACTTCGCCAGATGTTCCTTTGAGAACCCAGTAATGGCGGGAAGTTGGATCGATCCAGGTTATTTACTAGGACCTGGAGTTTGGAACTGAGCTGAATAACGAACACCGAACAACAGTTTCAGTTCGTAAGTACCTGTGTGTAACATTACAATTTGTTTACGAACCAAGTTTCGATGTAATCTTGAGCATATTGTGCGCTAATGTTGTTCCGCTTTACTTTTATTGCGGTAGTTTAATGTAATGTGATTTCAATACAAATGTCTAATTGCTTACAAGTATTTTGTACAATGGTCTGTATGTTCGCTAAGGGCAATCGTGTTATCAATTGTGTCTCCGATACTTCGTCGTACCCGCCTAAGTACCAACACAATACGAAGCCTTCTTCGGCCAAATTACCTGCGGAATGCCATACAAATAGGAGATCTATTGATTGTAGTTCAACACAACATGTGCGTAACACGTCCCTACCTATATCAAATTAAACACACCCACGTATTGTTTCAGATTTACTGCTTCACCAGAAACAAAACAATACTTCGCGTTAATTTAATAAATCGTTACATGTGTGTATCCTACCATATCTATCTATAGTAATGGCATTAAATACGCAAGCTCCATTTTGGTTGGCAACGTACAGCAACCACATGTTCTTGGTAAGGATTAAAGTAATATTATTCATCACGCTTAGGGCGGTTTTCGCAGTTCAAATTGGCGTGCGGTTGTCTGTACGGCAGCCACAAATCGGTGCTCTAAACAAAAGCGAATGAGTTGAAATGAATCGCTCTGCGCGCCTATTTGACACACCTTCACACAACACATGCGTACCGGTAATACACTTACACCACACACACACCCTAAATGACAATTTCACAGACTCAAGACGTGTTGGGCATTACATGGACCTAAATGAAATTCTTGGACTTAAGAGCTAACAGTAATAAGTTACAATAAACGGATACAGGGCAGGTCTCCAGACGTTCTGTATGAAGGAGTGTTGAAACTATGTAGTTTTATGATGATGTGCTGAGAGTAGATGAACATGACTTTTGAAAGCCATTTTAAAACGGACTGGGGTAGCGTATATTTTGCGAACGTTAACTTTCTATCCAGCCTTGCTCCACAAAAAAACGCTAGTACTTAGTAGCTTCACGTTGCTGGTAGTTTTCTGCGGTTCCGAAACCTGGATTTACGAAGTGCTTTGTCCTGTTTATGCAACCTACATGCAGATGAAAAGCCAATAATGTTCTTCTTTCTGACATAACATACATCGTTACGAAGAATAAGACGGAGTTTTTTACGTACATATCATTACGCTTAGTTCTTATTAACCACGAAACGGATTTTAATGCGATTTTCCACAAAAGATAAAGTATAGAGAAGATAAAAAAGGCTAGATATACAAATTTTTCTAACACCCGTGAGAATAAGAAACAGGTCGCTAGTACATACTAATAAACATTCGTCTTTCTTAACACAAGCTTATACAAAAACTCTATCTTTAACAAACACTAAATCCTTCTATAATTTCAATAGCAAACGGCCCACTCAATAGTTTCCATCAGCAGCACCTTTCAGAAAGGGCTCGTAATACCGCCTTTCACGCTGCCCGGCGGGTCCGCCCGCACAGATTATGAGGGAAGGATCGGATCTCTCACCGAATCTATTGGTGTTAATACACAGGGCGTTCGCACTGGGATAGAGAAGATAGATACAGAAGGTCAGGTTTATACAATCAGCGAAAACACACGCAGTTCTCTTTCTTCACTGGTTCGAGTTATGCATGTCTTTTACAAATTTTTAAAGTGGGTACTAGAATCTCAAAAGGAAAAATAAATCTTTATGGAATCATTTTGTTGTCCATCCATTCATCTGTCAAGATATTTTTTTTCAGAAACGGGTAAAGGTATCAACCTGGATTTATTTTCAAATACTCTACAATTGTATAATTTCTTGAAACAGAGAAAAAATAAAACTTCTAAGTCGACGCAATCCAAAGCTACAGTTCCGTTTTGTGACTAGGAGTCACGTTAAGGTCACTCTAATCCATCTATGTGTGCGTGCGTTTTCTCTTGTTGTCGTGGTTATGATGTAGGCCTTCTGCAAACCTCTTTATTCTGCTCCATAGTGTTAACACTAACACCGGGCGGGTCAGCTCGACCCCGCAAGTGTTACCGTGCGGACACGCGAGGGTTAAGGTCGATCGTGATGGATGCGGGACGATCCGTGAATCTTGCTGAGGTTTTTAGGGTTATTTTTAGTTGCGGACTCATCTTTTTATGAAAAGATTCTTGTTACAAAGGTTATATAGGGACAAGATCTATTTCTGAAGTCGGTTAAAAATAGCTGCCGATACCGCACGCCTCCGTAAAATATCATGAATTAAGGATGAGAATTGGCGCGCAATCATTCGAGATCCATAGCACTAATAATAATCATTTTAATATTAGAAATGTTAACGTAAATCTCTCTGTTTAAACCATTGAATGACTTTAATAAAATTTCAATACCAAGCAATCTTATGACAAAGTCTTACTTTGTATACTTTCGCGATAACCTACATTAAAGCTGAAAACTACGAGTGACAATTGTTATAAGTAATTTAGTTTTCTAAAACTTCCAAATGTTCCCTGAAAGTTTTATTAATCTGCCTACATCTATCTATGTGGTAAATTGCAAAGAAAAACTAAATATTACATTATATAGGTCGTATACCAAAGCACTTGGCACAAGCCATACCGATACAATTGACAGGTATTAAATATTCCAGTACTGGCCACTTCCAGATAGTTATGAAGTCTAGCGGCCAACTGTGGATGATTAACAGCCCTTCGACTGTTATCTAATTGAACGTTATGGAGCTAATCGACTTGGCGAGCTCCGGAGCCGGGAATCAGCGCCCAAGTGCCCTTGGAAGTGTTCCAGAGAGAGCTGTTTAGTGCAGGGGTTAGTGCAGCCAATGGGGATTAGGTACGAAGGTAGTTACAATTGTATTTGGTTATTATTATATTTCTTCAAATCGAAGTAATTGCTGAGATTAGCGCGCTCAACCTAACAAACCAACTCTTAAGAGATGTTTTATGAATAGTCGCAACAGACGGTTGACATACATACTAATATACCACTTATGTTTGTGCTGCTTTGTCTTTGTGCACTTGTGTTTTCTTTGCTTAAACGTTATGAGTGAAGGGTGGTGTTGATTAGTAATCGTGATCTTCTGTATCTTGGTTATTCATCCTTCTTAGAATGACTTCAATCATCTAACAAAATAAAATCCAAAAAAATAATTGTTAAAATGCTCATTTGATTTTTGACGAACCACTAACTTTTGCATTACATAAACAATACGACCACCAATTATAATCACCACTTTGCGAAAAACGTGGTCATTATTATTTCATCGAAACAACAAATTAGTCAAAAAGCTTCAAATTTACCATTGCAGCTTCACCAAACGAAATCATATTTTAATTAAGCGTAAATTAAATGAAAACACATGATGAGCATTCGTAATAATATTTAAATGAAAACTGAAATCAGGCCAGGCTCTAGCAAATCCAATTATCAAGTAAATAAATTACTGGTATCGGAATGCTTCGCTATTAAAGTGCAATGATATTCGTGGATATATTATATCGGCGTTCGAGCGTGTTGGTTATTATGCTATGCTAAACTCATTACGTGAACAAGACTATACACAGTGTACTATACATAGTACTTTTGGCCATAGTTATATCTGTTTCATTGTGTATTGATTTTGTATGTATTTCCAACTCTGATTGGAAACGCGATCACTACATTACATAGGTACTACAATACACATGTATGTGTAATGTATTGTACTGCTTTATTCAGTAGCTTTAATTTTAAATAGCATCAGTGCAAAGAAAATAAAATTAAAGTGCCTGTTTGTTTGTAATATGAAAAAGGCAGCAATTTAATGAAAAAAATCATTTAATGCTATGTATATTTATACGATACGTGTATCAAATTGTGGTTATTTGCTCCGAGTAATACTTGAAACAGTAGTCAAGTCATTATATAAAGAATAAGATAGACTATTTAAATTTTGGATACTTATATAAAGTTTGAAATTTTGTATGTAGATTGCGTAAAAAGGATAAAAAAAGAACTTTTTAAATATAAATAAACCATGAAAATATTTGAAATCTACGCGAACAAACATGCGGGCAACACCTAGTTTAACTTCTTATATGCCGTAATTAATAAAACAATAGAAAAGTTATTGTGTCTCGCGAATATATGCGCTTCCGGCAGTCAAAGGGTTAAAATAATAGTCAGAAGTTATTTATAAGCTACAAAACTAGAACAAACAGGCCGTTTCAGTACACCGGTAGACGGCAAGTCGGTAACACGTACGTACTTAAGCCACCGAAAACACATACATATTCTACCTATAGTTTGGTCACTGGTTCTCAAAGAACTCGTTATGTTTACGTGCAAGCGCTGTGAAGTTAAGTGTATGGATGGAGCTAAATGTGTAGCTTGCTCGAGTCATTTTGACTTTCCTTGTGCTGGCATTACCGAAGCTGGATGGCGTAAATTGGGAGATCGCAGGAATACTTGGAAGTGCAGCAATTGCAAGTCCCTGGCTACATCCAGCCCACGCCCCACGGCTTTGGCTACGGTGACCCCTGCAACGGCCGACATGGAATCCATTATGTCAGAGCTTAAGGCCCTCTCAGCTCGGATGGACAGCTTACCCGCCTTAATCGAGAATGTGAAGGCGATTCAATTGGAATTGGTTGAACTCAAATCAATCAGATCTAAATATTCGAGTCTGAAGTCAAGCGTCGAGTTTCTGGATCAGTCAGTGGAGACGTTGACTACCAAGGTTTCTGACTTGAAGAGTGAAGTTGATTGCCTCCGCAACACCAAAGAAGATATCTCAGCTTTACATGATCGTTGTGCTAAACTTGAGGAGCTACATCGTGAAGCCGAGCAAAGATCTAGAATGAATAACCTGGAAATCAAGGGCGTCCCGTCAGCCGATTCCGAAAATCTTTTTACCATTGTGGCTAAAATTGGTGACATCATTGGTTGCAGTATCCCAAAAGAACAGATCAATTACATCGCGAGAGTTCCTATGCGCAACAATGACCAGAATAAAAATATTATCTGTTCGGTGCATAACAGGTATATTAAGAACAACTTTGTGGCTGCTGCAAAGAAACATAAAATAACAGCTAGCATGTTGGGGCTACAGTCTAGTGATGTCATTTATGTTAATGATCACCTGACGTTTGAGAACAAGACGCTGCTTAACAAAACCAAGAAACTTGCCAAGGAAAGAGGTTTTTTATATACATGGGTAGTTGGATGCAAAATTCTTATTAAGAAGAATACTACTTCACCGACCCACCATATTAAAACGGACCAGGATCTTAAGAGAATTTTTCTGCCTTAAAACTTTTTTGCATTCGGATTATTACTGCCTAACGATCATTTCTTTTTATTCATGTGTTTTCTTGTGTTTATTGCTTTTAGGTAGCATATCCGGGCGATCTGCTTACACACTATCGGTAATCATTCATTATTTTGCTTTAAGTTTGAGAAACACTTGTGGTCATTTTTTGTACGCATTCCATTCTCGCCCGCCTTTTGTTCTCTCATCGCTAAGTGTCGCCTATTCAATAGACTCATTAAGCTTCTATTATTGCTATTCTAAACACTTTGCACTTGCGAATAGGGACGAAATTTGTTTATATTTGGAGATCCGTTTTTTTAGTTTTTGTTTTTACGTAAATCATTATTTTTACATTTTTAACACAGTTTTTTGTGCTCGCTTTAGTGAATACTACTTACTTAAGGTGGCAATATTTTGTTTTTACCCGCACTTCTTTAATATTATACCGACTTTCAACGCTTATAGCTCTTGCCTAGACCGAATAGTGAATGTATTTTATATTTGTATTTCAGTAAATGACAGTTTAGTATTGCATTTGATATATCATGGCACCCATTAATATCTTTTATCAAAATGTTCGGGGACTACGGACAAAAACATCTGTCTTCTATAGAAACGTTTGTATAAATTCGTTTGATGTAATTTGTTTGACTGAAACATGGCTAATGGAGGGCATTTGTGACAGTGAATTATTTGACGATCGATATTTTGTGTGGAGACGTGATCGAAATTACTCTCACACTAACCAAATAATGGGTGGGGGGGTCCTTATTGCCGTACGTCGAGAACTTATTGCAGATGCCTGCAGTGAATGGTGCTCGACCGCTGAAGATTTATGGGTTACCCTATCTTTGCAACAAAAAAAGCCTAAAATAACTTATAAGATGCACTTATGTGTTGCTTATATATGTACTCAGCAGTCTGGTAATTCGTTGATGGCACAACTTCACAATTTTGCTACTAACCTGGGAAACATTATTACTAAACATCCCACGGATAAGTTTTTAATAGTTGGTGATTTTAATCAGCCAAATATCGACTGGCAATCTGTGGCGGACAGTGACTTTTTGTGTCCTAGTGGTATGCAGGGACCCATTCAGAACTATTTTTGTGATACTCTCAACGCTTGTAACCTGTCACAGTATAATCCTCACCGGAATGCAAACAATAGAATTCTTGACCTCGTATTGTCTAACCATGAAGTTACTGTCAATTCCTGCCCATACCCTTTGGTACACGAGGATTTGCACCATAAAGCACTCTGCATCACTGCCGACTTCATCCAACTACATCAGTTGCATTCGCGGCCTCGCGTTAAGTTTTTATATGCTGATGGGAATTATGATAATATAATTGAGGAAATGATGGCAAAGGATTGGTCATCTGAGTTGAACACTAGACCCTTGGATGAAGCTGTTAAGTTCTTTTATGACGCCATTAATTCTCTCTATGTAAAATATATTCCCTCTAAAATCGTTATGCCGCGGAGCAAATATCCGCCGTGGTATAAAAGTCCTCTAATTAAAATAGTCAAAGAAAAGGCGAAATATCATTCAAAATTCAAAAAGTACGGAAATCTTTCCGATCTTCAATCTTTTGTTACTCTTCGTCATCGAGCTAAAGATTTGGAGAAAGAAATGTTTGATAATTACATTTCAAATGTGGAATATGCCATTTCTAAAAATCCTAAAGCTTTTTGGACATATGTTAAATCTAAAAGACAAACAAATTGTTATCCATCGGTTATGAAGCTGGGTGAAATGTCATCTAATAATGGGGAGGAAATTTGCAACATGTTCGGAGACTATTTCTTTTCTAATTTTCAAGAGCGAAGTCAAGGGGATCAGCTTCCGTCAACCGTGGAAATGGATCAACCAGGAGAGCAATGTTCTAGTCTCTTGTCCGATATCTGCTCCGTAAATGTGGAATATGATGAAATATTTATGTTACTTAAAAGAGTAGACATTAACAAATCTGCAGGGCCTGATAATATTTCACCGATTTTTATATCTAGATGTGCCAAAGGTTTGGCCACTCCATTGTCAATATTATTTAAGCGGTCATTTGAGTTAGGGGTAGTTCCTGCGATCTGGAAGTCTGTGTATATAACGCCGATCTTGAAAAAAGGACCTAAGAATCTTATAGACAACTATAGGCCGATTTCGAAACTGTGCGTGTTCGCCAAAATCATGGAAAAAGTAGTACATAGACAACTCTCTTCTTCGCTTAAATTAACTTTGTCAGAAAACCAACATGGTTTTCTAAAGGGTCGTTCCACTACATCCAATCTCGTGGTATGTAGCGATTTTCTTACGGAACACATGTCTAAGGGTTCTCAGGTCGACGTTATATACACCGACTACAGCAAATGTTTTGATCGAATTGATCATAGGCTTCTGATGCGCAAATTGTCCTTGGTTGGTGTGAGGGGTGACTTGTACAGATGGTTTTCATCGTATGTCGATAACAGATGTCAGACAGTGGTGCTTAATGGCTATATGTCGAGAGCTATGTACATTCCATCGGGAGTTCCTCAGGGTTCTTTGTTAGGGCCACTTTTGTTTAATATTTTTGTTAATGATATTTCCTCTTGTTTTCTAAATTCAAAAATTTTAATGTATGCAGATGATATGAAGATACTTAGTCAAGTAACGACCATTGAGGACTCGCACCAATTACAAGATGATCTGGATCGATTTAATAATTATTGTGTTACAAATAGGTTGGACTTAAATGTATCCAAATGTTACGTGTGTACGTTTTCGCGTAAACCTAACCCCATTTTCTATGATTACAAAATATCGAATATATCACTTGTCAGAGTCAATACCATCAGGGATCTTGGGGTAACATTCGACTCGAAGCTATTGTTTGATGATCATATTAATAATATAGTTAGCAAGGCTTCTAAAGCTTTGAGTTTTGTTTTTAGAATCTCGTCTGACTTTAAAAACATAAAAACCATTAAGATCCTTTACTGTGCTTTTGTCCGTAGTCACCTAGAATATGCTTCTCAAATATGGAATCCTAATTATAATGTTTATATTAATCGACTCGAATGCATTCAAAAACGTTTTATGAGGTATATTCAATATCGGTCTAATACTTATCTGCCTAGTTATATAAGTCGGTGTAAGAAATTTCATATCCTTCCACTGCAAGAGCGAAGAAGAATTGCTGATCTTGCTTTTCTATTTAGCGTTATGAATGGATCTACAGATGTCCCTGAACTAGTGGGCAAGTTTGGTCTGCGGGTTCCGTCTGTGTTTCTCCGAAGACCACAACTGCTTCATACACCCAGTACAAGAACTGTCTATAGACAAAATTCATATATTATAAGGGCTAGTCGTACCTTCAACTTGGTGTGTCAGGATGTTGACCTGGATTTGTTTACAACTAGCATCCCCAAATTAAAGAAATTGATGAGTAACTGTTTCTTTGACGCGGCTGTTGTCTGAGTACGTCGTACTTTCTCATGGTTATGTACTTATGTTAATAGATGTCATTTATTATTATTTTGGTTCTCACTATTGATATATATTCATTCCGTCTACTCGGTTTTTTTTCTGTTACTGTTTATTTATTGTGTTATAAGTGGAAACTTGTAATTGGCCTTCACTTACGTAGTTTGATGCTCAATTTATTGTACTAGCTGTAAGTTTTCCTTTAAGTAATAAAATAAAATAAATAAAAATAAGTAAGTTGATTATAAAACATGATTAATATGATTAATTACTTACACCAATCAACTGCTGTTAATTACACTGTAAAAGTCGATTGTCACGGTAGCCATTATTGTATTAAACGACTATTACTTTGTGTTTTCGTTAGTTATAACTTTGTTTGTTTTTGGGGACTCTGACAGATTGTATTCGAAACCAAGTGACCAGGGTCGAACTAAATAAGTCGAAATACTGCAACGAATAACCCAACTAAAGTGGTAGTGGACTGCTCATCTTGGCTATGATACCGTGGACCCTTTGGGTGGGCGTGTTTTTGGAATGGAGACCACGACTAGGCAAACGTAAGGAAGGACGTTCTAGGGCTAGGTGAATTAACTTCGCGAAATGGCTGGTAGAAGATGATAAAGTGCTGCCGAAAAAAAACTGCGTGTTATTGGAGGAGCCAATTTTCAGTGGGGGACTGATTTAAGCTAAAAATGATGTTATGTTTACTTTAATAAATTCAATTATATTTCAAGTGTTCATAAAAACAAACCTAAGAACTCAGCTCTAAATGGAGACAAAGAAGAACAAACTATGTCGCCGTAAGTGCACATTAATCTATTTACTAAGATAACTTTGTGGCACGGCAACTATGCAGATTTGTTGGTAAAGCAAAACCACAGCATTGTGAGGTTTGCGGGTTAGTCGGTAACAGACGGTCTCAATATCAGACGAGAAAATAACAATCAACGTGACATGTGTTTGTGTGGGATTATTTTTATATATCTTGCAACCAAAACCACACGAAATGTGATCTAGTTTCTAAGCATGGCTGGCCAAAATACTTTAAAAACATGGCGAAGTAAGCGGCTGTTTTTAGCCGCCTCAAAAAACTTAAGCGTAAAACATATTTTCTCGTGTAGAGCTAAAAATAAATACCAAGCCATAAGACGTCGAAACATTTTCGACGAATAAAATGTTTTGCCGACCAAATACCTCGACATTTTCCGTATGATTAGAAATGTACTGTGATTTTGTTATACACATATAATATAGAAATATTTGGCGTACACACGAGTAACAAGCCGTCTCGGCGTTTCTTTTTTAAAGAATTTACATACATTTCGTTTATTGAAATTCTGGTTACACCGATTCCAATAAAGTTAAGATATGTAACAGTATTTGACGCCTCGAACACGCCAAACGAGGCAAACATGTTATGTTCCTACGTGTTCGAGTATTTCTGTCCACAAAATTATTATTTTCTTCGTGTGAATTTCTGACGCCATTCTTGCAGAATGATTGTGCCTAATTGGCGATAATTTAATAAAACGTATTTTATTGAGTTGCTACGAGGAATGATAAAATTTGCGTTAATATAATTCGGTTCTAGCTTGGTAAAATAATTGCGACGAATAATAATAGACCTTTTACCTAGTTAGGCCAATATTGATGCAGTAAGTAGGTTGCGTGAGTAATTGATTCTTGTTACCTTCAGTTTATCTTGGAAAATAGGTAGTGAAATTCTAAGCCTATTTTAGCCTTTCTTTGCTGTAACTTAATTACTTCTGTACTAGCAAAAGGATCATAGTTTTAATATCGTTACTGTGATCGTTTGTAAAGGTATGATAACTTACCTGGAGTTGCGTCGCCATCTTCCGAAATGACCGCCATGCATGATAAGAAAAGTCAATGAAAGTTTTTACGAAGAATCACACTGTTATCGGCTAGCAACACAAACACAAAATAACTTTGAATGATCTTCCACCACGCACGAGAAACATAACTGATAAAGTGATAACTAAACACGTCTCTATTACCCGGTATTGTCCGCAATATTTGCAATCACAGTAAAATCAAAATCACAACAAGCCCGCGCTAGTTTTACGATTTGTCAATCTGACATTTGTTTTACGTTTCTGGTGCGTCGTCTTCTGTACCTGGTGTTACGTCATTTTGACAGCTGTCACATTTTTGTCCATACTATCCCAACAAGAATACGTAAAGCACGCGCCGCCATATTGAAAATATGAATTCTGAATTTAAAAAAGAAAAGTAAAATAATATTACGAAGGTTGAATTTCGAATTCTGACACCCAGGTATTTTTATTTTATTTTGGCAAGGTAACGTTATTCTTTTCGACCAGATTATTACAAATAATATAAAATCTCTTGATTACGTAAATGTACGAGTACATGAAACTTCTAAGTAAACCTTTTCTTACACGTCGTTTCGTTTCATTAAAGATGATATAGCCCGGGAAAATTAACCCAGTGAAATACGATGAGCGGTAAATTTTCCTGTTTTTTTTTGTGCCCACAGATACTCTTTCAGGTCTACTGATAAACCTACTAAAATTCCCTGAGCCCGTCCTTTTTCTCAGATATTTGCATATATCTCGAAAACCTAAACTATATTCAATTTTGCACAAAATTCTTTTCACAGTTTTTCTTAATTATCAATATTTTTGAAGCTAGGAGCCAAATATGGTGTAATTGATGAATAGTACGAAATAATCAATTCAAACCTGAATGTGTTACGCAAAGTTATTGGCTTAAAACTAAATACATCCCGGGACACTTTTGAAAATATAAAAACATCGGAATGATTTATCAACTTGTAGTGACCGTATTGATTTAAATCTTAATAAATTTAATGAATGTAACATCAGTGACAATACAGATTAAATAGGACTGTCTTTCTCATAGGAGTCCGAAGGTGTTGGAGCTCCTGAACAGAACATCGTATTTTAGTCGCGTTTGGGCTTATTTCATTGCACTGTGACGCTCTTTTGGCATGACCGACTTTCTAGATGGAATCAACAAAAGAAAAATGTTCAATTTTCATAGAAAATGTATTGGAAAAGTTTTTGGCTATTTCAGACATTTCACACGAAATATTCCTTCTAATTTTGCTAATTTTCCCAGGGTAATCTAATATTTATGATTACGTGGTGCATAATATCCACACACACAAACAATACACACATATACGGGGTGTTCACTCTTCAACATCGTTTACATCAACTATTTTAGAAATACAGCCATTAATCCGTCAGCTCCAGCGCCGTAGTTAATCTCTTCTTCATACAAATACTCATAAATACTTCAGTAAACTATACAGCATGACGTCAACATAAAAGGGTAATGTGGAGTAATTAATTCAAAACAAAATATTGGGCTTGCTGAATTAGTAATGGTTGGTAAGTCAATGACCAGATTCGTAGTTAGATATTACAATGATAAATAAGTTGGTACACAACTAAATACGTATACTCTTACTAGTTACACACTTTCTAGCGTTGATATTAACTCGTGTTTTTTTCTTGTGAATAATAAAAATGAACCCTTCAAGAAGCATGACTTTCTATTTTTTTGTACATAAATATATCTTTATTTTTAATAAAACTTTATCTATTATAAAGAGGAAAACTTTGTTTGTATGTTTGATTGTAATGAATAGGCTCAAAAACAACCGGACCGATTTTAAAAATTCTTTCGTTATTCGAAAGCTACATTGTCAACGAGTAACATAGGCTATATAATATCACGTTATGTCCCACGGAAGCGAAGCAGTAACCAAAAACCTAACGTAATGCGGGTGAAACCGCGAGAAACAGCTAGTTTTTAATTAAAGTATAGCAGATGAAATTAGCTGGAAAACATCCTTCTAAATACGAACCATCCTCGTACATTTTATACACGCAAAAAAAATTCAGCATTTAAAATTAAAATTGTATGCAGTCGCTCGTTCTATTGCTGTGGAGGTTCCCGTCATATGAGCGGGATTTTAATATATGAAAGTGTAGTTTAGCGTGAGAGTCCCACGCGAGGGCTGTTTGCAGAGAGTCAATAACGGACCTCATTGCACCTTCAAGCCGCGTTTGCACAGACGGGAATAGAACGCAAATAGCGGCTTCATTTATTAACTAGCTTTTGCCCGCGGCTTCGCTCGCGTTAAAAAGAGACAAAAAGTAGCCTATGTTACTCTCCATCCCTTCAACTATCTCCACTTAAAAAAATCACGTCAATTAGTCGCTCCGTTTTGCCGTGAAAGAAAGACAAACATACAGACAGACAGACAGATAGACACACTTTCCCATTTATAATATTAGTATGGATGTAACTTGCAGATGACCGCTCACTCTTGTTGACTAGTTTAGAGCTAGCTAACTATAATTTGAACTCATCATATTAAAGCTCTAGAATGCCCTGTTCTTGGAACTTTGTGGTCAATGCGACAAAGTAGTATATCTATGTATATTATACCCACAGTACAAGTTAGTATTAGTGGTCACGTTTGTTTAACATCGAGCTAGTTTCAGATCGTGACGAGTTTCATTTGAGTACTGCTGGTGAGTTTCAAATTTCGGTAGCCGGAATTAGTACTGATTTTCACAACAAACTCCTTCACTAGACAAATAATAAAGCAAGCTACCCAGCCACACTCACGATCAACACGTGAACACGTCGTTTATTTCGCGCGCCCTCCCAAACGTCCTGAGCGACCTTCGAACACGTTTTTTCACGTCAAGAACATTCATGTACCCATTAGCGAGGGTGCTGATGTATGGGAACTATTCTAATGGCATGGGAAACAACTCCATTGTGATAGAACAGGCCATAGATCATCTGCTAAGTGGGCTGGGTCTAAGGATGCCACTATGTGGTACACTCTCCAAGTGATTGATATTCCCTTTTTTAGGCGCTTAGTGCAGTACACAACAGAATGAAAATGTATTGGGATCAACGCCTCCTTTTAGCCCAAGATAAATAATTTACATGTTGAAGTGAGTTATGGACATGGGGTCTGAAAGCACTTATGGATTTAGGCAGCTTTAGGCGCCTACGTAGACATCTATTTTTAAAAGCTATAGGTATATAATTGACCTTAGTTTTCTAGGTTAAGTGTGTAAGGATTTTCAAGGCTAGGCTTAAATTACGAAAATTTGTCTTAACTTTTCGCGCGACCTTTCAAGAAATAATCTAAAAACGGTAGGTATAGCGGCTTTGACTAAAAGACATCTACAATTAGAGCAAGCGATGTGGAAAATTAGTAACTCCTACCATCCCTGCTTTAATTAACATTTTGTTCCAAAAATCAGTGTAGACCCAACTAACAATTTAACGTCGTTAAAAAGTTTAGTAAACGTTATCTTAATTCCATTGATCGTAATACCTAAGTCGCACTAACGTTATAATAACGTTTACTAAACGCGAAAATGGCCCCAGTTATACGACCAACATTGTCGTTTAATGGACATACAAAAGTCACAAGCTGACCTGGTTACGTCATTCAAAAGTCGTATGAACGTTATGGAATTACCACTTTCGTCGCGCAGAAGTCGCATCATAACTTTATAACGGCTCGTTTGTTGTATTGTCGTCATACAGGTGTTTTTGAATGACTAAAACGTTTTATTTGAGTCAAGGAACAACACCTGTAAGACTTATTCATTTTTCTTGTGAGTGACACGCGTTTGTGGTATTGTTACGAAATTTGGGTGCAAAAAAATAATCAAGACAGTAAAAGGTAAGTGTAATTTAACTTTTATTTATATATCTCGCTAATAATTGTATCTGTCTCTCTTGTCGTTTAGTTCGACGGGGCATTAAAGTTTTATGATAATATACCTATGTGTTTCTAATTCAGATTTTCATGCCCCCTCGCAATTTTGTGTTTAAATGATTCTATTTTTATTAATAAAAATAAGTTTCGTTCTTAAATTGTAGGACATGTTGCTTTTGTCACACGTTTATCTATTTATGACGTTGTAAAGACATAAAGTCGTATTAGGGTTATTTAAAGACCATGCAATACGCCATGACAGCTATAGTTATTAGGGTTCCTCATAAATTTTAAGCCCATTTCATATTGTTCACAGTAAAACTGCAGAGCAGATTTCAAAACATTCAACACATTTAACATTCAAGTCAGTTTTATAAATCTGAAAGTATGATCATTCAATATTTGGATATAGATAAATTTCTTACGAGAGCAGATTTTCGACTTCTTAATAGATTGATTTGGCCATGGAAAAGCACTCATTTTATACTATCGGAAAAGTGCTATGGTTGCCACAGTAGCATTGACTTTCATTCACTGCGGCCATTTCATTTCATTATATCAAATAAAAACAAAATTGGAGATTTATTGCATTTTAAGGATTTTTGGTGCCACAACTGCTTTAATTTTACCGTGTACAATCATTTTTTGCAAGATGAATGTGATTATTGTTTCGACTCAGTTCCTGAAGGAATAAAAAAATAGTTTTACCTATTATACCTTCAATTACAAAAGTTCTCACTCAACTTTTTTTTATTCTGTCTCTTAATCATGTGTAAATTTAAATACATAAACATTCGATAAGGAGTTTCTATTCTATTCAATAAAATCATATCCACATCTAAATACAATTTAACAACTGAGTATAGGTACTTAAACGAAAGTATAGCATCACACAACTTCCACGTCCCGCCCGCGCCCGCGCCTGCATTATGCCATTAGTATCAAGACATCTTTCACCGTGAGTGAACGCACGCAAGTCACTGACGCTCCGTCACGCAGTGTCGGCCGGGAATATTGGTTAGTTTTTAAACATTTATAAAACACTACACTTATAAGGTAGAAATACTTAATTGGTAATATGCATTTTTAAATATGCTTATGTATTTTTCTATGCTGAAGTACTTATGTTTCCTGAAATGAATATTTATGTTTCCTTCTTGATTCTACGTACCTATATTTATTATTAAAGGTACTTTTGTATACCTACCTATAGGTTGGCATGGCACATTACTTACAGATAGTTATAATTTTAAATAAATGTAGGCGTAAATGCGTTTGTGGAGACTCAAAATGCTTCGATGTACCCGCGGACTCTGCGCGCCTGCCTCTCGTCCCTCGTCAATAACGCTGAGGCCCACCAATGGTCCACTGTGAGTCGCCGCTCCGCCGGGTGATAATTGCCGGGTCAATATAGTATATTAAATATATTTATATTTAGCGTGGAAATAACTATACTCAAATTTAAAATATAATTGATATAATATGAAATCGCGAAAATAAGCCAGCTGTCATTACTGAACAGCTGATATTTTTTTCGCGATTTTGGCTTTGCTCCCATAATAAAAATTGTTTATCATCATGAGCACAATCACGTGTTTAGTATCTTACAAATAGTAATAAATTTATAGTGTATTTCCACTTATTATTTAGTACATTACTTAAATAAATATATACATATAGTTCTCGGAGCAAGCATCGATTATCTTAAATACTAATGGTTGTTATTATTATAGAACACTTAACGAATTTAGAGAGGTACAACTAATTCGAGGTGGATCTACATTGTTTAGTTAGTTAGTATTATAATCTCGGTGGCAAATTGATTCCATCCCATGATTATTGAGTTGTCACAGTAATTGGTATTTTTATTAAATATGAGCTTGGAGGCATTTGCCTTCCAGTCGCGCGTAGACTTCGCGTGGTGTCCTAGTCTAGGCTGTCTCTTAAAAATAAACAAGGATAGAAGATTGCAACTACTGCGCAACTTGAAGACAAAACTTGCGTATGTTAGTCTGGTATCATAGTCAGTCATGTGAGTTAAGAGAGAGTGATTTGGTAATGGTGCCAATTCTCTTGTTTTGCAAACATAACTAAATTTAAGTTAAATGCATCTTTATCTTTCCATTTCTTAAAGAAAAGGATAGAAGATACATTTTAGTTTAATCTTGTTAAATTAGACAATGCCTGAATTTAATTGGCGTATAGTCGCCATGTTTTAAAGTCGCATCTAAATTATCTATGGAGTGACTAAATTTGACAAAAGTTAACTAATATTTTCTCTTCTGTCCTTATCATAATGAAATGGAAAGACAAAGACGCACTCAACTTAAATTCAGGGTTAGTGAGTGTGTAAACAAGGGAAACGGCGCCATTATTTGGTATAGATGTCGTATAATTTGTTTTTCGTTTTTGCAGCATAAACATGCCTTACAAAATAATTCAAACCAAGGAACGAGGAAAATTCATCCTCTCAATTATCCCTGATAAATGGGAACAAAATGGAATATTACACTGGCCAAGACGAAGAGTGGAGGACTTGTTAGAACAAGATTCATCTTGCCCTGATGATTCTTGGCTCAATATGAAGTGTCAGGTCAAGAGGACCGGATTAATTTCAAAACAAAGCGCAGAAGCAGAACTAGGCAATATGTTACAGGAAAGTGACACGGAAACTGAAGGAAGTACACCACTAACGTCCAATGCAAATCTTATAAATGTTGCTCAAAACCACTTTGACGAAATTATAAGCACCTGTGAAACAGTAAGTACCAACATTATTATTACTAAGCCTGTGCCCAAGTACTTCCTTTATCGCGGGTCTGCGGATGGCGAGCGATGGGTAGCTCGCCGCCCGGCTAGGACCAGGCCCGCGTCGACGACGGCGACGCTGCGTTAGTGTTCCACGCGCGTCTCAAAGATAAGTCAGCATGAGAAGGGACCCCAACAGGGCCAACGCCTGCCGGGGTTGCGAAATGTTTATAATAGTTACCGTGACCCCGGAACATAAAGGGCAACCGAAGGAACATGAGTGGGTTTTAGTCAGTAAAAGCCTGACACGCCCTCCCGCCGCACCCAGGACGGGAGCAGTCATTTGATGATTTCCCACCCCCCAAATAAAATTGCTTTCTTTATATTTAAATAAATAAATATCCTGGGACATCTTACTCATGGCCATCTGATCCCAAGCTAAGCAGAGCTTGTGTTGTGGTAATCAAACAACTGATTAATTACTTACATATTGTAGATAAATAACACCCAGACACAGAACAAACAATTATGCTCATCACACAAAGTTTGTCCTGGGTGGGAATCGAACCCACGACCTCTGGCTTAGCAGTCAGGGTCACTGGCCACTAAACCAACAGGCCCGTCAATTTTTCAATATTTTACTTCTTAATTTCAAAATTGATCATTTGATGCTATATGTTTACTTCAATTACCAGAAAGAAGTACTTGCCAACTTGTTTATAATAAAATTCAGACAATTAAATTGCAAGTCCATAAAAATACGTATTTTAAACACTTTGTCTTCTATGTTCAGGACAAAACTTTTGAGGCACCGATCGAAGAAGGGACAGCTAATAATGAACAAGCTAATAGTTTTGTCTACGAATACCTTTCTGATATTCCCCAAGCAACAGAGCAGAATGCTACCTTGCAAGTGCAAACCGAAAATTCTCAGATTACCGAAGCAATTACAAACATATTAGAAATCACCAGAACGTTACAACAGAACCAACAAACTATTTTGGATTATGTTAAAATCATGGAAGACAAAGTATTGCGTAAGTTATCATTTTTAAGTACACAGGTGGACACAATTGCTGAGCGTAATATGATGATTGACAAAAAAGCCGAAAATGTGACGTTTAAGATAATATCTAACCAGGATGAATTAAAAAACTTTGAAAAACTGATAGAAAATCCAACGTGTCTATCAGATATTAAGACTCAACTATCTTGTGTATGTGGAAAGGGAAAAGGCCGAGGAATTAGTAATGCTTATTCGTTAGCAGATACTATGTTTACGAGGCATTTTATGACACAATGTTCTTGGGGCGGCGGTTCAAAGAAAGAGAATAGTAAACTTTGCTTCAAATCCTTCACAAATACCATTGAGTTATTCTTTAGCGTCATTCATGAATCGGATGCTGATTACACAAAGAAAGAAAATGAAACATTTTTCAAAAATATAATGCGCCACTCAGTCAGTAGAAATAAACAAAATATTCAAAGAGCTGCGTCCAGTAGACGTAGATCGCAAAAACAACCAAAACTGCCGACTGCTGTTTTAGCGCCAACAGCTAACAATCATCCATTAACTATCGCTACAGAAAACATAGTTGCATCAAAAGAGCCTTCACCCATAGTAAACAATAATGGTTCATCGACTAACAACACTTACAGCATTGTTGCTTCAACCCAGCCAGCATCAGCTACTGACTTCAATGATTTTTTAACTGACCCCACCACAGATTTGTAATTAGATTTAATGTTCATTAATTGATGAAAAAAAAATACGGCGTTATTTATTGTTTATGTTTAACGTACCATACTAAAAGTTGATTTTTATGGTTGTATGGTAGATCGAAAAGTTTCTTGGCAAAGGCTATTTAGTTTCACAGTCTGAAAGACTGACCTAATTAGAGTTTGTGCACTGATCAACTTATAATCTTGAAAAAAATAGACAAGTTGGTAGGTCTATGTCCAAACAATGTGATTTGAATTTTTTGAAATATATTTAACGAAGATACTTAAGTATGAAAGTAGTGATATTTTTTTGTTGTAATGATTAAACCAATTATTTAAGACTGAATAGGTAGTACAAAAAATCTTGTTCTCGTACGTTTAGTTTTTATTTTTTTTAATTATTTTTAGTTTAAGATAAGATAAAACAAAAGTTAATTAATACTCATCGTATGTGATTTCATATTTCAAAATATAATTCAATACTAGTTATCTACATGTGTACAAAATTAATTAAACTGTCGAACACACGTGATTCGAGACAATAGAAAGACAATAGCAGCGCGACAGTCGGCTGTCGAAAGGTTAATCTTTCAAAGACCAACCGACAGCCGACTGTCGGGCTGCTATTGTCTTTCTATTGTGTCTCGAAATCCGTCCATTCTAAGCTTTAAACCAATTTTTTAAGACTGAATAGGTAGTACAAAAATCTGGTTACCTTTCAACGACCAATAGACAACCAGCTGTCGGGCTGCTGTTGTCTATCTATTGTGTCTCAAATCACGTGTGTTCGAAGGTTTAAGTAATTTCAATTTGTACAATTGATTTTGAGACGGATAGCATTGATTTTTGTTCAACTTGTTTGAGTCTTACTATATTCTTAGTTGAGTAGATAAAAAAAAGGTAATAATGAATACTCATCGTATGTGATATAATATTTAAAAATATAATTTAAGACTAGTTACCTACATGTGTACAAAAGTAATTGCCATTGTCAAGTATTGTCATTACAAAGACCCAAATCAATGATTCATGACTGAATAGTACAAAATTATTCCACAAGTAGGAATTTACGCACTGTTTTTTGATAATAATATTATTATTATATTTTCATAATTATACTAATTACTGTGTATCGACACATTCAAATATTGCATGCATATTTATCGCGATATGCATTCAATATTTGGCTTATGATTTTGAATGTTAATAAAAAGACTTAAAAAAGTAGTTTTATATTTTTTTTATTTTAAATTAATCCTTTACAAAGTATGGATGAGAGGTATAAAATATACACGCTCATTATGCGGAATGCAAACAATTTTACATTTGATATTCTTAATAAGATACGTAGATTTTGATTTAATGGTGTTATTCACATCACACATATAAATACCAATAAATGAAGATTTCATTGGAGCTTCAAATGCATCAGTGCAATTCTCCAAGCTATTCCCATTGATCTGTATATTTCTATCATCATTATTTATCGACAAAATTTCAATGACTTTATTTTCTGTACTTAAAAACCATTTATTGTGACTTTCAGTTGACAAAACATAATTTTTTAAATGGATAATTGGAACAATACCGTTTTTATTTCTTTTAGTACTATAAAAAGGATAGGTAGGTGAATTTTGGTCCTCACAATTTTGCAATTCTAAATGTCTTTGCTCTGTAAGTCTTTTTGCAATTTGGCTTAAAGGTTTGTTTCCCTGTCTTACCATTTTTTTTATGCTAAAAAGTTTATTTTCAAACGGGTAAGCATTGAAGTTTTGCAAAATACCAAATCTTTTCACTTCGTCTATCAGGTGACAAAGATTATGTACATTACTAGTCAAATATTCTTTGCCATAAATCTTGGCGTACATTATAATGAAGTACTTTAACATTTCTTCTGCAAGTCTAAGGTACGTAAAATGTTTCTCATTAGAACATACAGTAATGGCGCAAAAAAAAGTTAAAAAGTGGTAGTATACTTCAAAAGACAACACTTCCTTGAGAATAATGAAGCTAAGGTACATTAGAAATGTGTGAAATTCAGAAGCTTTCCAATATGCCAGGACTTCCAAAGATCTAATGGACCTATGAATTTCTGTCGGCAATTTGCAAGAAAGTAAGAAATCTGATATTTTACATATATCTCTAGAGCACAACTTCGTCAAGTTTTTGTTCCCAAAATTACCATCTCGCCAACCCATAAGCAGTCTTTTTGTTATACCTAAGTCTATTAAATGTAAAGAATCACCAACAGGTATATCTTCAATCATATCCATTGATTCCAGCTGAAGTAGAGGAGAATCATACTTATGATGATTCCCATATTTTTTTGATCTGAAATCAGCATCATTGCGTTTTGGACAATCAATTTTAGAAAAAATAACAGTGTGGGATATTTGCGAGTACTCTCCAACTACTGTACATTTTAAGCATCCGTGCTTTCCATTAAAATTACAAACTCCTGAAACAATTTTTTTATTGTTAAATAAAAATAAATAGAATATCGCATTAAATTCACTTCTAATGAGCTTGTTACCTTTGATTAAAGCTCTAGCTGGAGAATCGCAAATAAAACCCTTAATTTTAATTGTGCAGATTTTTTGAAGGCCTTTTTTTGTTTTAATTTCCATAGGATTTTGAAGAAGATTTTTCAACTCCGCCACAAGATGTGAAAAATAAGCTTCTAGGTCGCTTGGTTTTCCTGTTCCTTCATAAATACCAACAACAATTGGTGAGAAATATCTTTTTTCATAAATTTGACAAAGTATAGGCCATACTTGATGTCGTGAACTTTTATAAAGAGGGAGACCATCTATGTTAAAAATCAATGAGATTGTATTTGGAACGTCATCCATATGTTCTAATGTTTCTTTAAGTTGCAACGTTAAGCCATTATGCCAATATTTACCAGTGCCCACTGAAAAAAACAATAAATTGATGTCATTTGTTCTGAGAAGAGTTCTAGGATCGTTAGGAACAATGTTAGGAAGTCTTTTGTTCACGAGTCCGCTTAAACTTTTGAGGGCATGATGAGAAATGTTAAATTCAATAGCCCATTTTTTCAAATCCTCTCGAAACGTATCGTCTTTGTCATTATCTGTATCGGAAGAATCAATTATTGATTCTCTGGTGCTTGAAAACTCTGAATGATCGCTATCATAGTCGCCTGAAAATAAAAAACGTAAGTATAAATTGACTTTTTAAAGAAAATCAATAAGATAAATAAAATAGTAGGTAGCAGGTAGGTTTTCCATGCTCTAAATAAATAAATAAAATACTTACCAAAATAAATAGTTTTTCAAATTCATATTACTGATAAAATTACACTTAAGAATAAGTACACGACCCGTCAAGGTATAGAATTCAAACAAAACTAAAACAAATAGCTTTTCCTAAGAAACATGGGTCGACCCAAAATCAAAAAAGAAAAATCGACCCATGTTTTTAAGGGAAAGTTAATAGTTTTGATGGATACTTTACCACCTTGACGGGTCGTACACTATTAAGATTACACCATATTTACTTGAAGCTTTATACACTAAAAAAATCTTACCATTTCTTACCACAGCCGAACCACTAGGAACACTTTGAACAACGTCAACTGTAAACAAAACATTATTTTCGTAATTTTTTTTTTATTATTTGTATAGGATGTAAAAAAATTGTTGGCACAACTTTCAGGGGTGATCCTACCCAGGAAACTGAACAACTTTCCCTAAGAAACATGGGTGAAAATATAAAAAAAAAAAATATGTTTTGCTGGCGATTTTTTTAAAATGTACCTACTGATTAAAAACGAATAATTCAACACAACATTTACTGATAAATAATGAATTCAATATCGGAAAAAACCACACACAATTTTTTTATAGAAATAAAATAAATATTGATACTGAACCTTCTTGTTGTTCATGTGTTGTACACTTTTCTTCTTCAACATAATTTGTTGGTAATGCTGCGGTTGTTGACGTTGTACTTCTTAATAACAGAAAATCTCGATTTACTTTCCTTTTGAAAGTTCCACTACGTTTCAATCTTCTCCACGAAGTTTTTGCTTCCATTTTTCGTAGTTATAATTTAATCAAACGTTCCGTAAATTTATATGTCGGCGTAGACGTTTTAAAGGTCAAAACCTGACTTAAATGCGACTACAAGTTTGATTAAAGTCAGGGCATGACATTAAACGGACATCATGTAATATATAGGTTATATTTGAGTATTAAATAAACAACTAAGTCATTTAAGAGTCTCCGATTGACCGCTGTTAAACAGGATAGTGATAGTTATATAAACGTCACTGTGAAAACGTCTATACAACTGCTACATTACATAGATGTCATATAAAGGTTTTTCAAAGACCTAATTTGGTCAGTTCAAAACGTTTAATGGACTATAACGTTAGTATGACTATTGCGTTGTCGTACAAACGTTTTAGCTAAGACTGTAATATAACGTCGTTTAGTTTAGTCTTACCAACGTTGCTACGACCAGTTTATTATGACATATTTGTCGCACGACTAATAAGTTAAATTAAAGACGTCTAAAGGACCTAGTAGTCATCTCACTATCATTATAAGACTGCTATCCAACTTTATGTCGTATAAGTCAAGACTTATATGACGTTTTTGTTTGTTGGGGACAACCCTAGGAGAATCTTGGGGTTCGCTCAAGGCCATAGACAAAATATCATAGAGTGCGGGAGTGAAGTACTCGGCTATAAATAAAAGGAGATGTCAGAACGACTGCTTTATAGATATCGATATGGTAACTAATTGAGCAATCAATCCGAGCAATTGCTTCCAGTAATTACTGAAAGAGATCGCACATATTAGCCGTAGTAATAAATATTCATTCCACGTAATATGTAGCTTTGTCTTTCACGCATTGCCTGTGTATGTGCGTTTTATATTAGTTATTATGTCTGTTTCAGTAATTACTGGATATTTACAGGATGCTGTTACAATATATTACGAACTAATTATTAATACTAAGTAAATTGCTGTACAAGCTTCAATTGTTTTCCTCGTTTTTACTTTGAATCGGCTAGTATTGATATGGACTTAGTCTATTAAGCGCCCAAAATATGTAATTAAAAAAATTTGGACAATATACTTCTTAATAGCTTAAAAAATGTTATAAGCCTCTAACATCTTAACCTTATAACAGTTTTATCTAAGTATATAACTAAGTTTGTGAAGTTCATATCTAAACTACGCAATATAAAACAAAAGCGAAGGCTTAGTAGGCAGGCGGAGTATTAGCAAAGTGCTGACGCAGGGCTCAGCTTACCTTTCCACCACAACAATACCATCTCCCTCTAAGATACAACGAGGAGTAAAGAGTAATTAATAAATAACTGTTTATTATAACATCTCTAATTCTTGAAAACCAAAATTCAAAATTCATGAAAGGTCGATATTTTCATCAAACGAAACAAACTCTGAACAAAGTCATAATTCCTCTGACATTTCGTATCCCTATAAAAGCTGTAGTTACAATTTAACAGGGGTGTAAGTGGCCTTATAACACCTTCAGGGTCAAAGCCAACCTTACCTACACGTGGTACACCCAGCTGATTTACTGACGAGGCTCTGACGGCCCAGGTCTCTTCAGCATGAGGAGACCTTCGCAGTCATACCGCATATATTTGTGTTATGAATCTTTCTTCGATTGAGATATTGTACAATAAATAAACATGTTTATGGTAGAATTGTGGTGTCTTTTCCACAAAAGCCATTAATTAAGAGTTGAAGTTGAAGTACAATTTGACAATAGTATTCTAAAAAAAGTCAGTCTCGTACAGAAACTCAGAGCAGACTTAGTCTATTGTCACACGTACACAAAAAGGCGACAAAAACGACTTATTCCCAAAAGCAACCCACAAAGTTCATCGACCGAACCTTTTCCTTGACAAAATCATAGAGAATCACCTCTTCAAACACTAGTGATGCGACCCGTCCCATTCATTACACGTAACGATGTTGACAGCCAGTGATCGTGCGGTAATCGTGTCGTGATCGTGTCGCCTTGATTATTGTTTGCGCATAAAATCTTATGAGCAAGATAAGTGGTTATGTTTGCGATGGCTCATTTGTTTGCCTAGTTCGGGATATCGAGGGGACGCGGGATATTAGATGATGGATAAGTTATCACGGGATTGTGACCCTTCCTCTATGAGTTTACGTGTTTAGTGGTTATTGCTTAATAAGTTTTTTTTGACCACATAGGTTTTTTTTGCGCTTAGTAGTATTTTAGGCTAATTTACGGATCTTTTATCTAAATATATGTAGATATATAATTATCTAGATATACATTGTACAATACATTATATTTTTACACAGAGTGTATTCATATATTTATTACACCTGGTCGTTTATCTTTACGTATATACAAAAGGTACTCGTATGTTTTGTGTTTATTCACGTGTACCGAACATAATTCACTAAAGCACCTTTCAAAAGCTCACGCGAAAAATTACTCTCGTCCATTAGTGAAGGGTGTTAAAATGGCAAAGTTTTCCTTTTAAATAACGCTGTATTTCAGCAAATTGTCACGCATTTACAATTGTTTGTCAGCCGGTTGTTTTCCGCTGAGATCGCGTGACAAACGAGCCCCTCCACCGAACTGTCTTAGTAATCAATTAATAACAATGAGCGGGACGCTTTCGCCACATCGTCTGCCTACTCCGCGCCCCCCGCTCCCCCCGCGCCCCCAGTCCCGCGCCCCCGAAGAGTGGTGGTGAACTGATGCTAGATCATCGTTTATATCTGTCGACGACAAGCCACCTTCACAACTGATATCATTAATTCACCCACAACTGATCCGAGACGGTTTTTGTTTGCTCTTGTTTTTCAGCACTCTGGCGAACAGGATATTAAGTTAAAAGTAAATAACAGTACCAAACTAAAATAAAATTAGTCCCCAACTAAAAGGTTACCCTAAAATAGTGTCAAACTAGGTATCAGCTGTAAAGCTCTGTCTGGGCAAACTATTAAAGCTAAAACCCGTTAGCGCACAATATTTGTTCGCGATTTAAACTTATATTACTCCAGTTTCATTCGAGATAAAGAGAAATGTACCAATAAAAGTGCACAGTTTGACCGTTTCATTAGTGGCAGAGTGCCAGCTAGCCATAAATAGTGGTTCACCACAAATCAAATAAATTTGAATGTGAAAAATTGCCCGTCTGTAGCCGGCCAGCATCCCTCACACTAGAGATTTGTACTTTTTGTTATTTTATAGCAGTTGTATGAGAGAAGTTGACCTAGTTCATTTTGATGTTAATAATGCAACTTGAAACTGCCTCTTATTTTTATTATAAACAAGCTTCAGGTCGCAACTTCTACCTCAGGGAAGACAAGTATAAGATGAAACACTATGTTCAAAATTGAAATTTATTTTTTTTATTTTTGCATATCTTGGGCTATTTTTTCCTATAAAAGTAGCCCAAGTTTGTTCTTATAAACCCGAAGGACCCGTCGAAATCAGCTCTGAGACTAGCCGGAACCAATTGATAAACAAAAAAAAGGTTCTGATTCAGTTCTCTGTATGAAAAGAGGTGTTTGCATTGCAATGCAATGTGATAATAACGGTCATTGTTAGTCTTCATCAAAGTCAAAACGATAATCTCAGTAACAAATACTTGTACGAAGTTTATTACCTCTAAGTAGTACCACAGCGCACTACTTATTTGTATGTAAGTCTTGCACAGTTCTGAACAGAGTGGGAACCGCAAACTAGTTCAATACCGCGGGTGCGACTACTGCCCGCCTCGTGACTCGACCAAGTTGTTCGGCTTTTTGCTAACTTTACTTGTTCTGCTTCACTGGTGGTAGTTCATTAACCTTCGTTAAACTTGGGTATAAACAGCTTATAGCTTTGTGTATGTTATGTGTTGTTGTAGAAGAGATAACAAAATATTCTGCAGAAATTTTAGACTTAACTGATTGTGTGCTCAATTTTTTTTTAAAATAATAGGCTTGTTTGAAATCTATTCTGCATGGTTCGTTACTCAAACATGTTCGTTACACAATAATAAAAAATAATAATAAAAAAAACCCATTGCATTGTGTAATAATAGGTTAACTGAAACCATATATGTCGAGAGAGACTGGATCCTGCGACACAGGGTATCCTAGTGCGGGATCCAGAGTCAATCAAATTATTATTGTATAATCGTGACACAAATAAATTTATTATTTTTTATTAAATTTATTAATTTATGTTGATTTATGTTTAGTTTTTTAAAGAGCCGATAAACCCTGCTCAAGACGGATTGGCAAATCTAGCAACTTAATACATCCAAAGGCAACCTATCTTTAAGCCACTTCTCTGCTTTTCCGTGGCTCACAATTTTTTACAACTATACAAGACTTTATTAAAAAAAAACCTGTCTACATTGGTACAACAACAAAAGTACAAACTAATACAAATGATTATAACGATGTTTGAGTAAAACAAACGAAGTTTACGCTTCTTTGATTTCCCAAATGTATTGTATACAAATGCTCTGTGTACAATTGTACTTTGTATAAACCGTGTTCGTATACTGTTTGCGGTCGCCGCACATACACTGGTAACCAAAGATTACGATAATTCAATTTTATTTCAACTATTAGCTGGTAACTGTAAATTTAACTATAGTTTAGTTTATTTATATATTTGATTATATTACTTTAAATTACAAAACTAGGCTTTGATTGATAACATTTCGTAGCACCCGCGTAGCGTCCTGCTACGACGTAGACTGTGTGCTACAAACATTCGTCTTCGTTTAAAATAAATTATTAAATCTAACTGCGAAGTTTGTAATTATTATCAACATCACAGAATACGGTAGTTTCCACCATTATCAATTGACGTACTTTTTATGAGCTGTCAAAACGCCATTCTTCAATAGATTTTGTATGGCAATGGCGACTTATGACGTCACTGAAATAACAACTCAGTTGACTATCTATTTATTGATTTCAAAACAACTAAAAATCAAATTAAAATCAAATTAAAAGTAAATAGATATGGTACTTTTTCCTGTATTTTCTGCGAAATAGCCACAGTATTGATAATTTCTAAATACAGCTCAAGAAATTAATCAACTAACAACTAGTTAAAGAAAAAGAAAGCATAAAGCTCTAATTTAAAATTGTTGTACACTACTCTGGTACCTAATCCCATGCTTCAACGTCCGCAACTTAGCGTGCAACAGAGCAACGCGCAACGAACTACCGCGCAACTTGTAACCAACCCATCAATGGACTTTAAAACACGAGCCATTGTACGCGACTCGTTACTTCCTGAATACTTTCAGCTGAACGCCTGGAAAGAAGTTTCGATGAGATTCCACTAGTTTACTACTTGCTAGAAAACTTAGTTACGTGGCCTTTGATCCCGTTGTAGCGGATGCTGACTATCGCTGCGGAATGTTTACAACTATGTCTGGATTAGCAAGGTAGGCTTAGCTACTAGTAACTAACTACCTGGATCACCCAGCTTTGTCCGGTTCTTTTTACAGACACAACACGAACGCCTCTACCATCAATTTCGTTAAAAAATATTTATTCAAAACTTTAAGTAGATTAGACCAAGGAATCGCGTTTTTTACTATAATTTTTATTTTCTGTTTTTTTAAGGGGTATAATTTTCCGGGGTTGCGGAATGTTTATAATAGTTACCGTGACCCCGGAACATAAAGGGCAACCTAAGGAACATGAGTGGGTTTTAGTCAGTAAAAGTCTGACACGAAATCATCCAATGACTGCTCCCGTCCTGGGTGCGGATGGAGGGCGTGTCAGACTCTTACTGACTAAAACCCACTCATGTTCCTTCGATTGCCTTTTATGTTCCAGGGTCACGGTGACTACTATAAACATTCCGCAACCCCGGCAGGCGTTGGCCTTGTTGGGCCCCTTCCTGTGCTGACTCCTTCTCTTTGAGGCGCGCGTGGAACACTAACGCGCCGTCGACGCGGTCCTGGTCCTAGCCGGGCGGCGAGCTACCCATCGCTCGCCATCCGCAGAACCGCGCCTACGGTGGCCGGTAGTCGTCCTGCGACTCTCGACGTGTTCGCCTGGGTCTTAGTCCGGGACGAGAGGCTCGTCGTTGCCTCTCGCGCGCCGCCGCTTCCTTCTCTAGCATAACTGCTTCGCAGAAGGAGGCGACGGCATCCCATTCCGTCTCGCCCCGCAGCATGGCCTGAACCAGCGCCGGGCGCAAAAGGTCACCGCCGCCGAATATTATGTAACTTGACAATATGTACCTATTATGTTGCTTATTTCAAATTATTTACTTTATAAGCCTTCTTTATTATAGCTTAAACTATTTTCATGCCCTAAGTAAAGGTGGTTTAGTAGAACGTAAGAACTACAATATGTACTTATTTTCAGTGCAAACGAAGAACAGCTACCTATTTTATTCTAAACTACAGTTCGGTTTCAGTGCTGCAGATATAAATAAACTTTACGTGTTTTGTGAGAGGGAATACCATCAAGTAAAACTTAGTCTTAACTCACACAGAGACTTTTGTAAAACTGTCGCAATGTTTGTCTTAAATGGTAATGAGTAAAATAATTACACATATAATTCGATCAGTACTTTCAGAGATACAAGTGGTATTGATGTTGGTATAGATGCTGAAAACGCAAATAATACATTTTTGCGTAATTATATAATTAATTAAGTATATTTCGCCCATCCAATTTTGGGAAATGTTCAACTTTATGAAACGTTTCCACTGTCTGCGGTTAACTTTGCTCGAAATAGATACGGTAATGTTGATCTTTTTGAGTTCAGAAATTAATTATTCTTTGATTCGTTTCAAATTACAACTTTTAACAAATTAAACAATCAGTTGAAAGTAAAGGATGCTGAGCAGTAACAGTTGGACTGAGTTTGTGTGGCTGGTACCACGCCTACTTACTACACCCAACTCGACTTGCGATCTGTCTGTACTGTCGGTGATAAAAATCGTTAAATTAAAATATGTCCAATCTTTATTACTTAGTATTAAAAAAAAAAAGATTTGACTTGCACTGTTTGTGCGTAAGTTGTCCGCAAAAAATATTCAAATCTTGCAAGCCATTTTCCGATTACTTCCGCACTGGGATTACGTATCTTGCAAAATCCGAGCGATCGCGATAATTTAGCAAAATAAACGTCAATTCAAAATACGTCATGTCAAAGAGCAATCTAGCGATAGTGCTGCCTCTGTGGAGCAATCAGTTAACTAAAATATGCATTTTTCGTTTGGCGGTTTCGTATTTAGTATGGTTTTTTAGAGCAAAGTTAAGTTTTTTTTGTTAAAGGAGATATTTAATTAGTTCCAGCGATTGCTTCTTTATCGTCATCGTAGCAATAAGTGCATTAGAACAATCAGCGAGCGATTAGCAATCGGTTCATACATAATACGATTTTTTTTGACGATCGCGCGGTGATCGCGCGATCACTGCGCAAATATTGCTCATTGCTGTTTCATAGGTAATAACCCCGCCGGTTATCCGATTGAGCTGGGCATACTTATGCATGTCCCATAATTTAGTCTTCGTATTATTTTAGTTAAAATATTTTAGCCTTAGTATTAGTAAAAGTAAACTAAAATAAATTACTTCTATTATTGCTATTCTTATCAATACTTCATATATCTTGAATCATAGGCGATGAATTCAATGGTTAAAGTAAGTAAGTTAAAATTTAACAGTGGCTAAACAGTTTCAATTAAAATAAAACTTCACCCAAGGTTCACCGCAAAACGGATAAATCGCAGGTGCGATTGATTAATGATTTTATATCCGAATTTCCTTTAAACTGGTGCTCAATAATTAATTAAAGGTGCTGTAGACATTTGAAATTCATTTATTTTATGAACGCCGGGTATTTTACGATGTTATATAAAAGTTGCGAGAATTACTCCGGACAGCGCGGCTGCCCACGTAGATGTAAACCCAGCGGAATCGGATGCGGTCAGGTGGACCCTGACCGCATCTGCTGGTATCCTCTCTGATGTGGATATTTATTAATAAATTTTATCTAGAAAGAAATTTTCAAGCATTTCTTTATTTACACAAATAAAATTAAAAACTGACTGACTGATTGTCGATAATACGGTATTTGACACTATTAACCGATAAATCTAAGACATAATTTTTATAATATTTATCTTTTTATTAGACCTAAGCATAGGATTTGTTTTTAATTTACTGTAAAATTGGATTTTTAATTGCTTTGAAATCAATAAATAGCCAATAGGGTTGCTAGCTTGTGACGTCACAAGGTGATATTGCCGTTCAAAATCTATTGGAGAATCACGTTTTGACAGTTCATACAAAGTACGTCAATTGATGATGGTGTCAAATACCGTAGTATCAACGTACAGCCCAAATCGCTGGTTCTAACTTCTTTTCTCTGGTTCTGGTTTTTACTTGTAGGGTGTGTTCTTTGTGAAAATTTCGCATTTCAAATGCTACGTAAAACTAACACAAGAAATGGAACTTAGTCGCTAACAGTACACCGTGGGTTGTGAGAAAACCATTTGAGTGGAAGTTCGAAGTCGCGTGGGACGGCAGAGGAGGTATCTTAACTAGAACACTTGACAAACACAACTGTTTGGAATGAAACCACTTTTCATTCAGCCCCGACAGACAGTTCAGGAATTATTCACGCCCACAGACACGTGAATACACAATTACACGCCCATTCATTCTCGTGTCATTACCACCGTTGTTGATCGAGCTGCACTCGATATTCTAGGCGCACATAATGAATGAGATAATTCGACAGCTGTGCGACAATACTAACAGGACAGAGAGTGGTGGTGGCAATTCTGTTAATTTTTAGGAATACGGCCTGTCTGTGAAAATGATAACGTAATGCAGTGTGTGCAGGCGCCACCCATGACGTAATGCAGTAGGTAGGTAATAATAGATTGACACAAAAGCCAAATGAAATGAAAATGAAATGAAAATGAAATGAAAATGAAATGAAAATGAAATGAAAATGAAATGAAAATGAAATGAAAATGAAATGAAAATGAAATGAAAATGAAATGAAAATGAAATGAAAATGAAATGAAAATGAAATGAAAATGAAATGAAAATGAAATGAAAATGAAATGAAAATGAAATGAAAATGAAATGAAAATGAAATGAAAATGAAATGAAAATGAAATGAAAATGAAATGAAAATGAAATGAAAATGAAATGAAAATGAAATGAAAATGAAATGAAAATGAAATGAAAATGAAATGAAAATGAAATGAAAATGAAATGAAAATGAAATGAAAATGAAATGAAAATGAAATGAAAATGAAATGAAAATGAAATGAAAATGAAATGAAAATGAAATGAAAATGAAATGAAAATGAAATGAAAATGAAATGAAAATGAAATGAAAATGAAATGAAAATGAAATGAAAATGAAATGAAAATGAAATGAAAATGAAATGAAAATGAAATGAAAATGAAATGAAAATGAAATGAAAATGAAATGAAAATGAAATGAAAATGAAATGAAAATGAAATGAAAATGAAATGAAAATGAAATGAAAATGAAATGAAAATGAAATGAAAATGAAATGAAAATGAAATGAAAATGAAATGAAAATGAAATGAAAATGAAATGAAAATGAAATGAAAATGAAATGAAAATGAAATGAAAATGAAATGAAAATGAAATGAAAATGAAATGAAAATGAAATGAAAATGAAATGAAAATGAAATGAAAATGAAATGAAAATGAAATGAAAATGAAATGAAAATGAAATGAAAATGAAATGAAAATGAAATGAAAATGAAATGAAAATGAAATGAAAATGAAATGAAAATGAAATGAAAATGAAATGAAAATGAAATGAAAATGAAATGAAAATGAAATGAAAATGAAATGAAAATGAAATGAAAATGAAATGAAAATGAAATGAAAATGAAATGAAAATGAAATGAAAATGAAATGAAAATGAAATGAAAATGAAATGAAAATGAAATGAAAATGAAATGAAAATGAAATGAAAATGAAATGAAAATGAAATGAAAATGAAATGAAAATGAAATGAAAATGAAATGAAAATGAAATGAAAATGAAATGAAAATGAAATGAAAATGAAATGAAAATGAAATGAAAATGAAATGAAAATGAAATGAAAATGAAATGAAAATGAAATGAAAATGAAATGAAAATGAAATGAAAATGAAATGAAAATGAAATGAAAATGAAATGAAAATGAAATGAAAATGAAATGAAATGAAAAAATGTAAATGTGTAAATGTCTTCTCTACGGAGAAGAACAGGCAAGAAACTCCACGGACTCTCTTTTGAAAAAGTAGGTAAATAACAAAATAAACAATTAAAAAATAATAATAAAATCATTATTTGCAAACATCACCATCTGACCAGCCACCTTTGGCAGATCATTTTTAAACAATAAGAATAGCTACCTTGAGAAACACCAAATTTCATTAATATTAAATGATAATATGTAACCCCTCAATACAGACGCTTAAACAAATTGCAAAAAAAAATCGAATGCAGAATGTATTCAAAAACATGTCCGTGTTCGAATTTTAAAAATAGTTGGTCAGCGTTCGCGTCGTTTGTCACAGTTTTCCGCGTGCATCCTGGCCATATTGCCAAATGTTCATTTGTATATTATGTGTTATTCGATTTATCGTGTTTTGTGTGTCATGATCGCCATGCCTATGGTACTGAACGTGATGGTATTTTCTATCCTCTTCAAGAGGGAAAATAAATCCGCCGACCGTTGTGTTGAAAATGGAATCTACAAAATTTGACAGCTTTAGTGTTGTGAATAACTTAGTGGCGTCAAATCTGATTTATGTACTTTGTATCTTAATCTATCATCAACACAAGAGTAGTGACCGCAACAAAGGAAAGCTAATGGTAAGTTATGTTATAATTTATAATCTCGTTTGAATCGCATAAATCCGATAACTTAAACATTAGCTAAGCTGGATAGCGCTTTAAATCTAAACAATAATGTTATTTACTCAGTAAACCGATTTTATACCTACGTAAGATATCTAAGGGGCATGAGTTGATAAAAGTTTTACAGCCAAAACGTATATCTCAGTGCATTTGGATTTAATCCAGTGTAGTCACGTAAACAGGCTTATTAATTAAATATAACTTCACGTGGCACGTCCACCTATAATAACTTTATACTCGTTCCTCTACGAGATCAAATTGAATGGCTCCGAATGACTGCCATACGTTTTACAGCCGTCATAATTTAGAGAGTTAGTGCAAAACTTGGAGATGCACTCCCTCACCCCCTCACCCTCGCCCCTCCCACGGCGAGACAGGTTTTTTATATATTTTAGTAGAGTGAGTTTTTGTTTACAATGAACTCAATGATAAAGTTTGTAAAATATGTGATTTTGAAAATGAACAGAAAGGCTTGACAATGCAGTCATATATTTAACAAAAGATGTCTTTCGCCATTTGACATTAATTGTGTAAAATCTTTCAATTCGTTCTCAGATTATGTAATGTAGTACGTGTATATGTACTTAAAAACAATGTTAGCTAGCCACAAAACAAACTAGATCAAATAGACAAATGACAGGCAATCCAGTGTCTGTGAAAATACTGTCTACACGGTCCGCTATTAATTGTGCGGTTAAGTAAACTACGTCGGTAAACCGGATGCATAACGTAGGTAATTGAATTTTTTACAATTGGTTCAGTGAATTTAAAAATAAAAACACTTTAGCTTTCAGTGTTTTATTTATTGATAGAAATAGAAATAGCCAATTGGAAAAAGTTAGAAAGAAACATTCATTATATACTAGCTTTTGCCCGCGACTTCGTCCGCGTGAGTTAATAGTTCCCGTTCCCGGGGGATTTCCGGGATGAAAACTATCCTATTTCGTTTCTCGGGTCCCAGCCTATATCTGTACCCATTCAAATCGGCTCAGTGGTTTAAGCGTGAAGAAGAGACAGAAAGACAGACAGAGTTACTTTCTAATTTATAATATTAGTACGGATTATTTTAATTCTACATTTATATTTATTTTTAGACACAAAGTGTTTTGATACTGTAGGTACTAGACTGGCTTCCAAATACTTTGATTATTTCCACGAATCATTTCGTGTTCGACATACCACTGTGTACTTAGTACTTTATTAATTTCAGCACTTGTTAATTGGGTATTGATTTCTTCTTGAGAGGTTAGTGATTTCAGGGTATTGTGAATTGCTGCTAATTAAAAACATATTACGAACCATATTTAGGGCGTACGCTTTTTCATCTTCAAAACAAAAAACATTAAAAGAAACAAGTAAACTACGAGCGAGACTCTGCGGGTGTACCTATATAATTCGTTTATCGCTAAAAGTGTGTGAGTGTCGAAAATTGCTCCAGAAAAAAGATAAACATAATAGAAGACAACAAAAGGGTCATAATCCTATAAGGACCTCTTGTTCCTTATAAGGGCCTCTTTTCTCTTTTAATAAGGTATTAACCCTAGAAACGTTCAATATATTGTCTGCATATTATCGTCAAAACCCATTCCTATTGTGGCATTCTATCAGAACATAACCGACATAGCCTTCGCTCTCAGCAAAATTAATCCAATTTAAGCCAGAAATAACCATTAGAGTTGTATAACCACCCATAATGTTCAGTTTTCTGCAAGAAAAACTAACTATAAAGTTGTAAATAAATGATTACACAAGCGACAGCACGCCCTCCACACTAATTGAAATTAAAAATTATTTCCGAGGCAGCTATGCTGTATGACATCGCACTGTGGAGCTGACCTGTCGTTCTCCGTGGCTGGCCTTATGATAATTGCACATACTTCATGGAAAACGGTAAAAAGTTATGCGTCAGAAATGTTAGTATGTAAAAGTGCAACTTGTATATAGTACCTACTATTACCATTGTGGTTACCTAGTATCCACCTGCGTTCTAATTGAGCATGTATTGTCATTGTTTCGAAAGAACTCATAAATATTACATACATTTCCATGAAATGTTATTGTTTTATCGATACAAATGATTTTGAGCTTTAAATAAATTGTTCTAAAACAACTTTGGATACATACAGGGTGTGGCGTAAATAGTGGTCCACCGTTAAGGATTTAATTAACCAGATAATTTACTATAACCTACTACAATTTTAACCATTTTTACCCAAGGGTTACGGAGATATTATTTTTTCATTTTTTTTAATTCCACATTTTGTTATAAATTTGGTTGTATTAAAAAAAAGAAACATCTTTTTTTTCTGAATTATGTTTATAACTGCCGAATACTAGAGCTATCGTGAATAAATGTGTTTTTAGAGAAAAAGCAATTCTTCTCTATTTTTAATATATTTTTTTACATTATCTGCAAATTCATAAAAATGGTTAAAATTGTAGTAGGTTATAAGTAAATTATCTGGTAAATCGAATCCTTAACGGTAGACTACTATTTACGCTACACCCTGTATAGGGTCGACATAAATAATATGATCTTGGCGGACTAAGCTACGTATTAATCTGCCATTTCGTCTGTTTCTATTTGCATTCAAACGAACAAAGTCGCGATCAAAACCCAGGCAACAAGAAATGTGATTGCTGTTTTAAAGACAAGTAGTACTACTCGTTAGTTATCGGACTGCGGTCGGAACATTTAATTAAAATCATGAAACCTGTGTTTGACCTGATGGTGATTGCAGCGGTGGTAATTTTAACTTAATTAAGTACTGCTTACTTTTATTCAAGCTGGCAGTCGGAACTCATTTTGACCAGATTGGACCCAGGTTTCTTTACGACCTGGGTCCTCCTTGCACTCGTTGATAAATTTCCACTTCATTTTAATTTTGATTACTCCTACTTCAATTCCGAAAGTATGTACGGTCAGCAAAAAAAATATATAATCAGGGCCATAAGATATAATTAAGGTTTTTTAGAACACCGATTGATGTATCCAAATGAAATTTAAATGGATTGAAGAACAAATTACTTTCTACAACATTTGAAATTTTAATCAAAATATATCCATTGGTAAATGAAAAAACTTAATTTGTATCTGAATGCCCTGGTAACATATCTCTTTTGCTGACTGCAATCCATTTTAATAACGTTCCTAAAAAAATAAGAACAGTTTTCCAACTAGAAAACTTCACTTGATTAATTCAAAATTCCTTTCTACCCAGCAGATTCTGCAAATTCGTTCACACAGTCCTCAGACCAATCAACATGTTTTGGAGCTAAATTTTTCAGTTTTCAAAGCGACCGAATATGAAAGAAATAAAAATAGCACGCCGAATACTTGACAAGCTTTACCAATTTGTGTCACAAACGTGTGAGCTTCACAAATATTACGATAGCTGTGATGTGACGCCGCAAACGTACCGTGGCTTTATGTTATTAGATTGGTCGGCGTTCTACTGTTTTTACGGAAAATTGGGCAATCTTCTTGACTTGTATGCAAGTTTTGTAGATGATTTGATTCTCTTTTGTTTGAGAAAAGAAAAGGCGAATTATTTACATTTATTTGTATTTACATTATATTTGACGACAGAAAGGACAGTTTCCTACCCCTCAACTGTCGTTACGAACACCCTTGTGCTCGTAAGGAAAACTTCAAAAAAAAGGCTACAACTGTCGCGCGAACACACGGGTGCTCGTAACAGTTCGCTCACCATATATACCAAATCTTAAATAAAAAATGACGATAGTTAGGGGATTTATTGAAGAATGTTCCGACTGGCGTAGGGAATTTTTTGAAGAAAGTTCCGACTGGCGAGAGGTTAATACATTTATGCATTTCCAAATGTCGTGATAGCTCACCAGTTATGTCCGCCTGGGTACGTATTTGAATATCGAAGATTAAAATACCTATGCTTAAAATACCAATGTTCAAAACATCAAAAATTTAAATATCGATTATATCAAAATGTCGAAAATTGTTATACCTAAGCTTAAAACGTCGAAAATTGAAATGCCGAGTGATTAAAATTTCGAATGATTCAAAATATCGAATGACATTATGCCTAAGTTCAAAATAACAACATTTCATACATCTAAATTCATAATATCTACGTTAAAAATACCTACTAGTTGAAATACACATGCAGCAATCATGCAAGCAAGCATGGTTTCTGTCACGGCTCCGGCGCTGCAGGGCTCCGGCAGTCCCACGCGAGCTTAACGTCGCAGATGGTCTAAACGCTCACCACCGCAGCTTCGGCTTGTTGGCCGGCTTCGCCGGCCAACCTCAGCTGCGGCGGCGGGTGTTAAAACCACCTGCTCCTCAGCTCGCGGGCTGCCTCGCCCCTCCGCGCCTACGCGATTCTAAGGTAGGGCAAACAAGACTACGTGGAGTCGGTTTTGCAGCGATACGTTTCTGTCACTAACTTTAGTAGCACAACATATTGACTTTCAAGAAAATATTTTAGTTTCAAGACCTAAATAATACCTTCACAATTGACCTATGCTTGTACACTAGACACTGATTTTCATGGATAAAATGGGTCGAAATTGTTTCAAAACCGAATTGGGGCACCCCGAATTTTCGTAGTCTTTTTGCTGTTACCCCTAGAGTGTATATAAAAATCCGGAGGCGCGAAGGGAGGGCAACCCCCGCCCGCTGTAGGAGAACATGGGCGCCTATTCTTTGTTACGCAAGGGCGAAGTGGTTGCACTTCCCGTAGCGCCGGAGACGTTGCAGAAGCAACCTTTTTCCACTCATACTACTTATATCAATTTTTTTTCGATATTTTAACTTGTAGGTACGTATTTTTAGGGCGAATTAATGAATGTATTAAATGTTGAAAATTAACCCATTTTTACACGTAAGTATATTAATTTTCGATGTTCAAATATTATATGTACCCATCGATATTTAGGACGTTCGATAGTTTGTACTTCGATATTTAGGACATTCGATAATCTGTATTTCGATATTTGGATCTTTCGATGTAACTTTTGTAGATATTTAGATTTTAGATATATTGGACGTAGGATATTTAACCATTCGATACTATAAACTTTCGTTATTTTAATTTTCGGTTTTATGGTCGTTCGATATTTCCATTTTCGATGTTATGAACATCGATATATTAACAGTAGGTATTTCAATCTTCGATATTCAAATACGTACCCGTCCGCCTCCTATGTAAGGGGTTGTGGATTTGAATCCGCGGAAGTATCAACGTGACTTTAATCATTCAATAATTATACATTTTATTTATTTAAAGTAAGCTTACAGTCTAATAACAATATAGATAATTATAAGATAGTTTTGTGAAACTGTTATATAATAAAATAACTTTCTCAACGTCAAATCCTTAATCGATCTTTAGTTATATTGTTTTTTAAAGTGCTATTGCAAAATATGTTTTAAGCTTTATCTTCTACGTCACAGAAATCAGGGAAAGAAAACATCGCATCGTGAAAGATCCTAGACTGATATGAATTGAAATCCAGAATCCGCTTTAAGCAATCATGTTTGTTGTGATAATCGTAATTTCTCTGCATTAGAAAGCTTTTGCCCTGTACAATGGCATAGTGCAGCTCTGATTTCACCTGAACTTATAATTATTTCAAGTCTGAAATTGCCTTGAGCAAGCGTGGTAATTAGTGCTCGTGCATTATCTGTATGGCAACATGCTTTTGCCCTGCAGTATGACAGTGGCTGTTATATCTTGTATTTTCATATACTCGTTTTTTTCTTCTTAATTTCTGGTTATATTTTTCTAAACAGAAAATAAGAAACAGTTACGTACAATGTATCTCATAGAATAAGTGTCGTCTGTACATTTAGGCTATGAAAGATGGCGTCGTTTTGTTACTGCAGTTAGCAGCTGCGATGTGTCTGCCTGTGCCGCCATTACACCTGCAAACAATGCAACACCCACATTCATAATAACTCATGCCGACAATTGTACTATGTGTGAAAAGGAAATTCTTATTTATTCTAAAGGAAACATTTTTAAAAGATTATTAATAGTCCGTATTTTTGTTAAAAATTGTGGGTATTTAAGTCCAGCGAAAGAAAACTATTTTTTCGCGTCTAAATACTAGGTGGGTGCTATTTATTTTCTACCGTCGCAGTCAGTTTTGCAAAATTAGAATTTAAATTTTGTAACTCAAGTCAGACAATTTAGCCAGCAAGAAGAAATATCTACCTCTAATAAATTGCTTTTCTTTCTAATATAAGATTAGTTTTTGATTTCTTTTCCAATTGTCAAACAACTTAAATTATCTATCAATAAATCAAATCTGCTAGAGTAAACATCTAACAACTTTGATATAATTGAATAGAAATGGAATAAATATAGCCACGTCACAGACATCTTACAAATTCGATTATCTTTTGTTTATCGACAAATAGTCGCCGCAAACAATACCAATTAAATAAACGCAGACTTTTCAGTTGAGTTGAGATATCGAATCTACAAGATAAATACCTTCTTAAGAAAGATATTGATTGTTCCACGAATCGAAAACGGGGGGACCGTTTCTGAGATGTGTGCTTAATCTCGTATTTCAATTATTTTATTTGGCTTTGCTTAGTTTTAGCTTGCAAGAATATTTGGAATTTGTGATTTATTTTCACCGGTTTTGTATTAGTTTGCCACGATAATCCTTAATATTAGGTATCTTAACTAATGCAATGAAATATCTACAAATTTCATCACTTACATTCCAGGGGTGAATTAGGGTGAAGTGACTGTTCCTCGAAAAACTATAGTTTTTGTAGTAAATTATCAAAAAAGCAACATCTACAATAACAGTTATTTCTATCCTCAAAAAACCCATTGCTAATGAATTAATAAAAAGGACTAATGACAAAGCAAATAAAGCAAAAATGTGCGACACGACACAAAGAGTCGGTGGTATCGGCCATGTCGGTGTGCTGTCGTCCGACGGATAATGATCGTTTAACACAAACGTGTGTCGCACCGACATACGGACGATAAGGGTTATCGTCTTCACACAGGCTGGGACTGAGTGGTGAGCGATAGCGGAGAACGCTTACGTCTCTGTTAGTGATTTTTTAAGCACTTTTAGTAAGAGCAGTATTGCTGTCGCGCAGTAAAAAGGCATCGAAAAGCGATCGCATCGCTATGCATCGCTTTGGTAACGTAAGTGACAAAGGGATGTTGTTCAGCTATTTCTCATCGTTGTTATTGTTATCCAGTTTAACAGGATTTAGCTGAATACCAGTGTTTTTCATAGAGCGAATGCCAATCAGATCTCAACAATCAAGTTATTAGGTAACACGATACACCTAGGTAAGGCTGACTGTCAGATTGTATAACCTGTAACGAGATTTATGATAACAACTGAGACCGATAAATGGCTTTATGCGTTTTCCGAGTACATCTCGTGCTTCAAAAAAGTCACAGTGGGAGTTTCACTAAAAATACACTTGCCTGGTTTTAAAGCCACAACCTTTTTACCGCTTTGCCAAAATCGCCACCATGACAAAATTATCTATTAACCTTTCAACGACCAAGCGACAGCCGGCTGTCGAGCATCTATCGAGTTTCTATTGTGTCTCGAATCACGTGTGTTCGAAGGTTTAAAATACCTAAAAAAAGCAACATATTCGTACAAATAAAAAATGGAAGCTAATTCCCCGCTCCGCAGTGCACCCAGTCTCTTCGCTAATGCTCAAGCTCCGCGGTGAGAGTCCAAAGGCCACATAATGGAACTCTGATGAATACCGCATTGTTTCGCATGAATATTAATTAATTCATTTTTAAAAGTGACTTGAAAAGGTGGACCCGCCATTAAATATTACTATAGGCCCTCAATGCGTAGAACAAACATAACGTTGAATGGTTAAAAAGGGATTTTCTCCTGTACATACAGTAGGTATGTATTTATTGTATAGGTTTCATTCATTAGTTAATTTATTCTACCTAAATCATTTTCATTGTAGGCACTGACGTTGGACATTCAATAGGTAGCGGTCAGATAATTTGAATGAATGTTAATACACTCTACGTAGTTAATCCATTTAATTCATAGCAACATTTTAATTTATCTATAAAGTAATATACAGAGTAAAGATTTGACTGATTGTTTGTTTGCATAATAGGCTCCATAACTACTGAAACGATTAATTTATCTTGATGAAATCGTCGCGCAAGACGTAAAATCGTCTCGTAATCCACTTAACTGTAACCGCCATCATCGACGAAACTGAAACTGGGCTCAATTAAGTAAATAAAAAAATATTTCCATCAAAGGTACAGTAATTTCTTAAACCAATAACAATTAACTTTTACTTTTGAGTCACAAAGTGTACAGGATTCTCTGACTCTAAATAAATAACTCCCACTCCTCAAACATTTATTTAACTGCATGTACCACGTTTCCAAATTGTACTTATAAACACCAATTTTGTCATGTAATTGGTTTGGCGGCGAGTTTATCGACTAAAGCGATTTCTATTTACTTTTCGCCACATTCGCCTTCGCTCCCCAATCCAGGGGTGACTTTGTATTATGATGGAGCGCAGTCGTGTGTCCCGGAAAATTTCATTGAGATGAAAGTGATTTTTGATTACTTTGTGTTAAAACATAATATTATGAGGCTTTCTTTCAAAGTTGTCTCTGAAATGGTTTTCCTAATTTTGACCTAATTTTCTACTTGAGAAAGTTCGGTATTATGTTTCTTTTCACAATGTAAGTTTTGTAGACGGGATTGGTTTGTATTATGATATTAATTTTGGATTTTTAAGGCATATAATAAGGGTGTCATAACTGATTTCGCGGTTCTATTATTTGAAAGTGGTGACCATATAGCAACAACAAAAACAAGTGTTTACTTATTATTGACCAGATTTGTAACAACACCTTGTATAAATAGACATAAATTGAAACCATTAAAATAGCAGCAACTTATTCAAGTCTTATTTATTTATTTCCAAAAAACTAATTTAATCCTTAATCTTGGATATTTTACTGATCCCAAATACATGACAGTGAGCTACAAACATTGAGCGAGCAGCATTAATACCGTCAGCCCACATGACCAATACGTTCTCGGTGACCCCTAGCCGGTCAAGGACCTGCATTGTCAGAGCAATAAAAGGGTCTAATAGCCCACATCCGATACTGTGTAGTAGTCTTTTGTAGCGGGGCTATTCTGGGCTAGCCCCGATGAGCTTTAGCACCGTGATTTAGGCTCGCTATTTGAATAGCCTCGGCTTTTTATGTAAATATGTGGAACTTTCGGACGTATGCAAATCTATTGTAGTAAGTATTGTACTCACCTAGAAAGGTATATTTTTACGTCGTGCAAAATGTTCTTTTATTGTGAAATAAAAGAACATTTCGGCCTTCAGCACGAACGTCTTATTTATGAGTTCAAAAAATTGTTCTTTTCATGTCCTTATTTTATTTTACTAGTTTGTCTGTACGTAGGTATGATGTGAAGAGTACTCGTGTAACTGAAATAAAGTAGAAATAAAAAAGGTTTCACAACAATGATCTCACTGTTTTTCAACAATATCTTGGAAACAAGCACAGGTAAAGCTGTAAGGGATACTTTGATTTATTACAAGACCCCAAAAACATCGCAAACATTTAGGTATAAAAGATATATAAAACTGGACGGGTTGGCCCTGAGGTCCTTATTTACAAAACATCGGGCACACGCCCTTTAACATACTTATTAGGAAAACCCTCGTTCCATACAGTGACAGATTTTATAGGTACACATTTCAAAATATTAGCAGAAAATATGGCTTAAGGTCTCATGTAATATTACCCGGCAACAGAAATGCCTGAATCATCCCAAATAATATTATTTTCTTCCATGTCTTTGACTAATTGCTTCAGGTAAAAATATCATGATTCAATGGCCACCCATAGATCTTCGTACCGTGTGGTAACGTTATTTCTTTGTATAAAGTTATCTATTGTGTTTGCTCGGGCTCCCCGATGCCGGTCTAATGCGAAAACTTCGCAATGTAAGAATGGTTTACAAACATTGACCCTGAGAACTAACACATTTGCAGATCATAGAAGTTACGGAGTTACGTGTTGATAGAGAAGGCATTGAGATGATGACATGACCAATTTGGTCTTAAATGGTGACAATATCTATATCTATCTATCTATATCTTGTAGAGTTATGTAGAGATAATGGCAATATGTAGAGTATATTAGTTACTACTACTGTTCTCAATGATTGCAGATTGAAAAAAGTCGAACTTTAATAGGTAGAAGAAAGTTTGTGAATAAAATTATAGTAAATCGATATCAAAATCCATAGAGAAATGTATTTAAAACAATTGTTTATTAATCACTTTTCGAAAGAGTGACTTCGGCGTAATTAAAGTTCGCCAGTCCAATTTCTTATGGCATATGCTGACAAGGAGGCTGCTAATAATTGTATATTCGATTTTTTTATAGCTAAATACTAATGACAGTCTTTATAAATATTTTTTAAACATTAAGACAAAGTACAATGTTATATGCGTTGATTGTGACGTGTAAGTGAGAAATAGGTTAAGTTTAGACAAAGAGCGTAAGTAGTGTTTGCAAGTAGTGTATCGTATGGCATACCATTACATTAAAATTAAAACTGCCACAAAACAAAAAGAAAGTACCACAACATCCCTATTTCATACTTGCTCCAGGGCCGCACTCCATCATACAGGGAGGGGATCCGTCAGAGCTGTGCGCTGAATACTAACCCGCGTCAGATTTATGCGGCGTACAAGAGAAAGTTTTATTAAATTTGGCGGCGATCTCCGGCCCGCCGTATTATCCTAATGGCTATCGATATTTCTGCTCTCAACTCAAATTTTCTGCGGACTTTGCGGATTTCGGTTGGATTGCCTGAAGCTCGGATTATGTGGTAATGTTCAAGGAGTTCATTGTTTAAATTAAGTGTTCGCGGGTTTGGTTGGATAAAAAATGTAGTAGAAATAAGTGGTTTTGTGTTTGATTAGTACGACGGTACTGCTTGAAATTGTGTCACTGACGGCGTTTATGGTATTTATTCACAAAAACTCGGCCAAGAGCGAGTTGGGCTCGGACACCGAGTTCGGTACATACTTGTAGGTAAAGGAATCGTTGTACAGTAGTTAAATATTTTTATAGATCCATCTACAAATGTGCAGTTTTTAGATTCTTTCCTTTACTGGCATTACATTGTTTTGTGCCAAATTTCTTAATTGTAGGTCAATCCAAGTACCCTTTGAGTATTAATTCTCTTGAGGGTGTCGAAATATACCACGGAAATATATGATTTTTATGACATAAACGGCCGCAAGTTATTTCTTCATGACATTAGATTTAATATTTTCGTAGACCTAAATATTCAGTGTGACCTCTAACCATTCTCGAACTATAGGGTCTTGACAGAAAGACAGGCAACAAAATTATTTTGGCCCAATTTTTATGACATAAACGGCCGCAAGTTATTTCTTCATGACATTAGATTTAATATTTTCGTAGACCTAAATATTCAGTGTGACCTCTAACCATTCTCGAACTATAGGGTCTTGACAGAAAGACAGGCAACAAAATTATTTTGGCCCAATTTTTTTTTACTCTTGAGGAAAGGGCAGACTAGGGCTAAGCTGCATAAACCCGAAAAAAATTAGGCACCCGACGTCCTCGTCGCAAAAATTATAATCCTTGAAATTCGTTCCCTCACATTGCCTCAAAACTTCACATATTCTAACGCAAAACAGGCATGCAAACCACAAAAATCTAAGCTGAGCTAGCTATAAAATAAAGCTATTTTCCTGAAACCTGTAAACAAACGAATATCTAGAGGTTGGCCACACTGGAGCGGACAGAATGGCGGGAGGTTGGCCACACTGAGCGGAACATGAGGAGTTATTTCCGGACTAATATATTCGCGTGCACGGACTGAACTTTAAACTGAATTTAATTTACGATGGGCCTATATATTTTATTGTTTTGTTTGTTTGTTTGGAATTTTTTCCCAGTGAGCTAACTTTGGTGGATTTTTTGATTAAGTATAAAACTGGTTGGAATAATTTTAAATTGGTAAAATATCTTTTATGGATTTTAATATTTTCAAATTATTTAGATTTTTATTATTATTTTTATACCCACTGAAACACTGTTATCCATACTAATATTATAAATGCTGAAGTAATTCTGTCTGCCTGTCTGTCTGTCTGTCTCTTCTTCACGCCTAAACCACTGAACCGATTTGAATTAAATTTGGTACAGATATAGTCTAGGACCCGAGAAATAACATAGGATAGTTTTCATCCCGGTAATCCCCCGGAAACGGGAACTATTATTCCACGCGGACGAAGTCGCGGACAAAAGCTAGTTATATATACTTAAATAAATACCCTGGAACCACTTACACACGACCATCTGATCCCAAACTAAGCAGAGCTTGTACTATGGTAACCAGACAACTGATAAACATACTTAAACTCTTTACTTACATAATATATACTTTAAATACTGATATTATCGATAAATTACACCAGATACAGAACAAACAATTAAGCTTATCGCACAAAGTTTATCCTGGGTGGGAATCCAGCCCTCAACCTTCGGCTTAGCAGGGTTACTAATCACTAAGCCAACAGGCCCGTCGTATAAGAACAACTTCGTTTTTTTTTAGTTTAGTACACATTCTATCAGCGTCACGTCATTTAGCACATAGCATATTCCGAGCTGAGACAAGCACGTGTCACAAAGTGTTAGTTACTTTGTCAACCGCAACTTGTAACTTAGTTCATTAGCGAGTTTCACATATTCAGGCTTATTTCCCTATTTACACTTAGCTGAAAGTCGCGTGACCTTGACCTCAGTGTGTTGTTCGGTAGGGTAAACTTTTGAAAATCTGTTGTTTGAAACACGCTGAAACAGACGACGCCTATTTAGTTAATGTTAAAAGTTTTTGGGAGCTTATTGTTATCAACCGTTTGGGAACGGAACGTTTCTAGAAGAAAACACGAGAGTTTAATAATAAATAATACCAGCCTATTACTGTCCCACTGCTGGTCAAAAGTTGATCACCACGCTTGCTCAAGGCGAATTAGCGATTTCGGACTTATATTCACTACAAGTCCAGGTTTCCTCTTGATGTTTTCCTTCACCGACCCGAGAAAATATGTCATACAGATGCCTGAAAATGAATCACTGTAGTCTTAGCAATCGGTTACAAAATCATAAGTTTAAATTGTTCTTCGGCCATTAATATTCTAGCACATAGTTTTACGACACGCAATAAGTCCAGACTGTCTGCCAGAACAGATGCATATGCTAAATTAATATAGATATATAAAATGGTAAACTAACTGACTGACTGATTGTTGATATATTAACGCACAGACATAGCCGCTGGCCCCAGGGACATGAAACTTGAAGGGTGTGTGTTTTGTGAAGAGACGGTAGCCCCTATGAAAGAATTTTTGGAAATTGAACTAAAGGAGGGATAAAATAATATAAATAAATATAGAACAAGTCACACACGGTCATCTGATCCCATGCTAAGCAGAGCTTGTGTTATGGTAACCAGACAACTGATATACATACTTATATACCTTATAAATACATACATATTATTATAGATAAATTACACCCAGACACAGAACAAACAATCATGCTCATCACACAAAGTTTGTCCTGGGAGGGAATTGAACCCACAACCTCCGGCTTAGCAGTTAGGCTAACCACTAGACCAACAGGCACGTCGTGGTGGTGAAAAATTGTGGTTAGGAGTTCCATATTCACGTAGGCTAAGTCGCGGGCGAAAGCTAGTATAGGTATAAAAGTGTCGTAAACTGCACAATGCGATCGTTTAGTTTTTATTAGAAATCCCAAAATTGTTCAGAAGTCGTTATTTCTGAAGATCATATTAATAGTCTGGCTTCTTATTGGAATATAATATTACGTTTATGGCAGTTATGAATATGTAGGTCGTGACAATAACTGCCATTACTTAGGATTCAGACATCATTAATTTCTATCTATATAGTCGAAGCAAATAATTTGGTTCATATATCAACGGGTCCATATAAATGTTTTATTAACCACCTTTTATTGGATATCTAGACACAGAAGCCAATATCAACTTATATAAATATTTTTGTTATAGGTATTTTAAGATATCGTTCTTATAAATCAACGAGGTCGTTTTCAACGGAACTGCGTCGGCAACTCAAATGGGAAAAAACCCAAAAACTTCAAAAGTCATTTAACAAAAGCGGTTCGATTTGACGGCTTCCCCTCTTTCAGAACCAGCAACTGACAGTGAGATGATTTTAGATATAAAAGAAAAAAATCGAGTTATCTTCCGGCTGCTGAGAACTAAGCATCCGCGAAATCGTTTAACTTTCAAACTTTGCTCTCGAATCCCCCGAGCGCTAGACAAGTCACGCACGCTTCGAGTAACTCCGGATTGCCGAACATTGCCGACGGCGCTGGACTTTCCATATTCTTGCGCTTCTACTTTTCTGCGGAACCAAAATAATCAAATACATACTCTTTAAACGGTTTTTTATCTTGAAATAAAATCTTGTTTACGAGAATATGTATGAACCTATTACTTATCAATTCGTATATTAGAATTTTAATATAAGGGCTCTGTCACGCATACAATAGCTTTATTGGCCACTTCTATAAATTTATGAGGGGTTGTAAAGACGCGCTTACACGAGCGGGTAGAACACGCCAGTAAAATGCGTTTACGGTTGAATCAGTAAAAGCCATCCAGCGCTTAATGGACGCGGGACAGTTCGCTGAAAAAATGTTTTAGTGAACGCTGCTATCATTTTTCACTGTGCTGAATTACTGACACGTGACAATAAAGTAATGGCTCTCGTTTGTAGTGATAGCACACAGTGGCCACGGCTAATTATTCTACACTGTAAGCTTACACAAATTAAATCTTAGAGTGACACTTTATCAAAGCAGAGAAAAACAAGGAGGATTTGCCAATGACATTCTACAATTTGAATGGCTCTACTCCGCTCAAGTAATAAGAGATCTTGTTTGGTTAATTTTTCTCCACTCCGGTCTTCTGTGCTTCATGCTTTAATTACTTTAAGGAGTATCGAATTATGCAATAAATGGGTTTTAGAAGCTTCATGGGTTATCGTACAATGACCATATGACCACATCCATCTTATCGTAGTGTTTGAATAGCTGATACTGACATTCTTTGGAAAGGGACAGACAGATGATGATCTAAAAATACTTATAAAAGGCGAGATGACAAAAAAAAAGTAATTAGTCCGTCAGTTAGATAATCAAAAAATTTGGGACACGTATTTTTTCTTTTTTCTCGTGAACAGAAAATGACGACAATACAGTGCGTTGAAGTTTCGTGAAACGTCACGCCTTTGTATAATTTTTACTCAGAAGTGACGTCACAAGCCCCCTCTCCGGAACTTTGATGCTCTTTATCTTTGTATTTTGTTATTAATTTGATCAAGCAAAAAATATGTGTCCAGTATTTTTGGACTGTCTAACAGACGGACTAAACAGAATGTCATTCTTTTGATGTAGTCATCATCCCTAATATATATAATTTGTTGAATTCAACAGACTAAACTTACTTCACAAGACTTAGGTGGTCATGCGGATAAGACAAACTGACAGCTTTTTAACACGTTCACTGCGTTAGTCAAACTTGATGACTTTCAGTTTGTGCGGCATCGGGTTGATTATATCCGAAGCCCGACTTGTCCCTGGTGCGGTGCTGGTTCGAAAAGACCTGTTCGACTTCTGTCTGTCTAGAAGGACTTATCTTAATACGGATAATAATAAAATCATTTTCCTTTATACCAATATGCTGGCAAATAAATACTCAATAAAAGGCTGAAGTCGTAGGTAGATGTAAATAAAGGTATTGTCTGTCGGATCTTTCTGACCCCATATCCGCACTAGTTAGCTAAAGTGTCGACACATTTCTAGTGTTGTGGATGACTAAAAAACAGCTATATCGATAAAATGTACTTATTAATATATTTTTGGGAACTAATCAATACAAACAAAAAAATACATACAATCATATTAGTAGTATGGTTTTCATTAAAGCACTCTTTGCAATCATCATCGCTGGATATAGAATAATCACCATCATACTAGTTGATGGCGTGGGTCAATCTGGTGGCTTGGCATTAACAGCTGCAGCTTTTAGGACTTGTAATGTGTGACCTGTTAATGGTCCAGGTTAATCCAGTAAATGTAATGTGAGACTAGCTAGTATTATATATTATCAGAAATGTTCTGCTTACAAAATATTATTTGCCTTGGGGGACGTTCGCTCACTTTATTTTTCGCTGGTTTCTCACAATTGTCACCTTCACTCGTAACAATAGCATTTTCTTAGATTTTTTTTCACACTTTCTTCTGTCAATTAGATAAAAAGTCATCTAACCAGAAGGACCTCACTAGCTTTACTAACATGTAATCTAGTGCGGCTACAGGGTCATCGGGTATCGGGTCGTTTAGATCCGATAAACGCACTAGACGTAAAAAATTAAGCTCCAGTCGGCATCGGGTCGAAAGTACCCGATGCAATTTTTTGGTATAATTACTATTTATTTAAAGAGGCAATTCTAAAACACTAAGCGCCTTACTAATAATCGCTGCATTAAGTTATGACAGGTGTATACGTCAAAAAATGTATGGTTACACAGGCTTTATTCATTGCATAACTTTACACAGTGATTATTAGTAAGGGCATTTCTGTCTCATTCATATTCATCGGGAGACCAAATGTATCTGTCCCGCACCAGCGGTTGGCACAGTAATTTTTACTCCGCACCAGTGAGATGAGCATCGGATATAATCAACCCGATACCGCTTCGAACGTGTTAAAATAAATGACTCTACAATAAAAAATCAAATTAAAGAGTGACGAATTTAGATTCTCATTCTAAATACTAGATGGTTATTAGTATACAACCGCCCTTAGCTCGTGACTAGTATTCCAGACTGATTTGATTCGAACGAGATAAGTTTCCACATCAAAGTCAAACGTTCAGTAAATAAACAACATCGAGTTGAGAACATTCATAAATATGAAGCGATCACGATTCATTGCGCATTTTCAAACGAGTTGCGATAAAATTCGTTGACGATTCAGATGAAATCAAGCAATGGACTGTGAATTAAAATGGCACGTTTTATTTTTTGCACTGATAAAGGTTTTATTGGGGTTCGTGTTTTGTTTTCTTTGAAATAATAACTAATTTTGCTGAGGAAACAAATACCTAAGTTTATACTAAATGCATTTTTTAAAGTCGGTATGCATGGCAAGTTTTCTTTCATACATAAACAAGTACTTATAATAAAACTGAAGATATTTTTATTTGTTATTTTGAACACGCTCTATAAAACTTAGGATCGCAAAAGTTTACCTAGCAAAGTACCCAGTTTTATGAAAAATAGAGAATAGAGTTACGTGTCACAGGAGCGAAGAAGTTACCAAAAACCTGATTTAACGCAAGTGAAACTGCAGAATTCAGCTAGTTTTGTATAAAACTACCTAAGAATAACTAACACTACTCAGTTTTTCTTGTGACTGCACATTCACCCAGCCCACATTCATTACTCATATAAAGCTTGTTATACACCCGTGTTGCTGTAAAGTGCTGTTTCAGCTCGCAGCTGATACAGCTGAAAGTGAAAATAAAAACACGTCATGAGAACTTCCACTCTAGATACTTTCTAATGCTGGTTTTATTTGAGAACTGTCGCGAGCTCTACGTGAACTGTCAACACTTAATCCTAGATGGACCTTTTATCTTTGCTGCTCACATTTGTTTCATAAACTTAATGCCATATAATGTTACTCAAACATAACTAGCTATTAATAACAGTTTTACCGAACGTCGACCAAGCGACAGCCGGCAGTCGCGCTGCTATTGTCTTTCTATTGCGTCTCGAATCACGTGTGTTCGAAGGTTTTAAGTGTATGTGTAAAATATGTGCTTTAAAAAGATGTAATGGGTTTTCTTTAATTTAATGAGCACTAAATGTATACGTCTGATCTTATGGTGACGGAGTGACAAGCAACTATGCTGTGCTGCAGTGCTGCGTTTGTTTGTGTATGAGTTTACAGATTTTTAAATGCATTTACCATAGAAGGAGTCACAAATATGGAACCAAACCAAACTAAAACTTTACAATTTCTTATATTATTTTGTTATAACAACCAATTTTCCATCGAAGCTACACTTATCCACTCCAAAAGCAACAGTTAAGGATAAATATAATTCCATTTCCTCCACAATACCGTGGAACTCAATCCCCTCCCCCCTTCCCTCTCAAAGTGCATCTCCGAGGTATCAGCGCTGAGTGAGCGCAATATCCTCAGTAAGCCGATGCGGCAGACACGAGGTACTGCGTTATCACCAAAATACAATAAAACACCAAATGAATTATGGACTGGAGACACACGGGGTTGAAAACTGAACAACTTTCAGCGAACTTGATTAAACTTTTATAGCTTAATTGTATAAATTTTAACTGGAGAATAAAATATAGATTTTTTACTAAGTTTGTTAAGAAAACAGGCAAAATGTTAATTTTATTCCATGGATAACAATTTATACTAGCTAAATGGGTTTAGCCTTAGTGGGTTTTAACTGAGCTAGTCATGATTATAGTTGGTTTCTGTGCCATCATAACAAAATCATATTCATAATACCAGCTACCGCACGCGCATTTCGGGTCAGAGCCCGTACGTCCCCTAAGATTCGCACCCTGTGCCCATTCGTCCCCTGGAACTTTTGAGGGGCCTATTCGCCCCCTGAAGAATATTTATTTTAATTCATTCTTCTAATATAAGTACATGTATATAGTCCTGGTACAGTCGCGCAGAAAAGGGTAAAATAAAAATATAATAATTCCTTAAATATCATGTTTAAGTATTTCAAATAAGATTAAGTTTAATAAAATGCCTCTAGGCTCTAGGCATAAAGTCAGTCTTCAAAATAATTAATCGATTCGTCGATCGATCGTTTTCTATTTACCACTTCACGTTACTGCGCGCCTAGTACTTTGCATTGATTAAGGTGATCTTGTGAGAAAATTAAGGAATACAGTGAATTTTAAATTTTCGTACATGACTACTTCACGTTACTGCGCGCCTAGTACTTTGAATTGATTAAGGTGATCTTGTGAGAAAATTAAAAACACAGTGAATTTTAGATTTTCGTACATGACTACTTCACGTTACTGCGCGCCTAGTACTTTTGTTCTCTTAAGTTTTCAATCATTAATACCCGTTTTTTAACAAGCCATTCGTAAAGAGACAATATTACATCGTAAGCATATCGACAGGTTACATTATTATCATGACGGATTATCATTCATCGTAGCTCTTTTTTCAATGATCTGTTATGATTTATTAAATTAATTGCGTTAATAAACTGTTCACAAGTGTACTATGTTAACCGTTTTTAGGTAAAATATAGGTGATTTTATCTCAGGGGACCAATAGGCACCTGAATAGGTGCCGAATCTTTAACTTATATTGTGTATATATTAGAGGAGACGAATGGGTACCTTAAAAATAATATTTTTATTAAAATATTGTTTGGTCCCCTGCCAGGAGACCAACGGGCACCTATATAGGGGCCGAATCCACAACTTTTATGCTGGGGGACAAATCTTAGGGGACGTACGGGCTCTGACCCGTTTAGCGGGTCAGAGCCCGTACGTCCCCTAAGATTCGCACCCTGTGCCCATTCGTCCCCTGGAACTTTTGAGGGGCCTATTCGCCCCCTGAAGAATATTTATTTTAATTCATTCTTCTAATATAAGTACATGTATATAGTCCTGGTACAGTCGCGCAGAAAAGGGTAAAATAAAAATATAATAATTCCTTAAATATCATGTTTAAGTATTTCAAATAAGATTAAGTTTAATAAAATGCCTCTAGGCTCTAGGCATAAAGTCAGTCTTCAAAATAATTAATCGATTCGTCGATCGATCGTTTTCTATTTACCACTTCACGTTACTGCGCGCCTAGTACTTTGCATTGATTAAGGTGATCTTGTGAGAAAATTAAGGAATACAGTGAATTTTAAATTTTCGTACATGACTACTTCACGTTACTGCGCGCCTAGTACTTTGAATTGATTAAGGTGATCTTGTGAGAAAATTAAAAACACAGTGAATTTTAGATTTTCGTACATGACTACTTCACGTTACTGCGCGCCTAGTACTTTTGTTCTCTTAAGTTTTCAATCATTAATACCCGTTTTTTAACAAGCCATTCGTAAAGAGACAATATTACATCGTAAGCATATCGACAGGTTACATTATTATCATGACGGATTATCATTCATCGTAGCTCTTTTTTCAATGATCTGTTATGATTTATTAAATTAATTGCGTTAATAAACTGTTCACAAGTGTACTATGTTAACCGTTTTTAGGTAAAATATAGGTGATTTTATCTCAGGGGACCAATAGGCACCTGAATAGGTGCCGAATCTTTAACTTATATTGTGTATATATTAGAGGAGACGAATGGGTACCTTAAAAATAATATTTTTATTAAAATATTGTTTGGTCCCCTGCCAGGAGACCAACGGGCACCTATATAGGGGCCGAATCCACAACTTTTATGCTGGGGGACAAATCTTAGGGGACGTACGGGCTCTGACCCCGCATTTCGCCCTATTTTATTTGTCACGCTCTATTTTATTACCCCTTTTTTTGGTGAGTGGGAAATCATCAAATGACTGCTCCCGTCCTGGGTGCGGCGGAGGGCGTGTCAGACTTTTACTGACTAAAACCCACTCATGTTCCTTCGTTTGTCCTTTATGTTCCGGGGTCACGGTAATTATTATAAACATTCCGCAACATTGTATTACACCTTCAACGTCGAAATTTCCAAAAATCTTAGGATATGGAAAGATTTTACGTCATAAAAGGAACCGCTGTGAATAATAACAAGTTTCTAAACTCGATGTCAATCTGTTTTTCCTTTTTGTAATACAGATTACTAGTCTATTTACATAATCTAATACATTTCATTCTAACTCCATTTTACCTTCGTAATAGTATCGTTAAACTCAATTGGTTATTTCCATTAGACCATTAAAAAGGTACTTTGGAACAAAGAATTGAATATATGTGCCCATTTCAAAAGGTTGTTTCGTGTGTGAAGCAAGGGCAAGAAATTCCATTACTCTTTTGAAATAAATGTGTTACAATATTTTACATACACGGCTTTACGCGAATTTAATTTCGTTTACATTTACACTTATTTACTTATCAACTAATTTACTAAGGAAATTGCCACTTTATTTTACACTAAATACTTAAATTAAGTTTCAAGTTTCAAAGCACTTAATCGTACATCATTTTTTGTTAGTTTTTGGTGTCGGAAAATACCCTAAAACCGCCCTGAACAAATAACAGAAGCATGACTTGCAAGTCTGCGGGTCATACCTCTTTGTGCACAACTCTTCGTGAATTTGAAATTTCATTTAGAACATGATTTATAATCATTGCCATACAATTTACTTTTATATCCACTTAGGTGGTGCTCATCAAAGAAATTGTGTTCTCACGCTAATCTAGGATTAAAGAAATTACTGGTACTCAAGTCATGTTGGGATTTAGTTGTTGTACACGAACATTCTGCGTCCTACTAGTACTCAATACTCAATACTCAAATCTTTATTGCACTCCACATGTTATACAGGTGTTATATAATTATTAACTAGGTACAATGTGGGCCCTGTAGGGCACGGCAAGTAGAATAGAGGAGGACGCTTTACTTATCGTCTATTTGTTTATTTTTATTTTTTTATGTAGATATAAATTTTTTGTTAATATAGTTATAAATTTTCTTCTTAAATATGTATAGGTATAGTTTGTTGTTGTAGTAAATTTTTTATTAAATTATGTATTTATTATTATATTTGTTATTGTTTATTCATTTGTATAATATTATTAATATGTCATTTATGTATATGATCATTTATTTTATTTATGTATTTATTTATTGTTTTAGATAATATTGGATGTGTGTGTTATTATTTGCTTAATATTACTTAATATTAAATATGTTCATTTATTTTATTATAGTAAGAGATATTTATTTAAATATGAATACACAATATATATATATATATATATTTATTTATTTCAAATCTTTGTCATTAATGTATTCTTTTATACTATAATATGTTTTATTCATAAGTATTTGTTTAAGCTTATTTATAAATGCTGTATTTCTAGTTTCTTCTTTTATGGCTTCTGGAAGCTTATTATATATTTTTATAGACATTACATATGTGCTATTGGAATGTAGGGTCATATTAGAAGTAGGTAATATTAGTTGGTTTTTATGTCTCACTGATCTATTTGCATATTTATCTCCACGTTTAGTGAAGAAGGTGATATTATTTCTCACAAATTTACAAATTTCTAAAATGTAGATGCATGGTAAGGTCAGTATTTGGTGTTTTTTAAAATATGGTTGGCAGCTGTCGGCTTGTTTTATGTTAGTTAGGATACGAATTAGTTTTTTTTGAAGTATGAACAGAGAAGGGTAGTAGTATTATAAATGTAAAAGATTGTACTATGTGTGTGTGTGTCGATGATTGTTACTCTTTCACGCAAAACCTACAAAACGGATTTTGATGAAACTCTACAGTAACATAGCTTATACATCAGAATAAGTCATAGCCAACATAAAATCACGCTATGACCCACGAGAGCAGAGCAGTAACCAAATACCTTACATAACGCGGGTAAATCCGCAGGTGACAGCTAGTACATACATACGTACTTTCATCTGTTTCATTATTATTGTACACAATGGTACCTAATTGGCTGAGTGGTTTTGTCGGCGCCCCCGGGGCCTCGTAGAGGGCCACGAAGAGATTATGTCGCAAAGATAACCAGAAAGCGACTCATTTGTGTACGGAATGGCGGCGATCAATACACCCTCAGCGGTGATTATGTCTTCATAATGAAAATTAAGCCGATTATCTTTTAAGTAATTATTCCGAAATCGTGGAGAAATAAAATAAAAAGATCATTTAATCTGGGCCTCCTGGGTGTCTTTCTCCAATATAAGGAAATAGCTGTCCGCCGCGGTTTCCGTATCCGTTCCCACATCTTTGCTTACTACTGCTCTGCCGTAGGCCATAAAATGTTATTTAGCTTATAATAGCTTTCCTTCAAAAATAGACTATCTAACTAATTATTTAATTCCAAGGAGTGGTTGTTGAGATTAGCGCGTTCAACCAAACAAACTCCTCAGTTGTATAATATTAGTAAAGATATGTAAATTAAGGGCAAAAGTTAGAATTTTAGTCTGCCGGAAAGTGGTATTTTAGTCCTTTCTTACAACATATGTCAAAGTTGCCAAACCTTATTAATTTTTCACATCTGTAATGAATTTTGTGGACACTAGTTTAACATTGAATGATAAACAAGTGTCCACAATATATAATTCACACAAGTTGGTCCACTAGCGCCGCCCCGTGTGTGCTGCGCTATTTCCTACCCCTTAGGCGGACATTCACCCTGCAGCCTAGGCACTTTTATGAAGGTACGTAGTTAAACATCAATCATTAATGTTACTGTTTTGCGGTAGGCGATTTATAAGTTGAATTAATTTCGACAGTACATTAGCATGAAATTGTTTATTGACTAATATAACTGATGGTACTTACATAGCTTATGAATCCGATAAAAATATATGAAATCTTAGGAAAAACTTATAACAAATTCACCACGCCACCGACTTCGATATATTTAGAACAAAAATCATGAAAAGTATTCAATAAAAACTTACTTAAGATCTAAAAATATTTTCACAAACCAAAAATATCTCGGCCACTACTCAGAAACAGAACTAAAAATAGCCATTTCAATTCTAGAAAACGCCTATAATTCTAATTGCTGTAAAATAAAGTGCTCTACTAAAACACCACTATTGTAAGACCTGCCACAGAGTAAATAACAGCGGAGTGCTCACTCAAGCAATATTTCTTTACCTCAAGTATCACAAAAAGTGAATAAAAAAGAAGTGCTATGATTTATGAAGGCTCGTCGTCTCACATCATCTATCAAGCGTTGATGACGACATGTTGATGTCGCCCATCCTGTGGATGAATAAATAAAACACTCTTTATCTCAATCGATCATCGATGGCACGAAAACGACAAGGGTAGTTTTGATTCGCGATTTTAGATCAAAGCTTATGGTTTCTTTTATGCTTGCTTTATGGGAATGTTACTAGGTTGTAAAGCTGCAACCTTGTAACTGCATTGTGCGTTGTAACCGTTAACTTTTTTATTTTGATACTGTTCGGGTGTGTACTTTGTTTCCACTCTGTGGTGTGAAAGATGAGAGGTATTATTTAGAATTTGTATAGAAGCTGCAGCTTTTGAATAATATCTCGTTACAGAACTGTCTTGTTGCGAATGCATTAAGTTTTGTGCTTAACCTTTTAACAACCAAGCGACAGCCGGCTGTCGTGCTCGAATCACGTGTGTTCGAAGGTTTTAAGGTTTAAAACAAAATTACTAAAATGCTACATACACACATCAAAAGTGTCTAGGGATATTTCAATTAAACCTAAACAACAAAAATTCTATTAATATTTTTTTAAGACACCTACACTTTAAAATAAACCTTGTCTAATAGCCTATCTAATCTGATAATAAACTTTTAGATAAAGTTAAATAAAAAAAAACTTAGAAGAACAGGAAAAACTCACAAAATTTCAATCTAAACTTTATTTTTGAAACATCAAAACCTAAACAAAACAACATTTTTTTTTTAATAAAAATTGTTGATAACTTAAAATTAATAATCCGTGGATCCACCTAAGACTCCCCTGACACATCTGCAGCGGTTCTGTATACTAAAAACAAGGGTCTCAATATCCTGTTGTGGAATACTGTCCCAAATTGCGGTTTCTGAAGCCATGAGGACCAGTCAGAGCGTTATATCCGGGCTTTGGTCACGTTATCGTGTCACGGGGGAAGTGGTGGAACGGCACCGAGGACCTCAACGCATTAAAACACATGTACAGGACCGATTCATAGTAAATGCTGCACGAAGTCAACCAAATGTAACGGCAATGCAATTGGTTCAAAGGCTACAGAGAGAGTATGGTTTGCTGGTAAGCGGTCAAACTTTGAGAAGACGACTGCATAAAGTCAACCTACGTACTCGTAGGCTGATTCGGGTACTAGCGCTAAGGAGAGGCAATCAATGAAGAAGATTAAGTACAATGGGCTATTGCACACGAAAACTGGAACCATTCTCAATGGTCACTTGTGCTTTTCACTGATGAATCCAGGTTTGGATTTCATCCTGATTCGCGAAGAGTACGCGTTTGGAGAGAACCTGGACGTTGGAATCGACTGCAGCACCTACAACAAGTTCATGCATATCAAGGTGGCACGATTATGGTTTGGGCAGGAATTCGTCTCGGCGGTAGAACGGACCTCGTTTGGATACAAGGCAATGTGACTGCTCTAAAATACCGAGATGAGATGCTAAAGCCTGTAATCTTGCCCCACAGACAACAAATGGAACAAAATTTCCAGCTAATGCACGACAATGCCAGTCCCCATACGGCGCGTATCGTCACAAGTTGGTTACTATTGAGCATGCCTGTGATATGCTTCTGAGAAGAGCTCTTAGGAATTTCCCTGAAGATATTGAGGATGAAAACCAGCTTTTCTTGCATCATAAAAGGACTTTGGACAGTATTCCACAACAGGATATTGACACCTTGTTTTGAGTATGCAGAACCGCTGCAGATGTGTCAGGAGAGTCTTAGGTGGATTCACGGATTATTAATTCTATGTTTTCAACAATTTTTGTAAAAAAAATAGTTTTTTTTTGGTTTAGGTTTTGATGTTTCAAAAATAAAGTTAAGATTGAAATTTTGACTGAGTTCTTCCTCTTCTTCTAAGTTTTTTTTAATTTAACTTTATCTAAATGTTTATTATCAGATTAGATAGGCTAATAAACAAGGTTTATTTTAATGTGTAGGTGTCTTAACAAAAAGTTAATAGAATTTTAGTTGTTTAGGTTTAATTGAAATATCCCTAGACACTTTTGATGAGTGTATTTCTTGTCAATTTGATAGATGAAAAATACTCAGACCTACATCTTTTCACTTCTGATAATAAATAGTTGCACAAGACAGTTACAACGTAAAGAAAAACACTCGAAACTCTCAAGATATAAGCAAAAGAACTATCAGACAAGTGATGAATATCGTACACGGGGTCCCATGAGACGTCATTCGTTATGAAACATACAAAAGTTACTATCTGTGTCTCAGGAGGCAGGCGGACAATTTCACACGTGATTTCAGTATGTTATTGTTGTTTATTGGCGCGAGAGAAAGAATATTTCACTGAATAAGTAATGCCATACATTGGTCACCAATGTATTGCATTCACATCTTACAACCATTTTATTAATATTAGATTAGTTGGACACTATGATTTAAAATATAAATATTTGATGTCGTAGCCCGACCTTAGACATGTGCTTTTAATGAATATTGTCTATTGAAAAGGGCCAACGCTGGTCGAAAATTTCATGAATTATATTTTGAGTTCTGACCACCACAAATGTAGATATCTCCATATAAAGTCACGGTCAAAAATGCATTTTATTCTTTGAACATTAGCCAAACAAACAAGAAGAGGGCATTTTAAAGAAAGGACATTTTATCAACCACATAAAAAAACACAAACAGGAACAGACAGTTATTCTATTTCTCGTATGTTGTCACTAGTGGTGTGTCCTACACATTTCTTGCCAGTAGTGTGCCTCCCGTCTGCGCTCGCCAGACCATGTCACATTACTCACGAGCAGTCTTTTTCCGAAACGATCAACACGCCATCGCTCTTCAGGTTTACTTCACACTCCATTACTCGTTCATAAAGACATGCGGTTTATCATTTACATACGATTTGATTCAAAAAATGGTGGCGTAAAGTCAATTGCACCTACTGCTTTAAAAAATAATAAATAAACTTCTTGATCTCGAACTTGTTAAAACCTTATCCAGACAACTGTTATACCTACACCCAGACACAAAACAATCATACATGTCTTACAGAGTTTTGTCCTGGGTAGATATAGAAACCCACGACGTGCTGCTTAGCAGTTTGAGTCATTAACCAATAGACCAACAGGTCAGTGTAAAATTTCGTTTCTCCGTTTCCAGATTCTACAGATATATTTGTATGAACAGATACACACCAACGTACGGAAAATACTATCTACCAGTATCCTATCTGATCTGGTATAATTTCTCCGTCTATATCCGGTCGTATAGCCGGACTTTTACTGATAGAGCTCGATTTCCTTTCCCGGAATAATATGCGTTTGAGTTTTAAAAGCAATCTTTACCCGGAACAAAGCTATCTCTAAAACTATAAAATGCAATCGCAGTATACGGATTCTGTGAAACAGACTGCATTATTTTGTTATTTTTTTATAGATTTTTTGCATTTTTTCCCGTGGCTTCAGCGGCGTGGATATCGGAACATGCATGCTCTATTTAACCCCATTTGATTTCGATTTTTTTTAAATCCTTTATTGGTCTATCAGCAATCAGTCAGTTTACTATTATATATATGTATATGATACATATTATTAAAACTAGTAGTCCATTAATGGTTGAAATTTGATCGTAACTTTTAATTTACTTTTTATCTTTGAGCAACCTTTGTCTATATAAAATGTGACCAAATAAGATCCTCCTTCATTCGTCCAATCTACTTATATAAAAAGAGGCACATAATTATTTCTTCACGTAAAAGCATCATGATACCAATGTGTTTTAGTTGTAAATAGACGAACACATTACAACGTCCATAAACGATAGTAAACAGGCTTGGTTTTTTCCAAATATGAACAATACAACACACGCCATTATTTTCGTTCAGCTAATCGTTTTCCTTGAGAAGGTACTCAAATCTTTTCTTCTCTAACAAAACAATGGCGGATCTACTAGACCTCAACGTCCCACAATATTCAGACCCTACATATCAAGAGCCTACAAGAACCTTTTCCATTGAAATCTTTTGAATTTTACTTTCTTTGTGCGTGAAAGAATCGCTTAATTGTTTGCCAACAAAGACGTGAGCATAAACATTGTGTGCGTGAATATTTTCTATTGTACTCTTATATATACAAATCGGTACCTGAGTTTTCACGATAAATAACCGCCTTTTTACCGTTTTGCTTGTACGTCGAGTACTTACCAGTTACTTCGTTTATGGTGAAGCAATTCTTTTGTCTCTTATTGTTTCGATAACGCGATAAGTAATGGACTCTTTTATATAATACGCGTGTACTCTACGGTGATATCCGTTTAGTTGTTTTGAAGAGATAATGGCTTTTATCTCTCAGAACTTATTTTCGTATTCGGAATAGAACTTTGTGTGCACAATAAGCGTAGCTAGTCTAGTAACAAAGAGCCATTGTCACTTCACTTCTTAGCTGCACTAACAACAAATATATACTCGATATCGTTCGCTGTGTAAATCGAATCCACCCTTCACATTTGCCCGCCATTTCCATACGTTAGAGGGTAAACAGCATATTCCCGGGGTAGGTGCACAATATTTTCAAAGGTTAAAAGGTGGGTACTGATACAAAGGGGTCCCAGTAACTCGACAAAACTGCGTAAAGGCAAGAACATTGTCAGCTATTTGGCAACAGCGCAGGGCCGGGGGATGGGTGGGGGCATTACCGCAACAATTGAACAATATTTATGGATATCGGGCCAATTCACCTGTTTTCAGCTGTTGTGATTTTATGTGTAACGTGTGCGGGAAACGGCTTGAGGATAAAGAAACGAGCTATATTCACAATACAAAAGCCTTCGCTCTGCCCCAGTGAACTTATGAATTCGGTTTGAATTTATTTTGGAATTGGTATATAATATATAACTAAAGTAAAACATTTTACTTTTATACCTTTTAACAACTAGGCGACAGCCGGCTGTCGGGCTGCTATTGTGTCTCAAACACGTGTATTCAAACGATTATACGACTCGCACTATTTGTAAAAATCTTTCAAGGTTAATAAAGATAACACTATTTTCAAATGGTATTTTTAGCTTTTAAAATAAAAAATGATAAAATGACTTTATTTTTGTAAATAGGTAAAAAATTACACTTTTACACGTCATTTTTTTTTCTAATTTTAATCGAACGATGGAGCCGGTGTTTCCTACCTGGACTACTCTGAGAAGAAACAACCGAAACAAACTCAGAGGTCAAAGTCTCTCTTTCGAAGTCCATACAATATTGTATTGGTCAAATTATGCGAGGACCATGAAGGTAAACTGAAGTGATCTCTTGATGAGAGAAGCACACAGATTTGAGTGGACCTGTCCAAACAGTGCTTTCTTTTGATCTATCATGTCTTAGAATATATATTCATAATGAAATTGTTATCTGTGTTTGTACTATGTAAAAAAACTTGAAAATGTAAACCATATGCCTGTACAATTGTTTTATGCAAAACACCAACTGTCAAAAGAAATGCGCGTCCTAAAAAACCCAAGGCTTTTTTGCGCAAAGCGTCATTTCAAAACATTACAATTTGGATAACTTTTCCCCAAACAACGATATCATCCGTACAATTACGTCATTCACCATTTGGGTGACAATAGCGAATTATTTACAGCCAATTAAATGCCATTTGCATAGCAATGGGAGCTTTATCAATGTGAGTTTTCAACTTTTTCGCAAAAAGTCGTGACAATGGAAGAGAGAAATGAATGTTCCAATTTAAATTATAGGCACCGGCGAACTGCAGGTTGCAATTATTTTAGTGCGCGTTGATTGGGAATAAATTTCATTCCGAATAAATTGAGACTTTTTAGTTTTCTCTGCACCTGCACCCAGTATATCTATACTAATTTTATTAAGCTAAAGAGTTTGTTTCATTGTTTGTATGGATGACAGCCGGCTGTCGGGCTGCTATTGTCTTTCTATTGTGTCTCGAATCACGTGCGTCCGAAGATTAAAGGAATACTTACTTGTACTTTTAAATGAGCTATCCAACCTAAAATATTATACCAAATTGTTCCAGTACTTTTTGAGATTCACGCATTCATCCATACAAACAATGAAACAAACTCTTTAGCTTAATAAAATTAGTATAGATATACTGGGTGCAGGTGCAGAGAAAACTAAAAAGTCTCAATTTATTCGGAATGAAATTTATTCCCAATCAACGCGCACTAAAATAATTGCAACCTGCAGTTCGCCGGTGCCTATAATTGGCTGTAAATAATTCGCTATTGTCACCCAAATGGTGAATGACGTAATTGTACGGATGATATCGTTGTTTGGGGAAAAGTTATCCAAATTGTAATGTTTTGAAATGACGCTTTGCGCAAAAAAGCCTTGGGTTTTTTAGGACGCGCATTTCTTTTGACAGTTGGTGTTTTGCATAAAACAATTGTACAGGCATATGGTTTACATTTTCAAGTTTTTTTACATAGTACAAACACAGATAACAATTTCATTATGAATATATATTCTAAGACATGATAGATCAAAAGAAAGCACTGTTTGGACAGGTCCACTCAAATCTGTGTGCTTCTCTCATCAAGAGATCACTTCAGTTTACCTTCATGGTCCTCGCATAATTTGACCAATACAATATTGTATGGACTTCGAAAGAGAGACTTTGACCTCTGAGTTTGTTTCGGTTGTTTCTTCTCAGAGTAGTCCAGGTAGGAAACACCGGCTCCATCGTTCGATTAAAATTAGAAAAAAAAATGACGTGTAAAAGTGTAATTTTTTACCTATTTACAAAAATAAAGTCATTTTATCATTTTTTATTTTAAAAGCTAAAAATACCATTTGAAAATAGTGTTATCTTTATTAACCTTGAAAGATTTTTACAAATAGTGCGAGTCGTATAATCGTTTGAATACACGTGTTTGAGACACAATAGCAGCCCGACAGCCGGCTGTCGCCTAGTTGTTAAAAGGTATAAAAGTAAAATGTTTTACTTTAGTTATATATTATATACCAATTCCAAAATAAATTCAAACCGAATTCATAAGTTCACTGGGGCAGAGCGAAGGCTTTTGTATTGTGAATATAGCTCGTTTCTTTATCCTCAAGCCGTTTCCCGCACACGTTACACATAAAATCACAACAGCTGAAAACAGGTGAATTGGCCCGATATCCATAAATATTGTTCAATTGTTGCGGTAATGCCCCCCTTCCCCCGGCCCTGTGCTGTTGCCAAATAGCTGACAATGTTCTTGCCTTTACGCAGTTTTGTTGAGTTACTGGGACCCCTTTGTATCAGTACCCACCTTTTAACCTTTGAAAATATTGTGCACCTACCCCGGGAATATGCTGTTTACCCTCTAACGTATGGAAATGGCGGGGAAATGTGAAGGGTGGATTCGATTTACACGAACTACACTCTGTTTGTTGTTAGTGCAGCTAAGAAGTGAAGTGACGATGGCTCTTTGTTACTAGACTAGCTACGCTTATTGTGCACACAAAGTTCTGTTTCGAATACGAAAATAGGTTCTGAGAGATAAAAGCCATTATCTAATAATGATGTACACAGATATGATAACTCATTTCTGGGTTAAGCTCGCCATTGTACATAAGTTTTTATTTTAGTTTTGCTGATGTTTGTACTTTTTTTTTAATGTGCAATAAAGAATATGAATATATGAATAAAATATGCCTAATAAATATATGCATCAACTCTTCAAAACAACTAAACGGATATCAAAATATCACCGTAGAGTACACGCGTATTATATAAAAGAGTCCATTACTTATCGCGTTATCGAAACAATTAGACACAAAAGAATTGCTTCACCATAACTGGGTAAGTACTCGCTTCACCATAAACAGGGAAACTGGGTACGTACTCGACGTAGAAGGAAAACGGTAAAAAGGCGGTTATTTATCGTGAAAACTCAGGTACCGATTTGTATATATAAGAGTACAATAGAAAATATTCACGCACACAATGTTTATGCTCACGTCTTTGTTGGCAAACAATTAAGCGATTCTTTCACGCACAAAGAAAGTAAAATTCAAAAGATTTCAATGGAAAAGGTTCTTGTAGGCTCTTGATATGTAGGATCTGAATATTGTGGGACGTTGAGGTCTAGTAGATCCGCCATTGTTTTGTTAGAGAAGAAAAGATTTGAGTACCTTCTCGAGGAAAACGATTAGCTGAACGAAAATAACAGCGTGTGTTGTATTGTTCATATTTGGAAAAAACCAAACCTGTTTACTATATTTTATGGACGTTGTAATGTGTTCGTCTATTCACAACTAAAACATATTGATATCATGATACTTTTACGTGAAGAAATAATTATGTGCCTCTTTTTATATAAGTAGATTGGACGAATGAAGGAGGATCTTATTTGGTCACATTTTATATAGACAAAGGGTGCTCAAAGATAAAAAGTAAATTAAAAGTTACGATCGAATTTCAACCATTAATGGACTACTAGTTTTAATAATATGTATCATATACATATATAAAATAGTAAACTGACTGATTGCTGATAGACCAATAAAGGATTAATGAAAAATCGAAATCAAAAGGGGCAAAACTTAATAGAGCATGCATGTTTCGTTATCCACGCCGCTGAAGCCGCGGGGAAAAAAACTAAAAATCTATAAAAAAAAAAAACAAAATCATGCAGTCTGTTTCACAGAATCCGTATACTGCGATTGCATTTTATAGTTTCAGAGATAGCTTTGTTCCGGGTAAAGATAGCTTTTATAACTCGGTTGGTCGTTGAAAGGCTAACCAAAAATACGGGTAAAACCGCTAGGGACAGCTAGTTTCGAAGTGAAAATTATGGAGAAGCGAACAATTCGGGAGCTGTAGTCAGCAAGAGTCGTGTGTAGAAGGGATATGGAGGCCTTTGCCCCGCGAGCCAGACGGCGCGATACTGTAAGCTAGATAGATAGGTCTGAGGCGCGTGGCTTATGTTCAGCATTTGTTTGCCTGCCTTATTATTTGTTAAATTATTTGTTATTCTATGAAAGTTAAACAAATTAATATTTTGGGATATACGCTTGGCCATCTGATACCAGACTATGCAGAGCTTGTAATGTGGTAAAAAGACATTTTTTGTACATATTCAAATGATTTATAAAAACGCACAATTCCATGCTAATATTATAAATGCACAATTAAGTAAGTCTGTCTCCCTTTTACGCCAAAACTACTAAACCGATTTCAATGAAATTTGGTACAACTATAGTCCATAGCCAAAAAAAGGACATAGGATAGTTTATTCCAAGAATCCCACGAAAACGCGAACTAGGCGAGTAAAATCGCGGAGAACAGTTAGTTATTAATAAATTAATTGACACAGAATAAACAATCATGCTCATCTTACAAAGATTTGTCCTGGATGGGAAGTGAACGCTCAGGCTTTGTAATCAGGCACTAACCACTAGATGAACAGGCCAGTAAATTGTGGCAACATTATTATCATTTACTAAGCTTCAGTAAATCAGATAATTAGGCACATAATTGGCAACTGAATATCATTCGATGTGGTTTCGTATCTATCTAAATTATTATTTTGTATTGTATTGTTACGTGTAATTCTTGAAAAATCGCGAAAAAATATCAGATGTTTCTAACACAAGTTCAATATCCAACGACCATAATGTATGAAACAGCCGATATTTTTTTCGAGATTTCAGAGTTGTTTCCAAAATAAAAGTGAAATCATCTCCCAGCGGGTTTTTCAAGACAAAAAATACACCTTGATATCTTATATTATATATTATATTTTTCCCGTAGATTGGTGACACAGAATTAATATATAAATCTCCCTTTAAATTTTTGCCTATAAAGTCAGACACACTTGTATATAAAATCATTTTCAGTTTTGTGGCCAGATGTCTGGCACAACGCTACTGCCAGCGTGGTGTAAGTCAACAGCGAGTGAACCTGCGGGGCATACAATTTGGTTATTTTTACTAATTAAACCCTGCTGTTTCTCTTACATTTAATAACGTCTTTGTTTACTGCTTTAGAGGGTCGTAGCGTGATGTTATGTAGCCTGCAGCATTTGGGAGTAATGTACTTGCTACCAGTGAAATACTATTTTGTTTAGAATGTTTAGTTTTATTGACTTCGCTGCGTCGAAAAAATCAAACTCTATCATGTGATAGAAAATCTAACTCTATCATGATCAAATGAAACGTCTGTATGTTCTTAGACATATTTATTACAAGATCAAGTGATGAGAAATGTCAAAAATAAATTTTCGAAAGCAAATATAAATTGAAAAAGTCACAAATAAAAAAAATTGGTGCAAATAGCTAGCCTACTATTGCATGCCTGTGAAAATATAGTGATATGCGATCGTTTTCAATGTTTATTGGAATCACAGAAAACTCGGTTGATTGCTGTAAATAGCATAAAGTTGAAGTTGATGGATATTGAAATTAATTGCCACAACCAAAATCCAAACGACAAGAAGAAGTAAAATAAATAAACTGCATGCGTGTCGGTCATAAGAAACGCATAGCTTTTTCCTTCCCTTACTCCGGCCCTGGACCCATCCTGCGCCGTGCCTGTGCGGGGCGTGAGCCCCGGGTACCCACCGCGTCTGCGCCACGAATGGCATGTCTGTCAGTGCAGTGACGTTTTTTTTTATCTAGTGACTTTTTTATATTTTGTGTTTATTTATCTTTGTTTATTTAGTGATTTTTAAGGCTTTTAGGGGTAAGTGTATTAATTTGTTTTTATGTCAAATGCCGGCTGTAGCGTTGCCGGAACTAGTGCCAGTCAACCTGCTACATCGCAGGATGTCCTACTGAGATGTCCCCACTGCTCCCAAACACGCTTTTTTAAAGGTGAACGGGGGCTGAAGATACACTATGGCAAGGTTCACAAACCACATAGTGTACCTTTATGCCCCCCCGCATCTCCTCCAACAGAAACAAACTTACAAACCCTTTGGAAAACCTTAGCAAAATTAAAAATATCAACTCCGGTTTTAAAGAGAGTTCCCCGGGGCGCAAGACAGTCTGTGGCTCAAAGTTTGGCGCGATGTGTCCGTCTTGCGACCCAGGAGAACTCTCCAAGCGCCTGGGAGCAGTTGCTCACCTTCCCTTATCGGATTTTGCACATACAAAAACATTTGGCTTCGAAACGAACTTTAACAAAACAAATTAAAGATAACTGTTTGAACTCGACTTTTATTTTAGATCCAAATTGTCCTATATACTGCAGACCCACACAAAAGGGTCTGTATTCACATGTAGAGTCGAAGTTAAGTGAGGGTGACATAAGGGGTGCAGCTAGGATATTATTTAGTAGCGATGTGGTGGCGCCATACTCTCCAGAGACACTTACAGCTTTGGAGAGTAAACATCCGGCGCCTGCGGATGGCCTTACTTTCCCCGACCCTCCTGATTCACCTGATTTGGATTTACCTTTTTTGAATATTTCTGCTCCACAGTTGTTAGCAGCCGTGAGCTCTTTCAGGAGTGGCTCTGCCGGCGGTCTCGACGGCCTGACTCCACAGCATCTGAAGGATCTGTTGAGTCCGAGCGCTGGGGAAGCTGGTGAATCGCTTTTGATTGAGCTTGCGGCTCTAATCAAACTTATGCTCTGCGGCGGTGTGAACGATGCCGTCATCGATGTTTTGTACGGGGCCAACCTTTGTGCCCTGCGCAAGAAGGATGGTGGCATTCGTCCCATTGCCGTGGGGTGTACTTACAGGCGTATGGCAGCAAAAATTTGTTGCAAAGCGTATGGGGAAGCGCTGACCAACAAATTTCAGCCCCTTCAGCTTGGATTTGGTTCCAAAGGGGGCTGTGAAGCTGCCGTACATGCACTCTCAACTTTTATAAATTCAAAACAATGTGAAGTCATTCTCAAGGTTGACGTTAAGAATGCCTTCAATTCTGTTAACCGGGACACTTTGTTGGCCGAGGTCAAAAAGGAATTACCCGAAATTTATGGTTTTTTATGGCAATGTTACAGGCACCCTTCCAAATTACTTTATAAGGACAATGTTTTAGAATCTGCCGTCGGATGCCAACAAGGTGACCCTCTCGGGCCAGCTATTTTCAGTTTAGCTATTCATCCAATTATTCAACAGCTAAATTCAAAATTTAACGTATGGTATTTAGACGACGGAACGCTAGGGGGTGATGTAGACACCGTTTTGAATGACTTTCTTTTTATAAAGCAGAAGTTCAGTTCAATTGGTCTAGACCTTAACTTTTCTAAGTGCGAAATTTTCCTTCCTGACTCCACCGACAGACAGACAACTTTAGATAAATTTTATGCAATAGCCCCACAAATCAAAATTCTTGACAAAAGTTCATTACACCTCCTAGGTTCCCCAATTTTGGAAGACAGTTTTACCTCCTTTGTTGAAGAAAAAATCAAACATTTCAATGATATTTCGGATCGACTTTCAAAAATTAATTTACATTCGGCTTTCACACTTATTAAATACTGTTGTTTTGGCCCAAATTTTATGTATAATCTGCGTTGTTCTCCTTTGTGGACACAGCCGGATCTCTTGGACAAAATTGACCAAATTATTAAAAATACTCTCACATCAATTCTTAATGTGGCCCTGGACGACCGAGCATGGCTACAAGCCACTCTACCGATTCGTTTCGGTGGTCTCGGCGTCCGCAAAATTTCCAGTGTAAGCTTACCGGCGTTTCTGTCCTCTGTCCACAGCACTGATAGTTTGACCAGCAAAATCTTATCGTCTTCGCTGGTTAACTTTAAGGTGCCGTGCTTGACCGAAGCTGTAAACGCCTGGAAAATGGCTTGCCCGGGGACAGATGAGCCCGTGAAACCGTCTTCCCAGAGACAGTGGGATGAGCCGCTTTGCAGATTGGTACGGAATAATCTTTTTAATACGTCCACCAATTCTGCGGAGCGTGCCCGCCTACTGGCTGTGGATAAGTGGGAGTCGGGCCTCTGGCTTCAGGCACTACCTTCACCCAACATAGGTACCATGATGGGTGATACCACCTTCCGGCTCGCTACTTGCCTTCGCCTGGGCGCTCCTTGTGGAGCTCCGCATCGCTGTCAATGCGGTGAAGCGGTCGACTGCCTCGGACACCATGGCCTTTCTTGCAGTAAAAGCGCCGGCCGGATAGCACGGCACGCAAGTATTAATGACATTATCCGTCGTGCTTTTGTCTCCGCCGGAGTACCAGCTGTTTTAGAACCTAATGGTCTGGCACGCGACGATGGGAAAAGACCAGATGGGATGACCATAATGCCTTGGAAGTTGGGTAGGCCTTTGGTGTGGGATGCAACTTGTGTTGATACCCTTGCGCCATCTCATCTTCCTAGGTCTGCGTGTTGTGCTGGGGCAGCTGCTGCGAGTGCAGAAAACCTCAAACGGCGCAAATATAATAACCTCATTGGGAATTATATATTTGAGCCGTTTGGGGTTGAAACACTGGGGCCATGGGGTCCGAGTGCTCATCTTGTTTTTCAAGATATCGCCAAGCGGCTGGTTGACTCTTCACGTGACCAGAGGGCTGGCCTTTTCTTGGGTCAAAGAATTAGCATTGCCATACAACGTGGCAATGCTGCCAGCCTTTTGGGCACCTGTCCTGTTGACAGTGATGTGGAGGAGTTTTTTGATGCTCTGTGAGCCCTTCTTGTTATAACTTGTTTATATTTATTTTAGTATTATTTATAGGTTTTGTACATATTATGTGATAGTTTTAGAATTTGAATGAAACGTCTTATACCTATAAAATATTAAGATATTACATAATACACCTGCCATGTAATATCTGCACCAACCTGTGTAGACTTGTAGAGAATGCCTAAGGCAATAAGTCCGCCATTATACATGACGTAGGTGCATAAAGTTCAAATAAATCAATAAATTACCTCTTTCATAAACACTAACTTACAGTCAAACACACATCTTTATAATATTATTAGTATGGATGAACACAACAAGCATATGTCCCTTCTAATAAAAACAGTTAGTTCAGAGGTTAAGTTCGTTTAAGTTATTTTATCATGATAAGACGTTTGTAACCACGACAGCATGCCGTGGGATCTGTTAAAGTTTTTCTCTCCTCTCGTTTTTCATTCATGACTGAGGTATATCTACGTTATATTACAACTATGAAATACTTAAGTAATAATAATTGCATCTGTATAATATTACTGCCGCCTTAAAAATTATAGTATTTGTAATCATAATATTGATCAAGTCAGACTGTTTGCCCATTAACATTTCAACGACCAAGCGACTGGCGGCTGTCGGGTTGCTATTGTCTTTCTATTGTATCTCGAATCACGTGTGTTCGAAGGTTTAGGTCTTTACAAGCCAACAACGGGTAAAGCTTACCTATTGATGAAGTTTAATACCGTGTGATACGGAGAGTTCATGTAATGGAAGACAATAACAAAAAAAAATATCTATAGTATGTATGCGTGTTTATAAATTAAATAAGTATGAATACCAGTTGTCTGGTTTACATAGTACAAGCTCTTTGTTTCCTTGCTATGTTGTCTATTTGCTATGTGTAAGATATCCCAAGTATTTTTTTAAATATTATAAAATATTGAATTCTCGCTGCCGCTTATGCCCGAGACCACAGCAGTGGGCCCAGTGGCTGAGCTATTCATCGTCGTATTTTTACGGCATTTTGTTGAGGCGACAGGTGCGGGCTTCACCAGTATTGTTTGATTTCCAGGTTGGCCCCGACTTTATTTGTTTTTAGTTAGATGTTCGGATTTTATGTGACATATTTGAACGGGAAATATGTCCACAACCGACACATATACGTCATATCTAACAGTTTTAAACGAGTATTTCTTGTTTATATATAATGGTCTATATTTAGAATTTCGGAAAAAGCTCCAATGACTTTCATGAAATCGAGTATGCAAGGGTTTAAAGTCGATAAATCGATCCAGCTTTAGCTTTAATTATAGACACAAGTCAAAATGAATAGAGATATTGAATTTAGCATATCTTAATAAAGAATTTCCAAAATTATTTTCGAGAACAAATTTAATGCTCTCCAAAATAATCTTGTGATCTCCTTTGGTTTGGTTAGGTTAGGTTAGAACTGTGACCACGTAGCGCGCCAAGGCGAGCGAGCGAAGCCAGCGTGCCGCGGCAGCAGCCGCCGAGCGCCACATCTATTAGTGATTCAACAGCTGATAGTCATTCAGTAAAACAGTTAAGCTTTAAAGATCTAATAGTATAGTATAATTGATTTATTTGATGAGCGAATTTAGTGTGCAATTCAGTATTTTTGGTGGTAATTTCGAATATTTTTATTGAAAAAAGGGGATCTACAGTTAAAGTATTAAATACCACCCTATTAATAATATTTTGAATATGAAGTATGTATCACTAATAGTTAATTAATAAATACACAATGTTTTTAATTCAGAATGTTGAAAGAATGACGTAGCAAAGCTTAACCACAAACTTACAGGGTCGTATATGCGTAGAGTTTTCTTTCACACTAAAAGTGAATACTTAGAAAGGATTTTCGGAGAATTCAAGCCCTGATGCATGCCCTGCAGTAACATAAGAGACGCAAATATTGGGCACCCACATATTATAAGTTTGAAGCCGAAACAAATATACTTTACACTTTTTTTTCTACTAAAGACAAACATATTGTTGGACTAATTATCAAACTTAGTAACTCTAAACATGGTTGCGAAAAATTCTTACGCCTATTTTATACATAATCTAGTTAAACTCTCTAAAAATAATAAGTAATTTATTACTTGGCCAAAGCATTCGCTAATCAAACCTTATCTTTAGTTAACAATGTATGCTTAATGGATTTCATGAATATTGAAAGCACAATATTAAGTGTTAGAAATACAAAGTTACACTTAGTGCGACATCACATAGAAGCGACATTGACATGACGTCTAAAGGACTACGAACATTCAATCAGCTCCACCACCACGATTTTGTATGAGAAGCGTACGCGCCCGTTCAGATTTCCGTAACTGTTGAGCTGTACAGGAAATTGTTGTTTTCTAGCTTCATATAAGCTAAATAGAGCTGAGAAAAGCAGGCGTCCGTCACTCGCTCAAGGCCACGCGTTTTATGCCTACCGCTTCGCGTACCGTTGACGGTACAGCAAACACCGGGCTGTCGAGCGCCCGCATGAGTACTCGCGCGTCACGAGTACAGCGCTGATTATCAAATTGCCGAAACCACGTAATTATTGCGTGATTATTGTGCAATTCCCCTGTTTCCCAATTCTCCTGTTTCCCATTTGATTATTTATTAAAATTATTCACGTGGTTTTGGATATTTTCGACACTAAAATATAATAATCGGGAATTCAACAGCTGATATTATTATTATGATTTTGTAGGCTATTATAGCGTAGGTATTTTCGTTTTTGTATTGGAGTGAAGTATCTGTTACGCAGTAACTATTATTAATCTGTGGTAAAAGTGCGTATTCCCTTAAGTTCGATGGCTTTTCTCATTTTCATTCTCTGAACGCGGCTGATAGAAGTAGAACTGTATAAGTGTGACCAAAATCGTTTAGCGAAGTAATTGTGCATAGTTAGTTATTAACTTATCATCATCTACACCAATGTTATTAGTTTAATTAACAAGCCTAAGTGGTTCTAGTGGTTATGCTTTTCTCTTCATTTCGTTAGCAAAACCTCAAAGCAAAGTTTCAACATGTAAACTTCGTCTTGTAATAATTAAGTAAGTTATAAATTATTTATTGCGCTTTAGAATGTAAGTGAACTTGTTCTGAATTGCAGTTATCACCATATTAAACATGTATTACGGGTGTATTCTAATCTAAACTTATTTAATTAAGTTTCTCATCATCCCGCAACAGTGCAGTCTTTGTTGACTTTTGAAGTAATAAATATTTATTAACAGACCTTTGGATCTTGTGAAGCTGATGCAACTTCTAAGTTATATCGGTTCACCCTAAGCCCGCCTTTATAGACATTTTAATGGCACATACATTTTCCAAGCATAAAGTATTTTCTAAGGGCGTGCAGTTAGGAGGATTTTCCTTTGAACAGCACTTCATTGTGTGAGGGCGCTCAACTTGTTATACCGCGTCAAATGTACTGAGGTTTGAAAAGAATCGGTTCTTTTCAGCTGTGTTGAGTATTCTACTTTATTTAAAGACTACTTCCTATTGTTGTTATAACCTTTCATTTAAAATATATTTGTTAATACTTTGTTATTCGAGAACAACTGTTATGTCGTTCATTGCGGTTTATACTTCCATTATTATCTATGTTTATGTTAGCGTAGATTTTATACATAATACTTGTTGCCTCAAAAACTTTTTAAAACCTGTCTACTTATTATCATCACCATCATCAGTCGTAAGACGTCCACCTGCAGGACAAAGGCCTTCCCCAAAGATCTGCACATGCATAGGTCCTGCGCCACCCGCAACCAGCGTTTGTACATAACTGCATCAGCACTTTGCACTGTATGAAAAATGTAGTTTGACGTAAGCAGTAACGAGGTAGGCAGGAGACTGAGGTATTCAAAAATAATGCGTTTCGACCCTGGTTCCGATTACGGTTCTGAACTCGGTTTCGGTATCCTAATTGTAAAGGTATCGGTATCGGTATCGGTATCAGTATCGGTATCGGTATCGGTATCGGTATCGGTGTCGGTATCGGTATCGGTATCGGTATCGGTATCGGTATCAGTATCAGTATCTGTAACTGTTTTGGTCTTGTTTTGATCTGTTTCGGTTTCCAATTTGGTATCGGTTAAACCATTTGTGTGTTTAGGGCAGTAGTAACGTTTTCAAACAAATTGCGGTTTACAAGGAATCTAAAGGTCGTCGCACGGCGTCCACTCGTTGTCAACATTTAGTCTAAGGGTGAACGTCGCGTTATAAACGTCCCGCAGTCAACCACTGGACCCCACGCAGTCAACGAGTGGACGCCGCTTCGTCCACGAATTTTACATACAAATTAATTTTGAGCGGTGCATCGCCAAGTGTCGTCCACGCGTAAATACTAGCCGCAGGAGGCGAGTTGGTGCGGAGTGGGTGCCGAGTGGCTCTAATGAGCTATGATGACCTTTGTTGAACTGCCAGATTTTTTAAATTATCACTAACCACATATCACACGTCCATAAAATACATAATAATTTTCATATAATACTCCCTTTGAAAAAAAACGCGTTAATTTTTTCCCGCGACTTTGGCACCATGTCCACCGAAAGTAGGTTATCGCGGACACAGGCTGTCGCGGATTAAAAATTAGCCTCCGTCCTTTTTCGGGCGCCCCGTGTCAAATTTAATTAAAAATCGGTTCAGTGGTTTAGCCGTAAAAGCGTGACTGAGTGACAAAGTTACTCTCGCATTTATTTTAGGGGCCTGTTGGTCTAGTGGTTAGTGGCCCTGACTGCTAGTCAGAGGGCGACAGATTCATCTAAAACATATCTTTGTAATGAGCTTGATTGCTTGTTTGTGTTTGACTATAATTTATTTATAACCAGCTGTCCCGTCAGATCTTTTTCCGTTATAAAAGCCCTCATTTTAAGCGAGGATCCCGTAAAAATTGACGTTCGTTTTTCCCGAAATTAATAATTATCCGGTCGACTTCCTCAATTTTTCTTTTTATGTTGAACCTTTCTCAGTCTTCACAAGCATATTAAAAAAATATGACCGATGACCGAGTTTAAAAATTGCAACACATTTTGGTATTCATTTTGATTTATATGAATAGATGTGATGTATTTATAAATAACTAGTTAGCCCCTTGCGGTTTCACACGCATTATATCTGCTTGTTGATAACTGATTCGTTATTACGATGGATATAGCTATTATTACAATAAAGTTTTAACATAACACGTTTATTCGTTTTTGCGTGAAATAGTAACAAAAATCCTAACAAACTTTAGTATTAGTACCTAGGATAATATTATCAAATAAATCTCACTAAAAAAATTTCTCATCTTTAAACTTACGATAAAAAATTGGCCGTCATGTCGAAAAAACTGGTAACGGCCATTATTTGTTGAAAAAAAAAATACAAATAAATAAACACAAAAGGCGTTTCTAATTTTTTTGACGTAAGAAGACCGTAAATAATAAATGAAATAAGATCCAATGAGGTTTTATTCAATATAGTATTCGGAGTTGGTTTTCCCGTAAAAATTCTATAAATAAGTATGCGTTATTTACTAAATAATTACGATATATTGGCAATAAATAATAAAAAAAATTTGACATGATTGCCATATTTGGCTGAAAAACTGAAGTGTGAGTGATTTTTTTTCTTTATTATGAGGTTTTATCTAAAACTCATTTGATTAAAAAATATATTTTATTTTACACAAACTTTGTTCTTAAAATAACAAACACAAAACGAATCCAATTCGGTGCAATAATTTGTATGTTATGCACATGAATACATTTCAGCGATTCATTTATTTTATAATACATTTTATTATGTATACCTATCAGTTGTCCAAAGCACAAGTTCTGCCTAGTTTGAGAGCAAATGGAATTCATTATTTGTAACGTTATTTTGTTCAACATCAAAAAATAAATAAATTGTTTATTTTTTCCTTACAAAAGTCAGTTAGGCTTAAAGACACAGAAAAACCGCGTACCATTTAATAATCATTTTATGAAAAGCTGATGTTTCTGGTAGGTTAAAAATCTGTAGTACATATCCCTAGGTTCCCATCCCACAAACACAATATTTCACCCGCTGGTCTTGCGGCCACACACTCGCTTATCTCAAGTGGTCCAGCACATGTCTGCCACAGTGTGACAGTGTGGCATCTCCGAGACAATGTGTGATTAATGTCCCACGCCGGCGTGTACGTGACGTCGTCGCTGCATCGCATTGTCGTGAGCGATTGGTCGATTGGATCGCAATGACTTGGGAAACTATAGGAGTTGCTGTACATGCTATAGGCATTTGAAACTATTGAGCGTTGTTAGCGGTAGTTTATATGTACTGTTATACGTAGCTAAGTCGCAGATATTCATGATGATTATAGACGGCAGTGTCATTTAACATTTGGTGGACCGTCAGCGCAGTAGTTAAACGCTTTGTTGCTGCGCTGCGAATCGCAGGGTTTTTTTCGCACGAGACAAACATAAATGAATGACGACACATATAAAAGCTACTTGTGTATGTTATATATGTGAGACTAGATATAATCAGTTTAAAAGTGATAAGTAAATTTTAAATTCAATTCACGGCTACAGACAAAATCTCTAATACTGTAACTTGACATTATTATGAAACTGGTCCAAAGATAGGAAACGCTTGCTAAAAATAGATTCTAACATCGAGGCTGAATAAGGCCACTCGCCCTCAGCGATTTTTTTAATCAATTGTATTTATAAAAGCGATGCTAACTTGTTACAGCATCGCGACTTTAACGATGCAAACCGCGCGACTGTGTGGGCATCATCGGAAAGCGTGAACCGTGCATCTTTGTTACTAAATCGCATTTGCATCGCGACTGAAGCGTGGCAGTAGCGTGTTTGCATCGCGACTGAGAATCTTGGCGTGGGCGAGGTCAATCAGCATCGCTACTGCAGCGCTACATAAAAATCGCTGTAGGCGAGGGGCCATAATTATATCATAAGACTATGTTTTTTTTTGTTTAAATCAAAACAGCCACACTAGCTCACCAGGAGCTCGTCCTTCTTTTTTATCCAATGCCATAAAAAATATATCCAAAACAAAGAAACAAATAAGTCACGTATTGAACACGCGGGTCACATTTCACAGCACATCACAATCAGTTCACGTCAGCTCCTCTCTTTCAATAATAACATTGATATTATTCGGAAATAACGCCGAATGCAAAACAAGATGAATGGGAGTCGCGCCGCGGGTGTGACGGGGCGTGCCCGCGGCGTGACGGCTGCGTGACGGCGTGACGCGCGTGCCGCCGGTCGTGACGCGGAGATTATGCCTGCGTCGCTGACGTGACAAAAATGGCGATCGCAATTCATACGTGCATGTGTGTATTGTTTATGAGGGGTTTACTGTATTGCTGTATCAAGCAGATGTTTTGTTTTGTAAAAAAAGATAAAAGCAAATAAAAGCTTGGAACAATCCTATGCGGAAGCTAATTTAATTTGTTTTTCGTGCCTAGATTTCGTAGTTTATTATTTTATACACCAGCGGACTGCAGTGAATGTTTGTTCTTACATTTGTCGTTACGTAATATTATGAATGCGAACATTTCTACAAAATTATAAAGGCTTTGCCTTGACAATTATTGTGTCTATGTCTAGATTATATACGAAAAAAAAATCTTGTTTAATACTTGTTACATTACTTTTTTAAATAACATATAAAAGTAAAGTTTTATAACAGAGCATTCATGTAATAGTTAGTTTTACAAATTATAGTGAAAGCGGTGTGTGAAGTAAAAAAAAACCGAACTAACCGATGTAAAACCTGTACCTAATTTATTGTAATAATATTAGGTACATTAATTTTTTATCGCTTAACATTTATAAAGCAGTATTAATTACGATTTAATCTATACATATATTTCAGGCTAGTATGATTTTCCCTAGAAACCACATACTGGTAATATAATATTACTTTCCATATAAATTCTTTGTTTTTACTTTTCATCTCACCATTCTTTTCCCCGTATAGTCTAAAAACATTAATACGTGAGACTCACTTTACCTGTAACACAATACTCCAAAAATACTTACTTCCATAATATATTCAAGCAGAATCCGAAGCCGTTCAAACTTCTGAAATTGTTCAGGAGTTTATTACCTTTTTACCCGAGCCAAACTTCTATAAATAAACAAAATCACGTCTACCTCTGTCGATTCCGGCTGCAGTTTTATTTTAGCTGTTTCCCGCGGTTTCTCCTCTATTTTTGGTTACTGCCCCGCTTCCGTCATAGCGTGATGATACTCATACATCAATACGTAGTCCTGATACCGAACCTTCTTCGAAAAATACGCTACCCAACATAAACAGATTTTTCTAATTCAAACCAGCACTTCATAAAATAGGGATGACGACAACATTAAAAATTTCATTCTGTTTAGTCCGTCTTGTAGATCGCCCAAAAATACGGGACACGTATTTTTTGCTTCATCAAAATAATAAAAAACCGGTCAAGTGCGAGTTCTACTCGCGCAACGAGGGTTCCGTTAATTTGTTTTTTAGTAAAATAACTACAAATTTACAGTTTCTGGAGTTTTTCTTTACTTGTGCTACATGACCTTGCTTCTTGCCAAATTTCACGATTCTAGGTCAATGGGAAGTACCCTATAGGTTTTGAGTTTTGATTCTGTTGAAAATATCTAAATATGCAATAGAAACCGCCGTATCTTTTTATTGCGTTGATTTAGAAACTTAATTTTTTCACTGCTGTGAGAAATAGCAGACCTGAGTATGTGATATTAATTTCAGCTTGATATCTCGACGCGTTTCTGAGAAAAAGGTTCTTGACAGACAGACGGACAGACGGACGCCTGGTGTGAACTAACTACAAATTTACGGATTTTGGAGTTTTCCCTTTACTTGTGCTACTTGACCTTGCTTTTTGCCAAATTTCATGATTCTAGGTCAATGGGAAGTACCCTATAGGTTTTGATTTTCTTGCAAATGTCCAAATATGCAATATAAACCGCCGTATCTTTTTATTGCGTTGATTTCAAAACTTGATTTTTTCACTGCTTTAAGAGATAGCAGACCCGAGTATGTGATATTAATTTCAGCTTGATATCTCGACGCGTTTCTGAGAAAAAGGGTCTTGACAGACGGACGGACGGACAGACGGACAACAAAGTGATCCTATAAGGGTTCCGTTTTTACCTTTTGAGGTACGGAACCCTAAAAAATACAAAGATAAAGAGCAACAAAGTTCTGGAGTGGGGGCATAGTGGGGGCTTTTGACGCGACCGTAATGCAAAAATTGTATCTGATCGTGACGTCACGCACAACTTCAACGCACTGTATCGTCGTCGTTTACGAAAAAAAAGAAAAAATATGTGTCCAAAATTTTTTAATAATCTCAATGACGGACTAATTACTTTTTTTTCGTCGTCTCGCCTATTAGCGCGTTCAACCAACCAAACAAACAAACTCTTCAGCTTTATAATATTAGTGCAGACTTACAGTACCTGGCCAAATTATTAGGGACAGTTACTAGATTTCTGTATTATCAAGTTGGACTGATTTTTTCAGTAAAAATATTGGGTTTAGGCCCAAGCGGTATTTTTTATTCATAAACCTAGTTAATTGAGAAAATAAAAACAATAAATGTGAAGGCAAAATTAAAACTGTTAATTTATAAAAAAAAATATTGCATTAACAAGTTGTAAGGAATTATTTTGTGTAAATTTCAATATTTTGTGATGCCTCCTTTTCCTGTCATATTAGCTCTAATAAGGCATGGTATACGTTATATACATAATATAACAGCTCTTAAAGGCGTGTGTTATGATTGCACTCATTTATAAGAGCTGCAATGAGCTGGTGTTCGGTGGCAATGACATGCTTAGCGATAGCCCGCTTGGTGAGTTTCTGCATGTTCTTAATAGAGTTCGTGTCTGGTGATTTATCTGGTCAGGGCAAAATATTTATTGTTTTTTTAGACAGGAATGCTGTTATACTATTGGCCTTGCGACACGATGCAGAATCGGCCATAAATATGTACTCTTCTACTACCAGGGAACCATTTTTCGACTTGCGGCAATAATTGAGTTTCTAGTTCTCGCTTGTACAAATCTTGCCTTATGGTCATTTCTACGATATATAGGCACCCCATGTTGTTAGTAGAGATCACAAATCACACCCTGATGATACATGGATGTTTAATAATCCCCAAAATTCAATCTGCATTAAGCTGTTCTCGGACAGTTCTAGGATGTGTGCGACTACAAATGAGCTTTTGTCGACCCACACCTGAAACAATTATTCATCGGAGAAGCATACCTAAAAATAATGCAATGATCACTGAATAGTGCTTTTCGTACATATAGCAATATTAAAAGTAATAATATTAACCGATTACAGTCTGCCACAGTCATACCTCGGTGTTGCCTGGCCCACTGCTGTCGTTTCTACTTAATGGTGTCGGTGAGGCGCGATTTTTTGATCGGTCGACGATTTATCCAATTCTTCTCGGCCAACCTCCATCAAACTGCCCTATCGAATACTTCTACTTTCTTGTCTAATCTCTCGTTTATGATCGTAGCCAGGCAGACAATACACTTTTTACCATGTTTTAGGCAGATATTCCTGTTTTTATAGTCAGAACGAAGAGTGGTGGTCCCTTTTTTAGCCACATTTTTTTACAGTCTATGTTTCCAGCAGTTTGTTCTGATCAGATTTTACTTTAATACTGTTTACTACAGACTTTCAGACACTTGATATAGCTGTTAAATCTCTCTGAGAATGTGTAAAATACAGAAATAATGTTTGCATTTTTATGAACTTTAGAGGAGACGGGATTAAAGCTTTGCCTATTTTAAAAAGGCGAAATTTTAAAAATATTACGCAACATTGTTAAATAAGCTCAATATTTTGTATTCAAATTAAAAAAAAAGGATATCAACAGAAACATTACTTGCGGTTCGATTAGTTTAAACAGATACATCTTGTAAAATTAAAACCAAAAATTTTTTTTGCCATCAATGAAAGAAATGTAATTTTCAACAGAAGTTAATAAAATTACTATGAAATGAATTATAAGCTGTACCACTTTTTTCAAAAATGGCTCGATCTCTTGGTGCTATCACATATCAAAATTAATAATAATGATACCAGGAGTAAAACTAAAGCAGAAAAACCTATGTGAAATAATTTAATTTTTTGGTACAGGTGTTTAAACAAAAAAATGTTGCTCTGTGAATACTGTCCCTAATAATTTGGCCACCGATGGTACATACAACTACTGTCTGCAGTCATAACCTTCAAAGAAGGTTTTCAAAGTAACGAGTTATAGTATTCCACTCAACCCCACTTTATGACGCTTAATAATGAACCCAGCTGACTGATCTAGCCATAAAACAAAACATGATTCAACAAAATACTGCTCCACGCATTTTGTTGTTCCATACATTTAAATTGCATTGTTTGATTTAAGAAAAGGAAAACTATAGAGTCGCTCGCCGGGAGATTGATTCGTTTTGATACGATCAAAATAGGACATCAGTTAGGAATATATTTTCTGTTTTGTCTAGAATATATTCTAGTTTAGATTCGTTGTTCTGATATGATTTCAGATAGAGAATATAATTTAACCGAAATACGTCAAGATAGAATTTCGTTTCGAAGTAGATAGCATAGGAGACCTATCTATCGCTATCTGCTTATATTTTCTTGTAATCCCGAAATTAAAAACTACGTTAAGTTTTATGCTAAGAAGACTTATATCACAAAAAATCTGGGCTCAAGATAATTTATATTCGAATTGCTGACCGTTTTTACTGGTCTTAAAGGTTTTGACTATGTGAACCCCCCTTGAAAGCCCTTGTTACTCTTGTTTGAGTTTAATATCTCCAAAAAATATTAATGTTACGACAGTGCGACATAAACATACCCAGCTCAAAGTGTAGCGCCCTCATTCACTGTTTAACACCACGAACGTGCGTTTTCTACGTTTCCTGGGGAATATGCTATACATTGTAGACTGTGTTTCAATCTTACAACCTCCGGTAATCTCAAACTGTATTACTGGTGACATTGTAGGAATCTTCGTAACTCCTGGTTCATACTTTGTAGTACAAAAGATAGCCTGCTCAGCAATCTGCTACAATGAAGTTTAATGTTATTTTCTAGTCGTAAAATTGCTGACATCCTTATGAATACTACATGTTTTATGTACCCAAGATGGTAGATTATTAGTGATTTTATATTACTCTAATGTTCTGTCATAAATGTAACAAACGAAATAAGGTGTTACAATTGATTATCGATGTGCATAAAACTATTTTATAAATACAGGTTAATGTGAAATCTGATAATTTTAATATTTTTCTCAAAGACTGAAACGACAGTCTGCATTTAAGCAATAACTTAAAATTGATTTTATATTAACAATTATGATTCAGTAAAATATAATTTATACATACATAATATAGATAAGTTACACCCAGACACAGAACAAACAATCCTGCTCATCACACAAAGTTTGTTCTGGGTGGGAATCAAAACCACGACCTCCGGCATAGCAGTCAGGGCTAACTTCTAGATCAACAGGCCCGTCGCCGATTAAGTAATTCAAAATGTTTAGCTGCTTATATTGTTGTCCGTAGCCAGATTGTATTATATTTGCACAACAAGTGCACATGCACTAGAAATACGATTGTACAAAAGTCCTCCCACCACATCGATGTCAACAAAACATTCTCGCTTACAACGCTATCAGCCACAGCTCCCTACTAAGACTTTCTTACTGATCCTATTATAGATCAGCTTCTTCGCATGCATTTATTCCTGCCTTATTCCAATACCTTTGTTCTTTCTTTATTCCCGAAGACTCGAAAATGGGGTGTTTTTCTACGATTATTTGAGCACAACAACAAGACAAGTGTAATGTTAGCAGACACTGCTGGAGGCAGTCACGCAGACAACACAAAGTTTTATTTACAGTACAACACATTCATCAGATGTTCAGCTCATATGTGAGGAGTTGTTAGCACATGTACCAGAAAAGGCGGAGAAGGTTCACTCCGATCTGTATCTACGTAATCTAATTATAAATAATACATTGACTATCTGTAGACACTGAACTTAGTAAACATTAGGTATAAATATCTAAAACTTAGTAGACGTTAGAAATATTCTTTTAATCAATATAGGTCTTTATCGTCACAATGGAAAGTCGTGTATGTGAGGCCAAAACCTAAGACCCCCGGCCCCATGGCGCGTTGATTCTGCTACAAAAGAATTATAGAAGTAAAGAAACTGTTATTGGCTTCACCACGTAAGAAAATTAATTTTAATCAACCAACATCGATGACAATATAATAATATGTAAGGTAAATTCTATCGAAATGATCTGATGATGAAACCAGATGCAACTAAAATTCTATAAAGTAACGGATCAACTTATCTGAATCGTGTTTGGGCTCAACTAAAGTATAAACTAAATCATAGAATGGCTTAAACTCTATGTACCCTTAGTCTCCATCTACACCCTTAATCTAAAAAAATGTTAAAAGCCGGTCTTTTAGCTCTACACTTTGATATATTTGAGCCTTCTGCGCTTTCCTCCCACATGCCTTTTATATTACGTTGATAGTGCATTATTAGTTCAGTGCCGGGCCGCCAGAAGTGCATGCTGTCTGTCTGTCTGTCTGTCGAGCTTATTTCGTTAGTTTACGAGCCCGATGTGAGCCTGTCATCGCTTCTTTACGATCTCATAATATACTCTCGTTTTAGAACTTTGTTTTTTGAGTTTATAAAATAAGGGGACGTATGCTGTATATTAAAAAGTTATGCTCTGTCGTAAAGTAAATTGAAAGAGACAGTTGAAGGAACTTTTTCGTATAGTGACGGGTTTTATAAATTAAAGTTTCAAAATCTACGGCTAAATGGAAAAAAATATGGTTGTCACCATTAAAACAAATCACAATTGGTTCACTCTGTTCATACTCTTGTGATCAGAATATGGATTCTATCTCAGTTAATTATGCAAACATTACATCATCTCAATTCCTTGCTAACTTGTAATTACCAGTAAAGTTTACAATCCAAGATTAAACACCCAAACCTTATACGATGTTTACACTAACCCTAAAAGGGGTCATTGTACTATTCTCATATATTGGATGCCTATAACGTTAATGTCACAACAGAATACCCCATAGCTTAACGCGCCCATTATATTTGACAAACACATCTGACCCCTATAGCCGAGTCAATATTATATCGCGATTGACACTCGGCCCCCACGGCCCCTCGGCCCCGCGGCCCCTGGGCCCCCGGTGGCTACAAAATGGCTGAACATGTGCTGTGTCCAATTAACTAGATGTTTACAGTTCAATTGGTTTCAAATATTTGTAATCGTTTCATTTACTATATTTTTGTAGTGACGCACGCATGGCTTGTTCAAACGAATTGTTTAATTGAGAGTATTTTGATTTGATTTAAATAATTGAGAGATTTTTTGTTTAATTGATGTTTTAAGAATTGGGTAACCGATATTCTAATCAAAACACGTTTTTTTTATTTAAAATGTCTATTAATCAGAGTAGAATTTTCATAAAAATAATAGCGGTTAGACTACCGCTATTTTATATGAAAATGAACGACTGTTGTGTAAATACATTTTACAATAAAATGTATAGGAGCGACGTTAATATATATTTTACCAAAAAGCTACAATGCAAATCAATCCAATCGACCATAAATTGAAAGAATATTTCTCGGATGTAATTCTTCCCTCCCTTTGTAAGAAATAGCAGTAGTAACAGGCCATATTCTAAAACGTAAAAGATTTCAACCTGATGACACTAATAGATACTTATCTCATACAGGTCTATACTACAGACAGAATTATTTAGCATTGGGATTTGCACTCGAAAGAGCTTTTGTTCTCTACCTTAAAAAATTCAAAATTCAAAGCATTTATTTCACTTAAACCATTCACAGGTACTTATGAATTGTCAAAAAGTCGGTCTGTTAGTCAGAAAAGAAAAGTGACGCTAATTGCCTGTTCCAAAACGTAGATCTCTATAGAGAAGAACAGGCAAGAAACTCCACGGACACTCTTTTAAAAATATCATGTTTTACAAAGTCTTGGTTACATTTTCTTTTTGGTGCTTCTACATGTGAAAACAATGTAAGTATGTAAAAAAAAGTCATGGCAGTTAATGACCCATCTCAACTGATAGCGCCCGTTCACGAGCATGACGCGTGACATCAGGACCATTTAGCTCAACCATTTTGAAGGGAACCGAATGATCCAACGCACTTGCCACCATCAGCGAGACTTTTTGAGCGAGCATGACATTGCTCCTAACCGCCATGTCTATTTGTGTCAGTAGAAAACTATCGTAATAATTCACTGCATCGTACTCACATTTACAAAAACTCAAATATGCATCTAAATTACACAAACCAAAGTTTTGTACTGTAAATAAATATAAATAAGTGAAACTTAATTGCTAAAAAATAATAATAATAAGGATCTTGAATATTCGTGTCAAAAATTAAGGGCACAAGAAACATTTTCTGTCTTCCAATGATTAAAATTTCTAATTTGTGAGCTTATGTGGAGCAGGACCAGCATTTAGCCAAGCATGTTTGTCATTGATATAATCTTCTAACTTATAATAAGCTTGATTACATAGCGTGCGCTTAATGCATGTTTTAATTTTTTTCTCATTTAGATGGAGAATTTCGAGTGGTATTTTATTATAACATTTTACTCAGTACCCCATAAAAGAAGTGTGGACTTTTGATAATCTAAAACTTGGTTGATCCAATTTGTTCTTATTTCTGGTATTAAAATTATACCTGTCACTTATTTTACTAAAAAGATAAAGATTTTTTCGAACGTACATAATGTCTTTGTATATATATTGACAAGGTACCGTCATGATGTTAATACTTTTAAACAAATCCCTTAGAGATTCGCGGCTGCGGAGATTATATATAGCTCGGACAGCCCTCTTTTGCAATACAAAGACGGAATCTATATCTGCGGCACGTCCCCAAAGCAAAATACCGTAAGACATCACACTATGAAAGTAGCTAAAATAGACTAGTCTTGCGGTACATACGTCAGTTAATTGCCGGATTTTTCTGACAGCGAAAGCAGCTGAACTTAACCGCGCTGTAAGAGATGTTATGTGAGGGCCCCACTGCAGCTTTGAGTCGAGCGTTATCCCCAAGAAAACCGTTTTTTCGACGAATTCTAGTATATCCTTATTCAATAAAACATTACATGCAGTACTTCTAACATTCGGTAAAGTAAAAGTTAATTTGAACTTTTTCAATGTAAACTTAGAATATTTATTCGTATTTTATATATTTTTACTTTTAATCCTTCGAACACACGTAATTTGAGACACAATAGAGAGACAATAGCAGCGCGACAGCCGGCTGTCGCTTGGACGTCGAAAGGTTAATAGTATAGCCTAACAATAGTAATTCTTTAACTTTTCTGTGGTCGATGCCTACAATACTAAGTATTTATAAGTTTAATAAACCACCTTGTTTATTATTCAATTTCAATAAAACTAAAACAAAAGACAAAACAAATAAATTATCAGTTTCAAGTAAGTTTGGAAGCAACAGGAAAGGTCTCATAAAAATCTAGTGTTATCCGATACTCCGGCAGAATTCCGGAGTAACTTCAAGTTAGTCGAGACTATCGACTAAGTTCGCGCCTAGTGCTTACAGCTACTTTATTTTATACTTTATGCTACTTTATTGTAGCAACGTGTGCGATATTCTACAAAGCACATTTTTTATTCAAAGTAAGTTTGGGTTTTAGTTTTGGCAGGCAGATGTGGTTCAATATCAATATTTGACGTGATGTGGACTCTAAATTATTACTTTGTTAACTCTGAATTATTTACTGTACCGGAATACTAATATTTTTCCTATCTGTATGTATTTGTGAGATGTAATTTTTTTTTGTAAGCTTTTTAGTGGTAAATAACGCACAGCTGAAACCATTAAAGCTAGATACAAACAAGTTCACGCGCCTTGCGTTAACCTTATCAACTGATAATATTGCATTTAGATAACGTATACATACATATGTTTAGTTTACGTATTTACGTGTAAGAAAAAAATAACAGTTTTTTTTTTACTCCAAGGCATTTATTTATAAAGTGTTAAATTATAATCTTTACATAGTATACAAAAGAACCGTTTTCTTTTCTGTCTGTATGTACACTTAGTTCTTTTGAACTACGAAACAGAATTCCACGCTTTTTCATCAATAAATAGAATAATTCAAGAGGAAGGTAATACTTAATACTTTTATATTATAGTAGAGAAAATATGTATTACACTCGTGCGAAATTGGGGCGAATCACTAGTATATAATATAAAGTATGCACCTACAGCACAAGGAATGATTGTTTGCCTCATTTTAAGCAGTGTTCGTCAATAACAATTTCTTAATCTCTCCACTAGTTCCAGATCTTCAGCAGTTGGGGAAGGGTTCTTCAGTATATTTTCAATTTCCTTTTCATTGTATAACTCCTTCATTTTTGAACATGGATGTACAGGTAAGGTACCAGCAGCTGTAATGTAAAAGATTTAGACTACAACAATTATAATAAAAATAAATTAAAAGTACAATATCCTGTGTCAACTCTTACAACGGCCATCTGCTCCCAAAGTAAATTATCATAGCCTGAGCTACGGTATCCAGACAAAAATACACATACTTATGTACTAAGTTTATAAATACATACATATTGTAAATAAACTTTACCCAGACACAGTACAAAAAATCATGGTCATCACGCAAAACAGGTAGCAGTCAGATCCACTAACCAGTAACCATTAAATTTATCTCGCAGTGAAATAAAAACCGCGGCGAAAAATTTCGAGGTTGTCTGAACGCATAAAGAAAAACAAGAAAAGGTCCGTGGAAGGACTTAGATGGGCTTTGTTTAGCTATGGGACAATTTGAACTAGAAAATTTTTAATTGTTTATTTTGTTATTTACCTACATTGTTTTCACATATAGAAACACCAAAAACATGTAACCAAGATTTTGTAAAATATGTTTTTTTTTTAAAGAGAGTCCGTGGAGTTTCTTGTCTGTTTCTTCTCTATAGAGATCTACGTTTTGGAACAGGCAATTAGCGTCACTTTTCTGACTAACTGACCGACTCTTTGACAATTCATAAGTACCTGTAAATGGTCTAAGTTGACCCAAGAAAGAGCCTTACTCTCTCGACACATAATTCGCCTTTAAGTACAAATATATTAAAAACTTACCAATATAAATGAAATAACACAAAACTAAAAGTACCATTGACCACTTCATCTTGTAAGGTTATACTTCACAAAACTTCGCACTAAATAATGTAATGTGACTTATATACGATGAGGATAAATCTAGTTTTCCCGTTACGTACTTTACACTATCTTTAATATAGTCAGATGTTTCCAACCTTTCATTGAATTCGCAATATAATTTTAATAATTCACACACAACCGTTTAAAAATCTCAAATTAAGTATAGCCTGGTCTATGGTAACTCGGACTAATTATTAAACTTCGTAATACCAACCATGCTAGCGAATTGCATCAAAGAATATTCCTAATTCCATTTTCTAAATAATCTAGTTTACAAATTGTTGTTGTGTATATGTATTGTAAAATAAAATTCCTTAATCATTTTACTCTGCATTCACATAATTCCCCTGTATATTAAAACAATCGGTTCTTATATTTTTAACCATATAGTTCATCGTGAAGAAGTAACGCATTCTGATAAAATTATACCCAGACATAACAAACAATCGCACGAATCACACGATCTTTGGCTTCGCAGTCAGGGTCAATCACTAAACGAACAGTTTTGTCAAAATGTGAGTCCTTCTACCTAGCATTTAGTCTTAGAATGTCAGAACAGCGCCGTGTGGATAACACACGAGGTCACAACGCACAGTTTGAGAACCTCTGATCTTACTCATTTACCTGTTTCCTTAATAGCAATGACAATTTACGCATTTTGGATAATACTAACGTAATTAGACATTACATTGAATTGTTTACATTGTAGGAATCTGCTTTTCATTGACCATTTAATGATGACTCACAATTTATTATGCACAATTGCTACAAATAGTCGAATGTGAACGAATGAAGCGTAAATCTGGTCAAACTATAATGTACCAAAATGTAGCACATCTACATCCTTAAAAATTGAGAGGAAAGTGAAGAGGAGGGATGAAACGCATGTAACCAAGAGAATTATGAGCATGAACGTGGAGGGATGGAAGGGGAGAAAAAGGGCTGAAGAAAAAGGTGAATAGGTTGTGTTAAAAATGATATGGAGGAGAAAGGAGTGAGTGATAGCATGACGGGTGACAGGTTGACAAGGAGGAGAGAATAATGTTGCGTCGACTGCAAGTAAAATAGAATAGCAGATTTGTCTACTTTAATCTTTCGACGACCAAGCGATAGCCGGCTGTCGCGCTGCTATTGACTTTGTCTGTCTTAATCTTTCGACGGCCAAGCGACAGCCGGCTGTCGCGCTGCTATTGACTTTGTCTATTTTAATCTTTCGACCACCAAGTGACAGCCGGCTATCGCGCTGCTATTGATTTTTAATAGAGCAGGACGAAGATTTCATAGAATAATACTTCATCTGCTATTAAATCTGTGGCACTGATTCTGTAGCACCATTATCTGTGGAGCTAGAACTACTAAATGCTATGAGTATTTTTGTCTGTTTCTTCTCCACGGGATCAAACCTTGAAGTGGTTTGTGAGCTAAGTACCAAAACATTTATTTCATGCTCATTGCTTAGTCGTAGATTTATTTCCAGGTAAGGAAAGCTTCGCATAATTTATTGTTATAATACCATTATTGCCATAAATTAAATTACGTAGGGGTAAATAAAGCATTGAGCAGAATGGTTAAAGCCGCCAATAAGTCCTTGACCGAGTTCAGAGCGTACGAATTGTAAAATGTGTTGAATTCAAATTAATGCAGTACCTCTTTTTCGGTACAAAAATATCATGTGTGTATGCCAATCGATCTTGTTTTAAACACTAATCAAAAACTCTATGAGACCAACCGTCGTAGAACTATTGAAATCTCAGTTTGAAAAAAAAAACCATACGTTTTCCATGAATATCAAACGTACTTTTTATGTGATTTCATATTAAAAGTCGATCATAGCGAAATAGCATCCCAATACGACAAGCCCAAACACTAGGATATTATTATGATGGGTTGCGGAATGTTATGTGGGTTGCGGAATGTTATGTTTATAACAGTTACCGTGACCCTGGAACATAAAAGGCAATCGAAGGAACATGAGTGGGTTTTAGTCAGTAAGAGTCTGACACACCCTCCCGCCGCACCCAGGACGGGAGCAGTCATTGGGTGATTTCCCACCCACCAAAAAAAAAAAAAAAAGGATATTATTATGATTTTCTGTTATAAAGTTCCAGTACCGACCTTTAGACTCCTTGATCAGATCAAATAGTTAGTAGTTACCATTATTTTCTGTATTTTTTTTTTGGGAGGATTGAGAAACCATCAAATCACTTCTCCCGTCCTGGGTGGATCCCAGGACGGGAGAAGTGATTTGATGATTTCTGGGGGATCTGACGGGAGGGCGTGTCAGACTTTTACTGACTAAAACCCGCTCATGTTCCTTCGGTTGCCCTTTATGTTCCGGGGTCACGGTTATTTTCTGTATCATTCACCCCGATTATTTTCTGTATTGACATTTTTATTTTAAACATTAGAAAGTTTTAAATTGACACGGCAATTACAAGTCGGATTAATTTAAAATTCTGAACATTTGGACTCAAGTAGTTACAAGTAAAGTTATCCAATTTAAAAACATAAAAAGTATCGCGTACGTCCGTTTACTATGCAAGAGTGTGTAGGAGAGATAACTTTCGGAATGCGTTCAGACTTGATATTTTTCTTGATATCCTCGTTATTTGACTTCTTGTCTCTTAAAATAATGATAATTAAGAAATTTCAATTTTTGTAATAAAGTCTATTTTTGTAGGTAATGAGTTAAGTTTATTCTTGTAATGAAGTAATTTAGTAGACATATACAAAGGTTTTCGAGATATGGACTAAAAACTGAAAAAAGACATAATTTCTACTCCTCCTTCTCACCCCGTGTTAGTTTTTGCCCCACTCTCGGGAATTTTAGTATGTTTATCAGTAGAATGCCAGACAAAACTACATGATTTTTTTCTGTTTTTGCTAATTTTGTCCTTAGCTATCAGATACGTTTTAAATTACGTTACGTCCAGAAACCCATAATAATACTTCTAATCATTATAATTGTAAACAGCCACTTATTGTTTTACAAAAGGTCATAAACATTGCCTGTTTACTGCGGGGGATCGATTTGTCACAGTTCCTGCTGTTTTAATTAATTGTTCACAATATTAATTTATTTGTCGCGCCCTCACGCCCGCAGTTGACCTATTTCCCGTGAAATATGATCACAACATCAATCAGTATGATTTAATAACTCTGTCGATCCGGGAGTTATGTGCTTAGTCGTCTTACCGATCAGCTTGCTTATTTACTTAGTGATAAATCTCCGCGTTTTATCTTCTTATATATAAAATTCTCGTGTCACAATGTTAGTTACCTTACTCCTCCGAAACGGCTTCACCGATTATTACCAAATTTTATATGCATATTCAGTAGGTCTGAGAATCGGCTACTGCGGGTGAAACTGCGGGAGGCAGCTAGTAATTTTGTAAAATTATGGGCGGTTTATTTATTTTTTTATTCTTTATGCACAACGGTACTTATGCAGACTTAATGCCGCAGGCATTTTTTCCCAGTCAACCTAGGGTGGTAAAGAGATAGCATGGTAGGTGCATTTATGATGCTAAAACTAAAAAGATAGAAATATGATAGAAAAATGAAAATAAAAATACACGGTTTACGTTTTACGTGTTACTACAAAAGAATTTAAAATTAAATTATTTTAATGTCAATTATTTTCAAATTTCAATAGAATAATTGACCTTTCAGTTTATTTAATCTAGTGATTCCACATACCTAAATTCGTTAGACCGACAAAACTATATAATTCGCACTTCAAGTAGTGTGAATCCTTTAAATTATTTTCGTAAACGTTCACTTATGTCCTATGGAATAAACCGTGCTTACATTCGTTACCAGTTCAGTCTCAATCAGTTAGCCTATATCAAAATATTGAAAAAATAATGAAGTAAGAAGTATTGAACATAAAAATAATAATTTTAATTGTCAAACATGAATATGCTTAAAAAAAAGGTTAAAGCTTAAAGGTTGTCTGGAAGAAATTGCTTTTTAGCGATAAGGCCGCCTATTGTACTCTTGCATATTTGTTTGTTTTGTACTTTACTGTTTTTGTCCTATTGGTGTACAATAAAGAATATTCTATCTATCTATCTTTAAAGTGACTAGACAGATATGCCAGGTATTGGATTATATTATGTTAAGCGTCGATGTGTTGTCACATCTAATCACACTAAACTGATTGCAAAGCTAGTGTATACAGGCTAGGAACACCTATTGTTAATACCTGACATATTGCCTATAGTTCACATAATAACCTTAGTTCTAAAGCCAGTTTGTAGCCCTAATACTCGTGTAAACCAGTTCTGACATCACGTACCTTGTACAGACATGCTACAACATTGTGTGGCTGACAACCAGCCGTCTTCTCCCCTAAGGAGACATTGCTATTGTCCCACTACGACCACAACACAATACACCACTGTCATACAATACATATCGATGGCCACTAGATTAGCTGCGAAGCTGTGAATATCCTTCATATTGCCCCTACGGAGCAGTAATTGCCCATAAATTGTGCTGCAAGTCCTAGAGGGTGACAAATTACTTTAAACAAGAGTTATGCAGTGATTAAGCTGTTAGCTAGCAGGTGCATGTTCTTACCTTGGCGAGGTCCCAAGGTGTCGTCGCTTTTCTGAGACTCTTCTAAGAAATTAAGGCCGTTAGGAAATGTTTGTGGCCTTAAGTAAACACTACTTCGCTTGCGCTTCAGCTGAGCATTGCCTCTCTATGAAGCATCTATCTGTCAAACAACATATGAAACATAAGAAATTGAAGAAATGCAAATTGTAAATACACTAAAACTTTATCGGCATACATATGAACCGTCAATTTATTGTGAACCCACGTCATGACTGTGACGAATATGGTGATATATTTATTACACAAAGTATGGTCCTAAATATCGTATTGTATGGTGGTTAAGGAGCCCGCCTCTTGCTTAGTGTGACTTTTTAAATTCATAATAATATTATATACCTTTAAAGTTTATCGTGGACATTACTGACACTCCATGCCTTAGAAAGCACGTAAAGCCGTTGGTCCTAGTTGTTATTTGTAGAACTTTGACAGTCGTAGTCAGAAGTCGTTATTTTTCCGTAATATTTAAAAATGCTCAATCATGTAACATAATATGTACTGAATTCTAATTGCACTTTATACTAAACTGTTTCTCGCGGTTTCACCCACGTTACATTAAGTTTTTGGTTACTGCTTCGCTCCCGTGGGACATAGCGTGATATTATATAGCCTATGTTACTCGTGGACAATGTAGTTTTCGAATGGTGAAAGAATTTTAAAAATCGGTCCAGTAGTTTTTGAGCCAATTCATTACAATCAAAAAAACAAAGTTTTCCTCTTTATAATACACACATCAAAAGTGTCTAGGGATATTTCAATTAAACCTAAACAACTAAAATTCTATTAACTTTTTGTTAAGACACCTACACATTAAAATAAACCTTGATTAATAGCCTATCTAATCTGATAAAAAACATTTAGATAAAGTTAAATTTAAAAAAAAAACTTAGAAGAAGAGGAAAAACTCAGACTAAATTTCAATCTTAACTTTATTTTTGAAACATCAAAACCTAAACAAAAAAACTATTTTTTTTTTACAAAAATTGTCGAAAACATAAAATGAATAATCCGTGGATTCACTTAAGACTCTCCTGGCACATCTGCAGCGGTTCTGCATACTCAAAACAAGGTGTCAATATCCTGTTGTGGAATACTGTCCCAAATTGCCGTTTCTGAAGCCATGAGGACCAGTCAGAGCGTTATATCCAGGCTTTAGTCACGTTATCGTGTCACGGGGGAAGGGGTGGAACGGCACCGAGGACCTCAACGCATTAAAACACATGTACAGGACCGATTCGTAGTATAAGCTGCACGAAGTCAACCAAATGTAACGGCTATGCAATTGGTTCAAAGGCTACAGAGAGAGTATGGTTTGCTGGTAAGCGGTCAAACTTTGAGAAGACGACTGCATGAAGTCAACCTACGTACTCGTAGGCCACTTCGGGTACCAGCGCTAAGGAGACACAATCGATGAAGAAGATTACAATGGGCTATTGCACACGAAAACTGGAACCCTTCTCAATGGTCACTAGTGCTTTTCACTGATGAACCCAGGTTTGGATTTCATCCTGATTCGCGAAGAGTACGCGTTTGGAGAGGATCTCGACGTTGGAATCGACTGCAGCACCTACAACAAGTTCATGAATATCAAGGTGGCACGATTATGGTTTGGGCAGGAATTCGTCTCGGCGGTAGAACGGACCTCGTTTGGATACAAGGCAATATGACTGCTCTAAAATACCGAGATGAGGTGCTAGAGCCTGTAATCTTGCCCCACAGACAACAAATGGGACAAAATTTCCAGCTAATGCACGACAATGCCCGTCCACATACGGCGCGTATCGTCACAAGTTGGTTACAATAGCATGATATTCAAGCTTTAGACTGGCCTGCACAATCCTCTGACTTAAATCCTATTGAGCATGCCTGGGATATGCTTCTGAGAAGAGCTCTTAGGAATTTCCCTGAAGATATTGAGGATGAAAACCAGCTTTTCTTGCATCTTAAAAGGACTTGGGACAGTATTCCACAACAGGATATTGACACCTTGTTTTGAGTATGCAGAACCGCTGCAGATGTGTCAGGAGAGTCTTAAGTGAATCCACGGATTATTCATTTTATGTTTTCGACAATTTTTATAAAAAAAAATAGTTTTTTTGTTTAGGTTTTGATGTTTCAAAAATAAAGTTAAGATTGAAATTTAGTCTGAGTTTTTCCTCTTCTTCTAAGTTTTTTTTTTAAATTTAACTTTATCTAAATGTTTTTTATCAGATTAGATAGGCTATTAATCAAGGTTTATTTTAATGTGTAGGTGTCTTAACAAAAAGTTAATAGAATTTTAGTTGTTTAGGTTTAATTGAAATATCCCTAGACACTTTTGATGTGTGTATTATGCCCTTACTAATAATCACTGTGTAAAGTTATGCAATGAATAAAGCCTGTGTAACCATACATTTTTTGACGTATAAACCTGTCATAACTTTATGCAGCGTTTATTTGTAAGGCGCTTAGTATAGAAGTATAGGTTACTACATGAAATGTCAGTGACTCAAAAAGGAAAGTTTGTTTAATACTTACCGTGAAATGTCAAACGGGGAGAGATGTAAAGGTCATTACTCACCTTACATATTGCCAACTATGTGTTACTATAGAACATCACGTTAGAAGGTTAGCCATTTATTAAAATGTCAAGTTAGTTAACGTTGACGCTCTCAACGTCATGTAAAAGTGAAAGTCAAAGCTCGCTGTCTCTCTGGAGATATTATTCATTGCTGAAAGTGTGACCTTCGCTAATGTGATTTTATCTCTGACGGTTTTGCGCCATCTGTGCTTTTCTTGTTGTGTGTCATATTTTAATTGAATTTATTTCAAATAATCAGACAACAGAGATCCATGGTGTTAGTAAAGTACCTTACGGTGTTAGTATATAAATCACTTTGCAAAGAAGACGATACCTGTTTTTCAACCGGCTATCTTCTCTACAAAATGCCTCATAAAAAAGGAAAACACAGTTATTCTCAGTCACTTCTTTCAGAATGGTGTTGCCACTCCCCAATTTTTTATTTCTGCATGTGATAAAACTAGTTAAAGTTACAGCATTTATATTTCACAATAGCTCACGAAGCCCGCCGAATTTGCAAAATAAGTCGATTAACAAAGTAACCAGCTTCAAGCTTGAGTGAAATATAACTGAGAAAGAAAGAAAGAAAGAAAATACATTTATTTAACACAGCAGTGCCGGTATGATGGTACAAATAACATACATACATTACATTTGCATTACATGGAGTTTTTGTTTAAAAGTTATCAGCTTAAAATTAGAATATAACTTAATATTTGTGCCCCCGGCAGCTGTGTCAAAAAGGTCCAGTTCAGCAAAATGTCAGGCCTCAAGTGCCTGACGCTGGTTTTCAACTGGACGCTGTGTGACATGTTACAGATGTGTATACCAGCTTTACAATAATTATTGATCTTGATTGATTAACTATCGGTCAGATGTCGGTGATTTCAGTTCTGTTTGTTGTTTTTTTTATTTTACCACCGACTTTTCATAGTAAAGTTATTTGTTTTAAACATCTAATTAGAATATACGAACAAACACAAAATTCCAGAGACATTCCTTTCTACACAGCTTCCACAAAAATATTGATCACATTATTCATGTTTACAATTTCTTATTTAAAAGGAAAGAATTCAACGGATCTTAATTGTTAGTTCTCATTCCATTTCAAGTCGAAAGCGAATTGAACAAACATTTTAAGTCTTCTCTGAGTCTTTGTCTCTGATTCAACTGTAATTATTTAGGAACAGAATCGTAATTATAATTTCGTAAGAAGATTAAATTCTAAATACCTTTGTTACAATAATATATAAAGCTTTTTCCATGTTTCTCAGAATGTACTAAGCTCAAGTGAATAAAAGATTAACTTCTCTAATTTTACCAGTTCAAATAAACCTCTATATATAACAAATAACAATGGCAAACTTTCTCAACGTTTTTGCAGTCAATAGCCACAAGAGCAAAGTTTGGCAGTAAAAAGTTCCTCTTTACAATTTTTATGATTGCACTTAACAAGAGGCGACGGGCTATGCATTCTAATAACCCCTCTAGTTATAACTTAACTACACTATGTTTATAATGAAATTGCTGAAGTAATAATGAAAAATATATTATTATAGTTTTGCGCTTCACATAATAATGAAGTCTGTGTTTTGGCGTTTTCTAAAACGTACGTGTTATCAGTACTATCGGACTAACAATTAGTCTATTCATATTTTAGTGCAAATTTTATTTCAATTTAGGTATATACTAGCTGGTCCAGTGGTTTGAAATCAGCGTATTAAACAAACAACAAATCTTCTCAGCTATTACTCGCATATGCACTAGAATAAATGACAACAGCACGTTCAGTTTCAATAGGATTTTTATAAAAAGTTTGTGTAAAAATTGCAGATTCATTTCTAACAAATTGTTATTCTGGTTCCGCCGTTCCCTCCGATTGGCTTTTTAATTAGACTTTTTATCAACACTGTGATTTAATGTCGACTTTCATTATTACACACTGATACGACTTTTAAAACATGGATGATTTTTTTCATAAAAATAAATGGAGAGTTTTAAGTTGAGTTCATAGTTTTTAATTTGAAAAAATGTTTTCAATGAATCGGTACGTTAAATTAGTATGTATTTTATCGCGTTCTATTTTATTTATTGCCTTGTGCAAGCGACGACTGAAAGTTCAACAACTTTCATTCTATAATAATGTTCCCTTTTATCAATGCACTGTTACTTAGTATAAGCTATAACTTATCTATTTTTTATCGCACATAATTCGAAAATGAATCAAGATAAAACTTCTCTTTGATTTCTTCAAGAGTATAAAATGGTTTCATATAACAGTCACCACCTCGCCTCCAACCGCTTAAAACTGACGTTAAAGTGCAAACGATGATAATATTCATACATTCACTAAGTTATCACCACCAACACCTCTAATATCAGCAATTCAATTTCACATAATCCTCACAGAAGACAATTTCTAAAATTAATAGCGGAGCCATTGCCATAAATCTGCGCTTACACTCCATGTCCACGACCTGCTCTAAGAGAATTTAGTTTTGCACTAACTTTAACATAAAAATGCTAAATTCGGCTTGAAATTCAGTTCAACCTGAAATATTAGTGGTTAAAACTAAAAGCTAGTCATACACCGACTAACAAACTTAGAGCTTCGCGTGAAGTGTGCTTGACAGAATTCGCCACATTTCGTGATATTAGTTGACTGCAAGTTGGTTCGAAAATAACGTCAACGATTACAAAAATAACAAAAATTATTAAATAATGTCACTACAACATTTTGGTTTGCTGGTAGAAAAATCAATTCTGGGTTAAGCTCGCCATTGTACATAAGTTTTTTTTGTATTTTTGCTTATATATTTATTATTTATTTATCTTTATAAGATTCAGGTTTTTGTTGTGTGCAATAAAGAATATGAATATGAACGATTAGGTTGTTACTGATTACAGTAGATGTCGTAGTAGTATATTGAACAGCACTTTAAATAAGTCTTATAAAGTTAACGATTTGATGAATGTCTACATAATATAGACACTTACAGAAGACATGGATATACATTTGGTATATTAACAGTGAGCAACAATTTTTCAACAACAAAACATAAATTAGTTAATTGTTTTCGGCAACACTTATAAAACACTTTTTAATTTTGCTTATACTAATTTTATCACATTAAAGAAATTCAAATAATACAAATGAAATATCTTGGTCATTCTCTCTTAAAAATAGCAAAATACATTAGTGTATTTTGATATTTTTAAGAAAAACACTAGACAATAATCGACGTCTTTGCCTTCCGTGTATCAATATTTATATTTCCACCCGTACTGTAAGAGTTAAGTTTAATATCACTTAGTTAAGTCAAATATACTGCCGTCCCTCGCAAACACGGCTTTAAGTTTAAAACTTTAAAACTATATTCCAACAGCAATGAATTTTTCAGAAACTATAAATCACTATGCAGTACTTTTTTATTTTCAATGGAGTACAATTTTTAGCTGAAATTTTTAGTGAAAGCTTTTATTTATGTCAGCGCTCGTTAGCAATGTTAGGGCGAAGTAAGCTGGAGTTACCGTCACTGGAGAATTAACTTTATGATGACACGTTTACATTTTTTATTATATCGTTCGGTGTCATACGGTTGACGCTGATATTTGTATTATGAGTACAGGTTGCGCGTTTTAATTAATTGGTGCTGTTTTTATACATCGCAATGCAAATAATTTTTACTTCGAAAAAGGAATAGACTATGAGAATATTTAACAATATTGTAGCACACAAAATATCAAAATTAAAATTCAAAAATAATACCTGCAATTTCACAGTGATACTGAGCGGGGCAAAGCGTGACATTATTTGTGAATCTTATATCTTTTCTCATATACTATCAATTTTTTTCAATTCATTTGGTAGTTTCAAAGATTAACGTGTTAAAAGAAATAATTTAACTCTTTGGCTTTATTATGTTATTTTAAAAAACCCAATTTCAATATTATAAATGCCAATGAGATTTTATTTGTTACATTCTCACGTTTTAGCTCTTTCGAGCCATAGGAAATTCTATGTAAACGTTGCCATGAATTAAAAAAAGATACGAATTTTTCAGAACAAAAAGCTACTCCAAACAAATTCTAAATCTATATCCAGTTAGCTGCGAGTTTGAATTATCTTCTATAACAAAGTCGAAACTACACATTGAATATTAAAAAAAAAAAAATACTTGAAACGTGTTCTACAACGGACGCCAAAGCCAAAAATGTAGTTTTTAAATTTTTGTCTGTCTGTTATTAACATAAATAAAATCTAAGCAAACAAGAGGTTTACATAGACTACATTATTACGCTTTCATCTTTGTTGGATAAATGAAATATTTTTGTTGCCTATTATAGCGTCCACGCGGACGACGTCGCGTGCAGTAGCTAGTATAAAATAAATGTAAGCTCAGCACTGAACCTTGTTTAATTACAGCCCGCTAACGACTTTCATTCAAAGCTGAACACCTTTCACATCGTGCAACATGTCACACTATTATAATATATGATTTAAAATAAATTGTTTTTAACTTTAGGTATTTAGAGGTATGAGGGACAGAGTGGAAAGTCCCTCATCCTCCGTTGAAAAGGGAGGATCCTCCGACCAGACGGGTGTTGTGTCTGGTGGCCTACTGCCCGACGGTTCTAGTCAGGTTTGTTGTGCACGTTCTAATGTCGCCGATAACTCAGATATCGCAATGCAGGATTGTTAGCTGTAGTTCGCATATTCGGCGATAGCTGTCGCCACAGGTACGTAGGTATAAATAAAGCCGAGAAAAATGTAATAATTTATAATTGATTACATCAAGTCGATCGTGATATTTTATATTTCTGCTTCTTATACAATTACACATACTTATTATCTCATAGAGAGTAATGTTCATCTCGCTGTTGAACCTTAGAAACGTACTTCCTACTAAAATTCTTCACTCCTTAGGTAAACAATCCACTACCATAAACGCCTTTAAAGTAATAACCAATTAAGTTGACGAAAACGAGGCATATCATCACCATCCTACTGAACAAAATACTACGAACTAAATTGTGATCTATCTACATGCATCAGTAGAATGTAACTCCAATATCGAGTACATAAAACCGTACATATAGTACGTACGTAGGTACAATCAGCCTCTCGAATGCGCTCCCCTCATTTGCCTCGAGCACCGATTGTCCGTCCATTTAATTGTTCCTCGCACTCCGCAGCGATCGTTACATTATCCTTTGTTTTAATATTTACCCTTCATGAATGTGCTCTGGGTAAATAGGTCGGCAGTATTCGGTCATATATTAAATAAATCATAAATGAGCCTGCTATTGTACGCAAAGGTCGCATTGATACACAGAAGGCTCGAGCATTAATATTGATTGCACGTTTGGTGGAGTAGCGATTTCTGATTAAATACAAGGTCCATTAAATTAAATCTGCAAAACCTTTCAGGAGGCAATTATAATAGTGATTCTAGACCCGATTCAATAATAATATGGGTAGTTTATTTTTTCTACTTCATATCGGTAAGTGTGAAATTATCGTTCTTAAAACCAGCAAGTCCGCAACCATAATGACCGCTCTGCCTCTAACACAAACGAACGGAAACGATAATTTCATAGATCCAAAGCATACGAGGTTTATTATGAAAGTTATTGTGTCAAAAAACTGATAACAATAATAACAACAAGTATATCGATTGTTTATGAGTTTTATAACAAGCTCCTAAAAGGTTATGCAGTCTCAAAAATGAACCTTGTATAAGCCTGGTATCGATCCCGCAGCCTCATGCATTAAAGTCGGTTACCTTAACCACTTTAACCCGGTTTTGTTAGATCTTTAGAGACATGAATTGAAAGGTCAAAAGATTATTTGAAAGAAAAAAGTTTAAGATAGTCTGTAAACTTTTTAATTTCAAACAAACACTTTATCAATTCTTCAAATAAAACTTACTTGCTTACTGACGAGTGGAAAATTAGTTTAACTTTCTTTGAATTAATGGAATAAACTTTTCATAACTTTTCAAGTTTACTGCGACGACGAAGAAAACTATAAAGTTTAAAATGGAATTATTCGCGCACTTAAGGCTTGCACCTCAGGTATATTGCGCTAGAGGACATCTTGCCAACTCTCTTGGCAACATTTATTCCTTTGTATAAAAGCTCATATTTAATTAATAAAGGAAAAATATAAGTTCCCTAGTTTTAATGGAACTAAGTGGAAGAAACGTTTACTCAGAGCGCATTTTATAATTTCTTTCTTTTAGATTTATGAAAAGCATTTAATCTTGTAATGCTCGGAGTTATGAGCTCGGAAAGGAATTGGTTTAAAAAATAAGAGATTAAACTTTTATAACTCCAGCTACGGCTTTATCTTATTTAAAATCTCAAGAGAATACAAATCCCATTTCAGACAGAAAAAAAATCCTCCGAAAAGACGATTTTATTTTACAGTAAAAAGTGTTTACAGAAACATTTGTCCATCCTCTTATCTTTATGACCACAATGTAGTAAAAATAAATAAAATACCCGTAAGGCTCGCTATCAACGCATTCATCTTTTGTAAGAAAAAGTTAAAATAAAAGAAAATCGCATTTACCAAAATCCCGTCCGCCAGATAACCGCGTAGCAGTCTACGGCGTAGCACGTGTCTACGGCGTAGCGCGCTACGGTCGAGTACCCGCAATGTATTCTATTTGAGGAATTAATCTTGAGATAGTTCAGTACTGAGTAAGATGTGAGTTATATTACTTAGTAGAGGTCGTTGTGTTAATACTGCTAAATGTAAGGTAGCGGTCGTAGACATCTGCGAAAAGCGATAGCGAGATATTCAAATATTCTTATTTTTAAATAATTATAAATTTACTGTTAAATTAATTTCATGAATACTAAAACGAGTCTTAGCTACTTATCAAGGAACAATTGAAACTACTGAAGCTAGAAACATAAGTTGCCACTTATCCATAGAAAAAAAAGCGATTTTATAAGTATACAATCCATAGTGTCATATCTAATATACATTCTGAAATTTTTATGCACGAACTGTATCTTACTATATGTTAATAATAATAATACCAGCCTATAACTGTCCCACTGCAGGGCAAAGGCCTCTTCTCATACAGAGAAGGCACGAGCATTGATCACCACGCTTGCTTAAGACAGGTTGGCGATTTCGGACTTATATTAACTACAATTCCAGGTTTCCTCACGATGTTTTCCTTCAGCGATGTCTGTGATGTCTAAGATAAACTTTAGAAAGTACATATGAATTGAAAAAGTCTCATTGGTACTTGCCCGGATTCGAACCAGCGACCTCTTGCATGAGAGCCGGGCGCCTTAACCACTAGGCCATCACGACATTCACTTACATGTTATCTAGTTAAACTTATATGTTATCTAGTTTAAAATTAAAATCGCTTCTCCTATCACTCTGTCCATACCCTACAGTGTGAACACTATTCGTTACAATAATGAAGAGTAGATTAACTCGGCATTGATTAGCTAGTGCTCTGTTAAGCTGTTGCACTCATAAACAAGCCGCACTCGTCTGAGCTCCGCTGTTTCTGAGGTATGACGGGTAATATTAACTAACAGTTTATGTTCTGTTTAGGATGAAGGGTGAAACCAAACTAAGCTTTTTAGTCTAGATAGATTAAAATGTTCTCTTAAAATGTATATTATTTTATTTTAGTCTGCGTTCTGACTGCAGGGCAAAGACCGCTCTTGCTCCTTTTTATGTTTTTAAAATGAAGTTGTATTTTTGCGCCTTCACCTTTTTTTTGGGGAGTGGGAAATCATCAAATGACTGCTCCCGTCCTAGGTGCGGCGGGTGTCAAACTTTTACTGATTAAAACCCACTCATGTTCCTTGGGTTGCCCATTATGTTACGGAGTCACGGTAACTATTATAAACATTCTCATCATCATCATTCTCAGCAAGAGATCACTTCAGTTATTACCTTCATGGTCCTCGCATCATTTGACCAATACAATATTGTATGGACTTTAAAAGAGACTTTGACCTCTGAGTTTGTTTCGGATGTTTCTTCTTATCTTCTCAGAGTAATCTAGCTAGGAAACACCGGCTCCATCGTTCGATCGACTCTGTGGATGCGGACAGGGCATTCAAAGTACAAAAAAAATGTATCAGAGCCATAAGTGGAGCAGAATATCTAGAGCATTGCAAGCCTTTACTTCAAGAATTAAAAATTCTCCCACTCCCGGCCTTGTACATTTTTGAAATTTGTTTATTTGTAAAAATATATCCTCATTTATTCTTACCAAATGAACAAGTCTCGCAAAGATTGGCTAAAAAAAATGCAGGAAAATTACTTGTGCCTCCTCAGAGATTGCAACTATATACACACATCAAAAGTGTCTAGGGATATTTAAATTAAACCTAAACCTAAAATTCTATTAACTTTTTGTTAAGACACCAACACATTTAAATAAACCTTGTTTAATAGCCTATCTAACCTGATAATAAACATTTAGATAAAGTTAAATTTAAAAAAAAATTAGAAGAAGAGGAAAAACTCAGACAAAATTTCAATCTTAACTTTATTTTTGAAACATCATATCCCAAACAAAAAAAATTTTTTTTTTTACAAAAATTGTTGAAAACATAAAATTAATAATCCGTGGATCCACTTAAGACTCTCCTGACACATCTGCAGCGGTTCTGCATACTCAAAACAAGGTGTCAATATCCTGTTGTGGAATACTGTCCCAAGTCCTTTTAAGATGCAAGAAAAGCCGGTTTTCATCCTCAATATCTTCAGGGAATTTCCTAAGAGCTCTTCTCAGAAGCATATCCCAGGCATGCTCATAGGATTTAATTTAGGGGATTGCGCAGGCCAGTCTAAAGCTTGGATATCATGATGTTGTAACCAACTTGTGACGATACGCGCCGTTTGTGGACGGGCATTTTCGTGCATTAGCTGGAAGTTTTGTCCCATTTGTTGTCTGTGGGGCAAGATTACAGGCTCTAGCACCTCATCTCGGTATTTTAGAGCAATCATATTGCCTTGTATCCAAACGAGGTCCGTTCTACCGCCAAGACGAATTCCTGCCCAAACCATAATCGTGCCACCTTGATATGCCTGAACTTGTTGTAGGTGCTGCAGTCGATTCCAACGTCCAGGTTTTCTCTAAACGCGTACTTTTCGCGAATCAGGATGAAATCCAAACCTGGATTCATCAGTGAAAAGCAGAAGTGACCATTGAGAATGGTTCCAGTTTTCGTGTGCAATAGCCCATTGTTATCTTCTTCATCGATTGTCTCTCCTCAGCGCTGGTACTCGAAGTGGCCTACGAGTACGTAGGTTGACTTCATGCAGTCGTCTTCTCAAAGTTTGACCGCTTACCAGCAAACCATACTTTCTCTGTAGCCTTTGAACCATTTGCATTGCCGTTACATTTGGTTGACTTCATGCAGCGTGTGCATGTGTTTTAATGCGTTGAGGTCCTTGGTGCCGTTCTACCACTTCCCCCGTGACACGATAACGTGACCAAAGCCTGGATATAACGCTCTGACTGGTCCTCATGGCTTCAGAAACCGCAATTTGGGACAGTATTCCACAACAGGATATTGACATCCTTGTTTTGAGTATACAGAACCGCTGCAGATATGTCAGGAGAGTCTTAGGTAGATCCACGGATTATTAATTTTATGTTTTCAACAATTTTTGTAAAAAAAATAGTTGTTTTGTTTAGGTTTTGATGTTTCAAAAATAAAGTTTAGATTGAAATTTTGGCTGAGTTTTTCCTCTTCCTCTAAGTTTTTTTTTTTAATTTATTTTATCTAAAAGTTTATTATCAGATTAGATAGGCTATTAAACAAGGTTTATTTTAATGTGTAGGTGTCTTAACAAAAAGTTAATAGAATTTTAGTTGTTTAGGTTTAATTGAAATATCCCTAGACACTTTTGATGTGTGTAGCAGAAATGTCAGTTGTATGACAATAAAAATTTATAATAAATTACCACCTGCATTGAGAATGTTACCAATGAATAAATTTAAATGTAAAATGTTTAATTGGCTCTTGGACATGTGTTTTTATTCCGTGAATGAATTTTTAAATCATACCTTTTGACATTGTAATTAATATTTTATGCTATTAAAATTTTTGTCATTATGATTAATATTTTGATATTACGATTAATATTTTGACATTATGATTAATATTTTGACATTGGAACTTATATATATGAGATATTTTTTTGTATTATTATTTAATTTGGTATTGCACTTATTTTTGACATAATAATTAATATTATAACATTACATGTATCTTTGAATCTAAATCGAAATTAATATAGTTGTCAAATTAAAAATGTTGTTATGTCTAATATTTGCATGGACTTAGCTTATTTAATATTTCTACACCAGAAATGGTAGTATATGTGAATCAGTATTTAATGTAAGATCTCAGTGTACCATATACTTAGAAATAAATATATCTTTATCTTTATGTTTATCGATTAAAATAAGAAAAAAAATGACGTGGAAAAGTGTAATTTATTACCTATTTACAAAATAAAGATCGTTTAATTCGTTTAATTCCGCAACCAATCTTGCCAACCAATCTTGGTAGACCTGTCGTTGGACGATAAACTACCTATTTAGTGCTTGATAACAACTCATTGAACTTCATGAATGCTTGTAGAATTGTACATGAGTGACTGTGGCGGTACGTTAGCATGCTAAAGTGTGTTTATTCGATCCATTTCACACCTAAATCTTATAAAGACAATAAATTAGCTTAGTTAAAACTACAGGGCTTTAGATCGTGGGTTCAGCCCCGCACGAAACGAATATTTTTGGCCCAGTGGTTAGTACTTTGAGGTTGTGGGCACGAATCCGAGCAATTCGTATGGACTTTCTAAAGTTTATCTTGGACATCATTGACATGCTGTGCCTCGAAAAGAACGTAAAACCGTTGGTCCCGGTTGTTATTCATAGAACTGTGGCAGTCGTTACGGGTGGTCAGAAGCCAGTAAGTCTGACCAGTCTAACCAAGGGGTACCGTGTCACACAGTTACTGGGTTGTGGGTTGTGGAGGTCTGACAGGCAGGCTGAAAGGCAACGTATTGGAAAAAGACTATCTGGATGATGATGACATGAATGTGTCTTTTGCATGAGTTTAGTTGTTTGAGTAAGTTTTATGAAAAGAAAACAATTTGAACGAGTTTTTGTTTAAAGACAGATTTAGCTTTAAAGCTTATTTAATGCCGTGGTTGCGAAATAGTTATAATAGTTACCGTGACCCCGGAACATGAAGGGCAACCGAAGAAACATGAGTGGGTTTTAGTCAGTAAAAATCTGACACGCCTTCCCGCCCCGCCCAGGACGGGAGAAGTCATTTTGGATTCCCACTCCCAAAAAAAAGCTTATTTAACGTTTATTCAACACTAGCTGTTCCTCGTGGTTCTAGCCGCGTTTTGTTAGGTTTTTGGTTACTGCTTCGCTCCCGTGGGACATAGCGTGATATTATATAGCCTATGTTACTCAGAGATAATGTAGCTTTCTAATGAAAAAATATATAAATCGATCCAGTAGTTTTTGAGTTTATTAGTCACATACCAAAATACAAATCTTTCCTCTTTATATTAGTATGGACAACGTACTTGAAAGACCTAGCAAAAACTAAAAAACCTACACATATCGTCACCCTACACCCCGTACTCAAGACACGTATAACAAAAGGCCGCGGTGATGTCTGACACTCGCCTTAACGAGACCCTGGCTTATACGATTATGAGTTATTGCTTCATACGCCTTGTTAGCTCATTATTAATAACTTTGCTAAGGACTGGTCACTGTTCACGTTGTGATACTGTAAATATGGTTGCTTTTGGTTAAACGTAAACTGTAACTTGTGAGAGAAAATCTTGTGTCTCGAATTGTGTGTGTTTAAATGGTTAAACCGTATTTTTTTTAAATCACCCATGCTTTTTTTAATTTTACGTTAATAAATGTGAATGAATACTTTTTAAAGGGTACTAGTCAATATAATAACCATACATTTATCTATTGTCATCACCAACTAGCATAACGGAATAAACAAATCATAAACTTTTAACAGGTTGAACACAAGTGAGTGCGTGTGTGAGTTGTTCTAAGATGAAAAAAAGTCCTACCACTCGAATAGTGCTTGAATTATATGACGAACACGTTGAAAGTACCTTCACTTTAGTACCAATTAAAATTTTACAAACACGTGACATTTCCTGGAACGGCAGTGGCATAAAAGTCACGACGTGAATCCGTCGCGGCCGGTTTAACTATATAACTCTATTTTATTTATAAAAAATTTATTGTTATACCGGCAATAAGACGGACAGCGGGGGCTTAATAACTTTAAAGTAAATCTTGAACTTTTTGATTATAGAACTTACTTATTAAAATTGTTCACAAAAGGCCCCAATTTTAATAATACATAAAGTCACATTATCACTTCACCCGATTTTGTTCACATTAGTCAATGTGAAGGCATTATTTAAGACTTTTACCTTTAAACATCACGAAAAATAAACAAACAATAAATTAACGGTAAGTAACTGAAAATCCAATTATTTAACTTGTCCTTAACGTCTGTCCTCTCGAACCCGACACCGGCAAATAATACCGTACAAATAATAAGCTTTTTAACTTCTAGTCATTTCTCAAGAATACCAAGTACGGGGATGAAAATAAATTTACAAGAACATCCCTACAAAATATCATTTGTTTCTGTCTACTGTCTGCTCCGATAGCCTTAGGCTAGGAGATAATACACTTACACTAAACAAAACAAACAGGTGTTATTCTCTGCACAAAGTTTTTCAACTCCCCCCCCCCCCTTCAACTTCTAATAATATTGCAGCAATCTGCATTCTATACACTGGAGGACAAAAGTTTGGGCACACAATAAACATACTCGTTCGACGTCGACCCACGTCCCTCGGATTTGATGAGTCGACGGACAGAGGGCAGACAGACAGGTAATTTTGTTTGGCTTTTATTACCCACGTCCCTATATTGGAGTTTTTATGAAACGTTACCTGAATGTTATTAATTTTCATCGTAATTCTGTACGACAACCTAGGTAGAGAACTAGTACGCGTAGATTAGATTAGTACTAAAGTTTGTAATAAATATTATTTGTTTCTGTACAAAGCTGTGATGAACAATAAAAAGTCATAAACAAGTTTTTCTGTGCGAGACTGTCTGAATTCTCTTCGGCGTTTCGCGCTTCTGGCGCCTTCACGGGAAGTTGTCAATCTGCCAATTTATAGAGCGTATTTCCAACATGATTGACAGCAGAAATAACCGTACTACCTATGGTGAAATTTTGCGCGTTAATTTTTTTTTATTGATCTATTTTGAATCTCACTCTCTCTAACTGCGTTGGCTCCACCCACGCTTCAATTATACTTTAACCATTTCGTAAAGTCTATCTCAGAACAAACGCAATTAATCTGATAATTAAACATAATAGAAAAAGGTAACTCAAACCTCTAAAAGTTAATCGCTCGAATGAAATACCCACCACCTACTACAGCCATAAAAATAAATTCGTGAGGTTTAATGAAATGTAATTTCATTAACAATAAAGCGGTGTCTGTTTAATTGGCCGCCAGTGTGAAGTGGAGAGCATTGATGTCTGCTACTGATATCAGATCTACGGATGCACTTACTTCGACACGTTTAATTTCAACCAAATTAGATTATTCGTTCAGAATTTCGATTTTCAAACACTTTCGTTGAATTTTTTCCCTCAATCTGATTTGAATATCTTAATACTCATTCTTTTGAATAAAGATGATGTTAAGAGCTGCTTTGCGTAAAAGCGAGTATAATTTGAGGAACATTGACATCGGGTTGCGTCGCCGGACAAGTTTTATTATTCAGTCTGTACACAGATAATTTAACAAAATGATCTCTGGATTTCGCAGTTCATTTATGGACCGTAATGTTTTCATTTTGTGCGTAACCCGTTGATGTAACGTCGTGTATCTGTGTATTTATGTTTGTATAGTCGAGGTCATTGAACCTACAAGACAACTACAAGGCTAACTGCGTATTCTGACACGTCAACTAATCACTAACGATTAATCATTTACCATTATTTAATTGACTAACATAACTTACCACACGTCACTTTTTCATTTTATACTTGTCAATAATAACAGTTTTTTATTTTTGGTGAGTGGGAAATCATCAAATGACTGCTCCCGTCCTGGGTGCGGTGGGAGGGCGTGTCAGACTTTTACTGACTAAAACCCACTCATGTTCCTTCGGTTGCTCTTTATGTTCCAGGGTAACGGTAACTATTATAAATATTCCGCAACGTCAATACAGTATTGAATGTTTAATTTTGCAGTCTACATTTGTTCGGAAAGCAGGCACAATATTGATAAATATTGTATACAGTTTTAAATTGATTTTATTAGGTACTTGTAATATGCAAACGGATTAAATCAAGATGATGAATGATACATTGAAAAAGAAAATAAGACGACACTATTACTTGTACAGTCTGACATGTGTCAATTACACATGATGTTATATTAGCTTAACCCAGCCTCGGCCTTATTGTAACGACTTTATGTCAAACATAATATTTAGGGACATATGTAAATATACACAGATATTACACAGATACAGTTCATTTGGCCCATGTTCGTGTTATTGGAATATTTGCACAATGAGATCTAGGCCAGAGTGGCCTGGCGTGGACATCCTTTGTATGCCTAAGTAGGCCCTCCTTAAATCAGTCCTCTCCTCATATTTTGTCTGTCTAGACTAGTGATAAATTTTCTTTATCTTTAACGTTTATATCTGTTGCGTCAAACTTAATTGAGTACCACTTTCGTTTACTAAAATGATTTAGTCGTGATTTCAACTATTTATTTTAATGTTCATATTATCCTTGGATAGATTCAATATTCTAACAGTATCTTTAGAATAACTTCTTATATTCTATCAATTCCAATTTTTGGCTCGAATAGTGAGGATTAGTTTTTTTTTTAAATGGTTGGTTTAATCCTGGACATTTCTTTTTTGGTCTTGATTTTTTTGTTCTGTGTTCGGGTGTAATTAATATATGATATATGTTTTATAAATTATAAAAGTATGTACATCAGCTGTTGTCACGTTACTATAGTAGACTCTACCTATTTTTGGATTAGATGGTCGGGTGTGAGTTATCTAAAGATATTATTTTAATTTTAAAAACAACTGCACGTGAACACAAAGCTGCGGTCGCACGTTTAAGAAACGAAACACTTTTTCATTTTCTCAGTAAAACCGTCACTTCCCACAAACTGCACAAAAACCGACCAATATGAAAACTAGTAACCCCGGAACTCAGACGTCTTAGCCAACGTTATTTACTGTTGTCAAGGGACTTGCGACCTTAAAGACTCCAACATAAAGTCGTAAGTTTTAATCAATTTCAGATCGCCTATCACACTGTCGCGTAACTTTTCACTATAACAAAGTTGACATCCTAATTAAATTAATTGTTTTCTTGAAGTAAGTACTTGAGAAAAACCTCATTAGTATTTACAAAGGGCGTTCATTGTGTTGTTTTCTAAAACAGATTGCTTTGTCCTAAGTAATGCTAATAGCTTTACTTATAAAATCGTCTGCTCCTGTTCAAGTTCCTAACATAGCCGTCTTATAAATGCTAGTCAATTATTCTAATTCGGAAAAACTGCTTGGAAAAATACTAAGCCAAATTAGTTTTTAAATTTAGATTTCTGAGTAAAATCTTGTATTTATGCGTAGTAGAATAAAGTAATCGTGTTTTTTGAGCAAATTGTAACAACATTTTTATGTAAAAACACATGTACATTTTTCGCCTGTACAGTTCACTTCAGTATTGCTAAATTTTTATAATAAGGCCCTACTCCTACCCCTACCCCCTACCCTAATTTCAAAAAAACATTATTAACTGACATACACAAACATCCGAGTCGGAACAAAAACCTATAGTATCATACATGTATTATGTTCCGTGCCGGAATCAAACCTGCTACACGCAGCTCAGCGTTAGGCCCACTATGCTCATTCGCTGAGCTGTTAAAATGACGTGTTGGTCTAGTGGTTAGTGACCCTGACTGCTAAGCCGAAGATCGTGGGTTTGATTTCCACTCAGGACAAACTTTGTGTGGTAAGCGTGATGATTTGTTCCTTGCCTGGGTGTAATTTTATAATAATATGTATACGTTTATAAATTGTATAAGTATCTTTATCAGTTGTCTAGTTACCATAACACAAGCTCTGCTAAACTTGGAATCAGATGGCTGTGTATGTTGTCTCAAGATATTTATTATTTACTAGCGACTCGCCCCCGCTTAGCACGGGTGTTACAAATCTTTAATAATCCCGGCTTTTCTCTACCATATTATGCATGTATTATCCATACTAAAATTATAAATGGGAAAGTGTGTCTGTCTGTCTGTCTGTATGTTTGTCTTTCTTTCACGGCAAAACAGAGCGAGGAATTAACGTGTTTTTTTAAGTGGAGATAGTTGAAGGGATGGAGAGTAACATAGGCTACTTTTTGTCTCTTTCTAACGGGAGCGGAGCCGCGGGCAAAAGCTAGTAGCATATAATCCTTCCTTAAGAATCGCTATATTTATTAAAAAAAAACCGCATCAAAATCCGTTGCGTAGTTTTGAAGAGATCTTCAAAACTACGCAACGGATTTTGATGCGGATTTTGAATAAATATAGCCCTATGTATGCTTAGATAAACAGACAGAGGATAGCGACCATATATATATGGTATATATATATATATAGAATATACTATCTTTTGCCCGCAACTTCGTCCGCGTGGATTAATAGTTACCGTTCCCGGGGCATTTTCGGGATGAAAACTATCCTATGTCCTTCCTCGGGTCCCAGACTATATCTATACCAAATTTCATTTAAATCGGTTCTGTGGTTTAGGCGTGAAGAAGAGACAGACAGATAGATTAATACCAGGTCACTCAGAAAGTTTTGAGAAAAACCGTTTTTATGTATAAGACACTGGCCATTTGTAATTATCTATACATATAATAAAATTGTAAAAGGTCGGTGTCTGTACATGGAAGATAAATAAAAAAAACTTTATTAGGGGAACTTTATATATGCAATAGAACCCAAAACTATGATTTTTAGAATTTTTGTCTGTTTGTCTGTTTGTCTGTATGTCTGTTTGTCTGTTTGTCTGTACGTTTGTTCAGGCTAATCTCAAAAACGGCTTAATCTATTTGAATGCGGTTTTCTTTATTGCGTTGCGGTTTGCCGGGATTAACATTTAGCCTTTGTTTTGTTTCAATCGGTTCATAAATAAAAAAGTTATGTCAATCTAAAGAATCGCATCATCACATCAATCAATCAAAACATAAAATGCCACAAAACTGTATTCATCCTCACCGTAATACATTATTTCATATTCAAGTCTGTTTCAACACCAACTAATTACTTTTTTAATTACTCAAATCGGACATTCCATTCAAAAGATATTAAACCCAAAGTGCAACGGTTTGAATTTCTTCGTAGTTTCCGTTTTATTTCGCTAGATGGCGATGTACCTTCTGTCACAATTCTTAAAACGCGGCGTTTACATTTTTGTGAAAATAATGACCCTCCCAGGCAGCTTTTCTTCGTGCAGGTTCTATCCCTGTTGTAAAAAGTGTTTGGTTATCTATGCGTTTGTGATCATTATTGGGACGTTTGGTCAAAAACAAAAAGTAATCAATTAATTCAGTAAATTAATTAATTGTTTACTTTAACCCCTTACAATCGAACTGTATGTGGTAGTCGTTTCGCATGCTATAAACAGTGAGTGGGTATCTTAAATTAAAATCTATATACTTATAATAAAACTGTAAAGAGGTCAATTCTGTACATTGAATATAATATTCAAAATTAATATTTGAGGATAAAAACTAGCGACACTATTTCGGGCTAAACTAGCCTAAATAAAGTACTTATTAGTTGTAGAGAATATTCAGCACATTCCCTTAACGTTTTTGTAAGAATTATGTCAATCTGTTCACGTTTTAATTTCACGAACGAATGATTAAAACGTTTTTAAAATAATTAATATTGCATTGACGATTAATCCATACTAATATTATAAATAGGAAAGTGTGTCTGTCTGTCTGTCTGTCTGTTTGTCTTTCTTTCACGGCAAAACGGAGCGACGTATTGACGTGATTTTTTAAGTGGAGATAGTTGAAGGGATGGAGAGTAACATAGGCTACTTTTTGTCTCTTTCTAACGCGAGCGAAGCCGCGGGCAGAAGCTAGTTTTGAATAATTTGGTTATTTTAAAGTAAAAATACCATTGTTTGAATTTTGAATTTTCCTCCAAATTTTTTTTAAAGCCAAATTAAATTAACGTGTCTCTTTTAAAAATGGATCTGCACCGCGAACATTTTCGTGTGGTGATTTTCTACGACTTTAAATGTGGCTTAAAATCTGATGAGTCATTTGATGGACTTCAAATTGCTTTTATGGATGGAGGACTTTCAAAAGCTACCGTGTACCACTGGAATAGCGAGTTTAAGTACGGTCGCTTTACTTTGGGGGATAAACATAGGAGTGGTCGACCTAACACGGCAGTCACGGAAGAAAGTGTGCTGGCATTAAAAAAAAATATTCAAGAAAACAAGCTAATTGCATACGAAGAGATTCTGCATACCCTGCAGATTCGATCGGGAAGCTTTTACCAGATTCTACACGAGCATCTTCCGATGAGGAGGATAGTGTGCCACTGGGTGCCGCAAAACCTCACCAAAGCTTAGAAGCAGTCCAGTGTAGATTTGTGCCGTGATATGATTAAAAAATTTGAAGCAGGTTCGTTTTGCCGCGTTTACGACATTATGACAGGTGACAAATCCTGGATTTATCAATACGATCCAGAAACAAAGTGTCAGTCGACAGTTAAGCTGTTTCAAAACGAACCAACGCCTACGAAAGTGAAGCGATCGAGAAGCACAGGCAAACTTTTGATCGCTAGTTTCTTCACTTTCACGGGGTATCTGAATGCAATTTCATTACAAGACCAAAGCAGCATTAAAGACGAATGGTATACCACAAAATGCTTGCCAGAAGTTTTGTCTGCAATGAGCAACCAGCGACCGAACACCGGGCTCCGCGGGATTCTGTTTCACCATGAAAACGCGCCCGCGCACTCAATGCTCAAAACGAGGAACTTCCTGGACACCACAGAGGTTGGAGTCTTCGAACACCCTCCTTACAATCCTGATCTGGCACCGTGTGACTTCTTTCTATTCCCTAAAATAAAAAATCTTCCGAAAGGGATACAGTTTTCATTGCCGGAAAACGCGCTAGCAGCCTTCGAGAAGGCCGTGAAAGAGGTGTCTGCGTCGGACTAGAAAAAATGTATTGAAAATTGGTTTAGACGCATGAAACTTTGTATAGAGGCTGCTGAAGAGTTCTTTGAAAAGATTCAATAAAAATATTTTATCTATAGAAGATAGTTTTTTAGTTTCTCAAAACTGTCCCACGTAATTATTAGATTACTAGCTGCTGCCCGCAACGTCGTCTGCGTGAAGGTTTCAGCTTCGCTCCCGTAGGTGATATCGTGATAATATACAACATGTCCGGGAATAAACGCACACCACCAGACACCCCAATTAGAATATTATGTTATGATTATAATACATACACTGAATTTTCATTATTATGTTTAAAACACTGTTTTTTTTTAAATTAGTTGTACAGATTGTCGGATAAATTATAGTCACTTTACAAATCTACGCATGCACACAGTCGCACTTGCTTAAGGGTCTAGCGTAGTAGGTATTTCATCCATTTTAGTTTGTGTTGACTGTACAGCGGAAGTGTGACAGCAGTTTACAAAGTTTTAATTATTATTGGGATAAAATATTACCTATATTAAAAATTACAAAAATCGATTCAGTAAACGATTCTGAACAAACTATTTTCATCATTGTATATGTAGCTTATAATTATGTTGACCTGACCTCTTAGTAATATTCATGCAAAATTTTAAGTAAAAATAGAGATTAGCCCGGACATACATACAGACAAACAAACAACAAAAGATATTTAACGTTCAAGCGATTTTTTTGTCAAAATAGATTCCCCTCTCTCTCAAAGTTAAACGGCTGGTTCGAAAAAAAAATCATGATGGTAGTCCTTGGATTGAACCTTAAAAGAAAGCATAACGGCTCAGATGAAATCGTTGTTAAATTGTTAATGCGATGTGTTACCGATGTGTACACGCACTTGACCAATTTTTTCTACATTCCACGATATTAAAAAATATTAACGATTGTGAATTGTTACAAAACTTCTCTGTAAACTACGTTTCTAGTTTTGCTCTCTGCAGCCAAAATATACAGAGAATCAGGACTCGAGAAGCGGGAGCAAGCGACGTACGCTGCCTGTGTTAGAAGCAGCTCGTCCTGAAGTCGACAACCGTAGCCTTCAGCGTCAGCCCCTGTGACTTGTATATCATGATAGTCATGGCGAAGCACACATTCACAGGGAACTGCACGCGCTTGAATTGGAAGGGGTTGGTTGTGCGGTATAAGAGGAATACGTGGTATAAACACTGCATCGCCGACGCCACAACCCGTCGGAATTTCCGCTTCAATTATATTCCTTTGCAGTGAGATGACTGACTTGAGCCGGGTCCCGTCACACAGCTTCGGAGGGGACAGGTTTCGAAGAAGCATGATCGGGACGCCAACCTTCAGCTTGATGGTGTGCGCTGGAAGACCACTTGCTGTAAGGGAGTTTAGGAATTCTACGGGATAATGTGTGGCGTCATCTTGATCGACTACAGTGTTTATGGACGTATAAACTACTTTGTTTCCCTCAATTTCCGAGAGGATGTTTTCGTTGATGGCTGCAGCTTGATCATCTTTGGGTGTTAAAATGGCTCGCTGGCACACCCAAGAATTCTGTTGGTTTGGTATTCGACTGATTTCCCCATACACACAACAAATTAGTTCTTCTAAGGAGGCCACCACTCTACCGAGAAACTCTGGGAGCACCACCTGTTCACCTCTTTCCTCTGGTAGAGTGCCTTCGCAGAGACTTAGAAAGACATCTGAGAATTCTTAGGCACGTGGATTGCCACCGAGCTGAGCTCGTATATTAATGGTCAAGCGCAGCCTATGAATTTGTGACCACAACGAAGATCGTTTCAACGAAGCATTCACTTCGTCAGCCCTAGACCCCCGCTTCACCACGGGAGTGTTTGCCGGAAATCGCCACTGAACAGAACTGTAACACCACCCATCAAAGCGTTCATTCCTGCCGCGGGTCTGTTCACGGCCTCCACTGCTTTCCTATTAGCCATCGACGCGTTTCTGAGAAAAGAGTCTTGACAGACGGACGAACGGAAAGACGGACGCTGTGCTACATGACCTTGCTCCTAGCCAAATTTCATAATTCTAAATCAATGGGAAGTACCCTATAGGTTTTAAGTTTTGATTCCCTTGAAAATGTCTAAATATGCAATATAAACCGCCATATCTTTTTATTGCGTTGATTTGGAAACTTGATTTTTCACTGCTTTAAGAGGTAGTAAACCTAAGTATGTGATATTCATTTCAGCTTGATATCTCGACGCGTTTCTGAGAAAAAGGGTCTTGACAGACGGACGGACGGGCGGACGGACAACAAAGTGATACCATAAGGGTTCCGATTTTACCTTTTGAGGTACGGAACCCTAAAAAACAGCTAGTTTCACATCACCATTTAAATATCATCATCATAATTAGGTATACAACGACATGAACTTACTAATACTTACTAACATATTACTTTACATTACTTACTAATACTTACTAACATATTATTTTACATATTACTTACTAATTCATAATCACACAGATAAATACCGAACAAAAGTATTAACAGGCAATGTTTATTCAGTTCTAAAAACATGAAATTGATGAAGAAATGATCGATGACCGACTTAAAAAAAAGTAGTTTTTCTCTTCGACCTGTTTGTATGGGTGTTTGGCTGAGCCGATTTTGATGCGATTTTCAATGAAGTGTTCGTTACATTCTGGGGAATATAACACTAACGGATTTAACCGATTTCAAAAAAAGTAGATTCTCTGTTCGCCCTGTTTGTATGCTTGTTTCGCCGCCTTCATCGTGTGGAGGTACCAGCTTAAGTTATTTTATACATTGAAATCAGTGATAGCTTTGATTTCCACATCAACTGTTTCTAATCTTCAATCTTATAAACCAGATAGTGCCGATCAGACCGAACAACTTTTGCTAAGACGTCATTCTTATTTAATGTGTTATGGTGTAGTTGGGTGCTTGGAATTCCACATTAGGTAATCTAGATCTTCAATTCAACAGAGAGTGCTCATCAGGCTGAACAATTCTTGCTAAGACGTCATTCTTATATAATGTTAGGTACTTATAGTGAACGTAGCTGGGCTCATGGAAGTCCACAACAGGTGTTCCAGATCTTCAATTTTTATACGTCAACAGAGAGTGCTCATCAAGCTGAACAAGTCCTGCTAAGACGTCATACTTATATATGTTATAGTTTAGCTGGGCTCATGGAGTTCCACCTTAAGTGTTCCAGATCTTTAAATTTATTCTCCCAACAGAAATTGCTTATCACGTAAAGCAATTTTTGCTTTGATACCATTTTTGTATCTCTTATAGTTTAGCTGGTCTGTTGCGGTCCTGCACCAGGGGTTCAAGATTCCAGGATAAATTATAGCTTATATGTCGCCCAGACTTAATACCTATACAACAAAAAAAATCATTGATATCCGTTGAGTACTTCCGATGATAGTTGCTGCCCGCGACGTCTTCAGCGTGAAGGCTCCATCCAGCTCCTCCCCTGTAGGTGATACCGTGATAATATGTAGCCTATGTTTTGACCCGACCTTTTAGTAATATCCCTGCAAAATTTGAACGAAACCCATGCAGTACTTTTTGAGTTTATCCCGGACATACATACAGACAAACAGACAAACAGACAAACAGACAAAAATTCTAAAAACTATATTTTTGGCTTCGGTATCGATTGTAGATCACGCCCCAATTATTCTTTTAAAAAATATTCAATGTACAGTTTTGACTTTCCTACGATTTTATTATATGTATAGATTATATTAATACAGTCTGCACGCATGCGCCGTACCGTGCGGTTGGGTGTGCAAAATAAAAATGTCGTGTTCTAAAATAGTTAAGTGTACATCGTGTAATATCGTGATTAACGAGTTGTTAGCGTTTGTACAAAACAAATAAGTTGTTATGGACAATGAGAGCCTCATTAATATATGTGCAACGGGTTTTTCCAGTGAAGATATTAACGAAGCAAAGTCGTTATTATTTGAATCTCTGTCGTCGAACAAGCGTAAAGTTTCCCGACGTAAAGATAAGCGATATAAAGATCTGGAGGACATTATAACGCTGTTTAAGAATACAGATCCCGAGCTCATTCCTATTTTTGTGGCTAGAGAACTGAGCAAACTACCTCCCGTAACGTTTGACCATATTGATGTGACTGGTTTACTCAAGGAGTTAGTGCTGCTTAAAAATGAATTACAGCTTATAAAAAATAGCTACGCCACTGTTGAGCAGCTGCAAGAAATAAAAAGTGAACTGCACAACTGCAAATTTGGCTCAATTGTGGGAATAGAGGATTATAACGCTAATGTTAACTCGCGTAGGCGTGGCGCATTCTGCATGGATAGTGGGCCGGTAGGAATATCACCTATTATAAACAGAGCGAAGGGACCGACACAAAGACGAAGTAGCATTGACGGGTCGCCATCAGTGCCATCTCCGTCCTAACGGCTTGTGGTGAATAATACAGCGAGCGAAACCGGTGTAACCGAGTGCGGCACAGATACACATAGGGTCGTGTCTGCTGGAAATAAACGTGATGCCCCATTGGACATTTCTTTACACCAAACAGCTGGGAAGGAAGTCCATATAACTTTGCCTCCCCCTATAGTGTCGGAGAAACCGTTGAGTATGGCTGAAATGGTAAAGAATAACGGAGATTTCAAGACAGATAAATCAGAACCAGGGTGGATACTTGTTCAAAGAAATCGCCTACGAAACCGTTTTGTGAGTCAATTAGGCAAAGCAACCACGGAACCCCTCAGTAATTTTAAAGCGGCAGACACAAAAATACCCTTGTTTGTCTCGAATGTGCACAAAGAAACCGTTGAAAAAGATATTTCTGAATACATTTATGAGAAAACTCAAGAAGAAGTGACACTTATAAAAATAAAAATGAAATACGATAGAGGGTATAACTCATTTAAATTATTTGTATCGAAAAGTAAAATGCATTTGTTTCTTGACGATAAGTTATGGCCGGATGGAATAAAGTTTCGCCGTTTTGTGGACATGAGAAGGAGGCCAGATTATGAAAATAATAATGGAACACAATCGTAACACCACACTAGTTAGTTTTAATTGTAAAAATGTGAAAAGGAGTGTTGAGTGTGTGCGGTCATTATGTAAGCGAGCGGACTTGATAGCACTTCAGGAAACTTGGTTGGTGGCGCAGGATCTGCCTTTTCTGGGCAGCATCGATGATAACTTCAGTTATACCGGGAAATCGGCGATTGACTTATCATCTGGTGTGCGGCGAGGTAGACCTTATGGTGGGGTCGCTATCCTGTGGCGTAAAAGTGAATTTAAAAGTGTGTCGGTAGTGCAGTGTGCGAGTGAACGTATTACGGCGATTAGAGCGGTCACAGGTATGAATTGTGAAGTTGTAGTTATATGTGTATATATGCCTACGGACAAAGCTGACAATGTAACATTATTTACGAATTGTGTAGGGGAGATTAGTGCGATTGTACAGCAAAGTAGCGTAGAATCTGTGTATATTTTAGGTGATTTCAATGCTCACCCTAATTCATCTTTTTGTGACGAATTACTTATTTTTTGCAATGATAATAATTGGATATGTGCGGACGTGGCTATATTAGGCGAGTCGTCGGATACCCATACATTCCATAGTGAAGCACACGGATGTAACCGCTGGTTAGACCATTGTTTAGCAACGGAATCAGCTTGGCAAACAATAACGAGTATTTGTGTGGACTATGGAGTGTATTGGTCCGACCACTTGCCAGTTATAATTAATTGTAATCTTGACATAATAAAACAAAAGTGTGTATATGAAAATGGATACAAAAATTATGTTGTTTGGGGAGAGAGGAAACATGACGAAACTAAAACTTATTCTGATTTTTGTAATGCTAAATTAAAGGACCTTCACTTCCCCAGTGAGTTGAGCGTATGTGCAGATGGTATGTGTAGTATTTTTGAACATAGATTAGTAATTGACAACCTATATAATAGCATTGTAAACATTATGTGTGAAGCTTCTATACAAAGCAAGAGCGTAAAAATTTTTAGAAGGGGTAAAAGAGTAGTGGGATGGAACAAACACGTGAGGGATGCACATAGGCGGGCTAGACAGGCGTATCACAGTTACTTATTATGCGGAAAACCTGATAGCGACATGTATCGCACTCGTAAAGCTTTTAAATCTAGGTTAAAGTACTGCCAGACCCACCAAGAACAGCTTCGATTGGATATGTTAGCTACACATATTAAGGACAAAAACTTTCATGCTTTCTGGAAGGCCACTAAGAGGTTGAATGGAAAGGTGAGCTTGCCAGTGAGTGTGGATCACTGTAGTGAACCTAAAGACATTGCTAACCTTTTTAAAAACCATTTTAGGGTTGAGTCAATTCTGGATGCTGATGCTGTGATCGCGGGTGATGAGGTCGTGATTGTTCCTGAGAACCCAATTGGTTTTACTAGCAAGCATGTTAAAAATATCATCCAAAACATGAAAAGAGGTAAATCTCCGGGTAGTGACGGCCTCAGCATTGAGCACTTACAGCACGCGGGTAGCCACTTGTTTAGAGTCTTAGCAATGTTGTTTACATTTTGTATACGTCACTCATACTTACCCTCTAAAATGACGGAAACCATTGTCGTGCCTATACCAAAGAATGTCACTGGGGATGTGACTGAAAAGAATAATTATAGACCTATCTCCTTAGCCACTGTGATGGCGAAGGTCTTTGATGGGTTGTTAGATGCGCAGCTTAGCAAGTACACCTCTCTGCATGACGCGCAGTTTGGGTTTCGTGAAGGCTTATCAACTGAGAGTGCTATTTTGACATTAAAGCACACGGCGTCATACTACATTAATAGAAGCACACCTATCTACGCATGCTTTCTTGACCTGTCAAAGGCTTTCGACCTAGTTGATTATGATAAGCTCTGGGCTAAGCTTGGCGAGGCTGGTGTTCCCGCCGAACTTATAGCTGTATTCTCTTTCTGGTACAGACATCAGAAAAACCTTGTAAAATGGGGAAATGTCTTTTCAGACGAATATAAACTAGAGTGTGGCGTAAGGCAGGGGGGACTGACCTCTCCAAGACTCTTTAATATCTACATTAATCAGCTGATTGATGAGCTCAGCAACAGCCATGTTGGGTGTCATATTCATAACGTGTGCGTGAATAATATCAGTTACGCGGATGACATGGTGTTGCTGAGTCCATCTGTTGGTGGACTGAGAAAACTGCTCGGTATCTGTGAGACATACGCGAGGGATCACGGCTTGAAGTATAACGTTAAAAAAAGCGAGTATATGGTAATCAGAGGTAAGAATAAAGAACCTGAGCAAATACCACCCGTCTATTTAAACGGGGTGTCCTTGAGTCGAGTCTCTCAATTTAAGTACCTAGGACATGTTATTAACGAGACCTTAAAGGATGACGCAGATATTGAGCGGGAGAGGAGGGCACTGTCGGTGCGCGCGAACATGTTGGTGCACAGGTTTGCTAGGTGTACTGTACAAGTAAAGGTAACTCTATTCAGAGCCTACTGTCAAAGCTTTTACACCAGTGCCCTGTGGACCAATTATACGCAGCGGGCCTACAGTGCTCTTAGAGTCCAGTTCAACAACGCCTTTAGGGTTCTGGTGCGACTTCCTCGTTATTGTAGTGCCTCTGGCATGTTCGCGGACGCGGGTGTCGATGACTTTTATGCAATAATGCGTAAAAAGTCAGCCTCACTCATGCGGCGAATTAGGAATAGTGGCAACAAAATCCTAAAGATGATCGCTGAAAGCCCAGAGTCGCCTGTATGGGATAGGTTTATAAAACTGCATATTTTGTGAAGTGTGATTTTCTGTTTTTTTTTTTATGACTGATAATAATATATAATCTATGCATTTTAAATTCTGTACTAACATAGTTTTTAAGTTTCCGTCACTAACATAATATGGACATTGAAAATAGTCTGAAATAAATGAATTTTATTTTTTATTTTATTATTTATTAATACGGATTATCTCCGCTGTCTCTGCTTTGGTGAACACCGGGCCTTACGCTTAACTAGGTACCAACTACGCCAAACTTAACGTCTAACACTTTGTAGTTCGTCAGTGCGCAAACAATATTTTTATCTTACGAAGAAAGTAGAATAGCTGCCAAATAAAAATCCGCACTATATTCGTTTCAGCAACCACAGCTTCACTACACGTTACAGGACGGTGTGACATCGGCACTTAAAGTACCGCAGCACTGACCGCGGCCACTATTGTTGCCTTTTTACGCGCTAAGCTGATTAAATTTACACAGAAGTGCTTCCGAGGTACGTCGGCCACTCTGCCAGTCGGGCAGTCAGTCTGTAGTTTTATAAGTGATGCGTTATTTACTTATTGGTGAAGATGTGAAGAAGTAGCAGTGATGAAATAGCAATCATTTATCCTCATTTCACACTATACTCTATTTTTTTTAACAAACGAGTACTGAGTATATCTCTTTCACATTTCCGGGGTTGACAGACAGAGATAGGAAGTTAGTCGAGGCGGAGCCAACACTTTAACACCAATAATAACACTTATGCTGATTATGTGGACCAATAGAAACGCGGACAAAATTTTTAATACTCGTTTGTTAAAAAAAACAGACTATAGACGATTTTAAGGCTGAATTAAATAAGCACAATATAAAATCACAAAAAAATTAGTTTGTTCAAACGGGCCTGCCAATCAATGTTTTAGTCAGTAAGAGTCTGACACGCCCTCCCGCCGCACCCAGGACGGAAGCAGTCATTGGATGATTTCCCACTCACCAAAAAAAAAAATGTACTAGGTTTCAAAAATCTTACGGTATATCAGTTTAAAGAAAATTATACTACAAAAGGATGACAAACACATAATTATGATTGTTTTATCCATTCTATTCACAGAGAAAACCTAACAATTTACAAATTCTAATACCTGTAGGCTGTATTTAATAATTAAGGGTCTCTCTTAAATAAAACCGTACCTACTTCATGTCTGTTACAAGATTAGTTTAATTTAAAACGAACACTTTTACAATAATAATTTCAAGAGCAAGCCTCATTTCTATGTAACACATAACCTTGTGAATAACCCAAGCAAATACAAATAAATTGGTTATTTTAGTAATTAAACACTACACGAGCGTAATTAACGAACTCTTTTCATAATGATATCTGAGCAGTAAGTATGTTGACTGGGTTTATTCCAGAGATCAGTTAAGGTTAAGCGTTTACATAAGAATTTTCCGATACTTCTAGAGATTACCACACAATTTGTATGTCATATTTATAAAAAAACTAGCTTCTGCCCGCGGCTTCGCTCGCGTTAGTAAGAGACAAAAAGTAGCCTATGTTACTCTTCATCCCTTCAACTATCTCCACTTAAAAAATCACGTCAATCCGTCGCTCCGTTTTGCCGTGAAAGAAAGATAAACAGACAGACAGACAGACAGACAGACACACTTTCCCATTTATAATATTAGTATGGATTAAATTAAAATATTTTTTACTTAGCGACGTCCAAGATAAACTTAGAAAAAACACATAAATTAAAGGACACAATAAATTAAATCACACTAGCACTTACTTAGCATCGAAACTGTTATCTCTTACATGGTAGGTGAGCGCTTAATACGAGTACTGTAAATACTTAGTACATACGATTACTTACTACAATTATTTACCAAATATAGATATCTAGCCATTGGAAACATTATATTTCCACTGTAGTTCTTTTTACTCAGTTATGTTTATTGCCTTATTTCTTTTCTGTATCCTGTACAGTGTACATGGGTCATCACCACCCTAAGGTAGAATGGCAGAAAATGCCTTAGGCTTTAAGTCCGCCTCTGTTCGGTGTTTGTACATAAAGTTTTATAAAGAAATATGGGAAAATTGAAATTATGTATTTTCTCACCCCACCACTGCGCACTGTTCTGAATTGGATTCAGCCAGTTGTATCATACCTCTGTATCTCATCAGAATAAACATAAAATTCCATTTTCGTAAAACTAGCAATGCATGTTATGAATATAAGTATTATCAGAACCACAAATATTACAATAATAGTAAGCAGTGAGCGTAAAATGAGATGAGAATCAGTTTTGAGCTGAGCCGTCGGTGAAGCTTCACATATACTAGTGATTTTATTATTTTCTAGCTTTTCCCCGCGGCTTCGTTCGTGTTAGAAAAAGACTAAAAGTAGCCTATCACACTCTCCATCCCTTCAGCTATCTTATCTTTCACTTTAAAAATCACGTCAATTCGTCGCTCCGTTTGCCGTAAAAGATGGACAAACAAACAGACAGACAGACACACACACACATTTTCCCTTTTTTAGTGCGGAATCCCAATGTTTTACTGTGTTACAGTAACTTTCAAAATAATTTATTTTCAAAACAAAACTACTCACTTATAAAACGAAAATAGAACTTCAAAATCCTTAATAGGTACGTGTAATATGATAAAACAAACATTTTATTAATGTATATGAGTAGCTTCTTTTGTTTTTGTTGAATTTCTCAAGAAACACAAAACCGATCGACATAATTTACATGGGACCACCTCTGAAACATGACTCAACTGACAAAAAAAGAACCACAAAATCCGTTCATTATTGGCGGAAATATCGGTGAACATACAGAGAAAACCTCCTCCTTTTTTAAAGCCGATCAAAAAATTACTACCCCACATAGAACATCTGAACAATAAAAATACACGTCGCTACCGAATTAAGTTCTAGATGTTTCTGTCAAGGCCATATTTAAGCAAAATATTGCGCCACTTTACCGATCCTGACTTTGTGTACGCAACTTTACTGGGGGCGTACCACAAGCCCTTATAAGCAGTATTACTTTGATATTACTTTCAGTGGGAAAGAGACAGCGCTAGACAATGTGTTTAACGCTGTCACTTGCACACTCCTGCAACAGGAATAAAACAATCTTACTTTAAACGTCATGGTAAGGGTGCTGATTTCACAGCCCGCTGTCCGCTTTGGAGACTCACCAACTACGCACTACAAACGAACGATTGTTTGCAGATTTAAATATCTATTGAAGGCTTGTATATATGTGTGGGAAATGTAAAACGTAATTAAATGTTGTTAATGAACGTTTTATATTATCTCAAAAATGTTCAGATAGTTGTTTGACTATGTACTATCTGTTCGTGGAAGTTCTTGCGTGTTCTCCTCCTTAAATAACTACATCTGATACCTATGTTTAAGAACAAGCAACTAACATCACTTTTCCGATTGACTGATCCTTCCTTCCTATAATATTATACGCGTAAGTTTGTATGGATGTATGTTGTTATTCTTTCACGCAAACGCATTTTCAACCGACTTCAAAAAAAGGAGGAGGTTCTCAATTCGACTGTATGTTTTTTTTTTTTTTTTTATGTTTGTTACTCGATTTCTCGAAGACGCCTGGACGGATTTCTAAAATTCTTTTTTTATTTGAAAGGGTATGCTTGTCATTTGGTCCCATTGTCACCAGGTCAGGATCTGGTGGTGGAAACCCTGAGAAATTGAGAGCATCTCTAGAAAATTGTAGGCAAGCATCGGGTAAAAACTTAATATTAATGTGTACGTCTGATGAGACTACAATACCATGGAGGTTTAGGGCTGATCTGATGATGGAGACGACGGAGAATCAAGGGAACTCCTTAACGGTACATCTTAGGTACCTCGTCTTTGCGTCTACACCGAGATGGGTTATGACTGCCACTGCAAGCTCCGCGATGCAGGTGCAGTACAGTTAAGGGAGCTCCTCAATGGTTGATAGCAGCTACATAGTGTTTGGGCTTATTTTATTCGTATTGATAAGCCCTTTACACCGAGATTGATTATAATGCAGATTCGATAGTGAAAACAAAATACAGTTTACGGATATTATAAACGGTCCGTAGCAGCTACCTCGTGTTCCAGCTTCATTGAAGATAGATTTACACTGAAATTGGTTATGATTTGTCGTTTTGAATCGACAATTCATTATAGGTTACAATGAGTATTATAAAAATGCATTCATATTATAGAAGTTTTATTGTATATTTTCTGCGTTTGATGCTTTTTTTACGCTTGGATGAAACTTGGTATGGACATTAGCAACCTGGATAGGTACTTTAGTCAGACATTGGGACCCGAGACTAAAAAGTAAAAAATAAAAAACTTTTTACAAAAAAAAAAAATACCGCCTTCAAAAACTAAAAACTTAAAAATAACTAAAATTTCGGAAGTCGGTGGCAACACAAATTGACTGGCAGAAGAAAAGCCACCGACTTCCGAAATTTTTAGTTTTTGAAGGCGGTAATTTTTTTTTTGTAAAAAGTTTTTTTTTATAAAGCTTATAAACATAATATTAACACATAAACTATGTAACATTACACGTATGACATACGGGAGAGGAGCAATAATCAAAAACTTAACATAACGTGTGAGGCTGTAAATAGTCTTGGAGATCTTGACACCCACCGACAGCCGGCTGTCAGGGTATCCCATTTCATTAGAGTCCTTATTTTTATTACTTGTATACAGACTACTTCTGGAGGAACAAGTTTGGTTATTTATATTTACGTTCTAAGATAAATTTCCTACTACTTGACAAAATAAAATTTTATAATCTTTGCTCGTAGGTTTTTCTTTTTGGGGTAGTTGTGGAATTTCCGCCGCCATTTTGTTTATTGCGTAATCGCTGAGGGGTTAATGTATTCAATAAAGTACGTATGTACGTTATAAGATGTTGCTTGTCGAAAGTAAGTCGTAATGATCACTATTAATTAACCTTTCAACGACCAACCGACAGCCGGCTGTAACGTATGTTTGAAGGTTAAATAATAAGCTTTCGACACACATACAATATTTTATTTGCCATACAATGTTTTTTTAAGACTTACAAACATAGCCAACGAATGAGTACGTACATAAAACTTTTCTCTTAATTTATCTTCAGTGAGTATAATTTAATTATATTGCGTAGTAAAAGTAAATTATATCTAAGTACCAATTAAAACCATCCATTGTACTCATGTTTTAATGTCTGTGAATTAATAACTTTTGTTTTAAAGTTGGACGTAATTGTTAATTTAAAATATCTTTGTAAAATCGAAAACAAAATATACCTGAGATAATTAATATGCCACTATTACTCATTAATTAAAAAAGTGTATTGTTGATGACCATAATAAATTCATAAAACTATGTATATTCATGTATGAAATATCGCTATTTTAGCGTACTAAATATAAAAGCGAGAGTAAATCTGTCTGTTTGTCTATCTTTTATGTTTCCACGGCCAAACTACTGAACTGACTTTAATGTGGTATATGTAGAGTTAGCTCTAACTTCGAGGAAAGACATTACTAGTCAGGGACTTTTTATGTTTTTGTGATATTTAACCGGCATTCAAGTGACCGAGGTTGCAAACAAAGTCTAGTATTATCTCGAAATAGGTACTCTAGTTGAACATTTAAATAAAACTAATCTTCTAGGTAAAGCAATTTATTCTCAAATAAACCTAAGTATTTTGAACTTATTTGTTTCTCAAAACAGAAATTTTGAAATTGAAATACAAAGCAATGTAACAAGATTTGCAATAACACTTGAAAACAACAGCGCAAGCGGAAATCTAATAAAGATTTCGTATATTCTTGTGATATGGGATTATGAACTCTTTGTGCGAAGTAATAGAAGCGTAACGAATTCAATATTTGAGAGAAACGAGCATGAAAACGATTCCTAATCCGGACGCAGTGGAAACTTATCGTGGACGACGTATCTTGTAGTGTTTACTATTTAACCGACTATCACGATAGCTAGAGCAATATCATGCATTTGTGAGGATTTAATTTTTATTCTATAAAAGCATGACTACAGATATTTTAGGAGTCTTGATGTTTTATTCGTTTACTTCCTATGTTAGGCAAAGAGTTGTTGGTTTTTTTTTATTAATATCTATACACCACTGTGGCCTGACAAAGCATGTAGAGCTGTTGGTCCTGCGCCTGATCTCTCTTAGGATTACCAAAAAGGAAAAAGCGAGTACCCCTATATTTGTTATTGTCATTTACTTAACTGTTCTTTATTAAGATTCGCCACCGAGACCAAAATTCGGTCTGGAAAATAATAAGGATTTAAACACTGGATATTATACAACGTACATTTCAAAGCATTTCTCGACATAGTACATACATATATGATGACAGCAAACATTTATGTTTGCTTTTGAGAACTGAAATATTTATCCACCATTCTGACTATGGTAAATAAGCAATAGGGATATAATACTAGTGAAAATAATTTTCAGTTCTTTGTGCCCATATTATTTATTTGAGATTCCTCTCAATCTCCATTTTTTTATAACTAGTTAACAATATTTTTTTGCAGAATGTGATTCAAAGAATTTTTGTGAAAGTTGAAAGCAACAGATACAACACGAAACTACTTCAAAGCTAGCAAACGACCTCGTTAGAGAAGAAGGTTCTTGAAAATGCAATATTTTAGTTTTTTGGCAATCAGCGAATTGGTGTGGCTGCAATGAAACTGCTCCTCTTTGCGATGGAAATGCCGATGTAAAAGAGCCGTTTTCAATTTTCGACACGAGTACTGGACATAAAAATGATCACTTGAATTCGCGTCAGTTCGCTGCAAATTGGCACATCGGATGGAGTAATATCATCAGAAATGTACGTTTCATGTACATATTATGTATTTTACATATTCCAGTACGAGTATTGGCAATATTTTAATTGTGTTTCCTGTGACACAACTTTTGCTGGCTTCATCGCTCGAGTGTAAGTCGGAAATTAACATCGTTTCGAAATTTTTTTTTTTTTAATAATAATAATATTTATTTATTTCTTCTCACAATACAAATTAGAGTTGGTAAATAAGTTACAGTTTGTAAGTCAGGCGTATGTGAGGAGCTGGTGTCCATTATAGGTGTAAACCTGTGTTACAGATCACCAGGCCCTCACCCCACGACAATTAATATAACATTTATTATTCTGAAACTTATGATAACAATTTTTCTTTATCTATTACATAATAATAATAAGTCCTCCTAATTATATTAACCTGTTAATATAAATAACTTATTATTATAAGCATTCTGTCACTGAAAACCCTGTCATAATCGGTTTAACCGTTTGGAAGATTAACGAAGACAGACAAAAAAAAAATATTTTACCTTTTACGCTTTTTGTGCTTTCACATGTAGAAATACTCAAAAGTTGTTATTTTGACATTACAAACTGACACTTCAATTATATTTATATGTATCATGTTTTGCTTTTTTGTCAAAGACCATTGCTTTATACATTACCTTTCATGAATTTCTTTTTTTTACTTTATTAATATTTATTAATACATTATAACAACGTAATAAAGTATTATTATTTATAGTATTAAATAAAGTATTATTATTTACTAGTGCTGTCCCCTAGTTACAAACGCGTTTTTAGTTAACGCTACGCCCCCAGAGGTCGTATTGCGACATGCCTATAGTCTTCCCCGACTAAATGGGCTATACAACTAAAGAAAAATCATTTCGGACCAGTAGTCCCTGATATTAGCGCTTCCAGATATACAAATTTATAAACTTCCAGCTTTATTGAAGTAAAGGATGAACAATCTAAATTTAAATTCAAGATCAGTCCTGCATAAGAGAGGTCCACTGTCGTTGTCCCTCATTTACATCGTATGGTCCCCAATTTGAGTTTTCGCTGACATGGTCCCCTAGCCAGTCGTAGTCCACACCTGGGAGTCGATGTAGATTACTTTGGGAACCAATCAGTACCGTCTTTACCATAAGACTACAGGGGGGTTTTCATAATGACCTCGGGCCCGAAGCCCGAGGTCTCCGTACTGAAGACTGCCTCTGTACTGTATTTTTTTTTATTATTTTACAAGAAGGTTATGTATACCTATGTTCGTAGCATAGTTATTGGGCGCACTCTATACAATAAAAACAAATAATAAAAATCTTTTCAGCTGCGGGCCGGGCTCTTGGTATAGATATGTATATGTCGCAGTCATCTAGTTAAATCAGCTATTTGATTGTATGACTAGCGCGTTCATTGAATGACAACATTTAATTGAATGACTAAACGACAACTCGTCAAGTTGTTTAATGTAACGTTCAACGACTTGACTAAACGTCATTTAGCATTGTCGTTAAATGGGATATAGTCGACTTTGTAATGTTTGTTTAGGGTGACCATAAGTTCCCAACTTAAAAACTTAACTTCCTTTACATAACAGATATGAGGACATGACATGACACACTTTATTATGATTTTAATTAAAAAAAAATTTTAAAGTAGCCGGCGGCGGCGTATTTATAGGTAAATCCATGCTGTCACACTATTTTATCAAGAATAAGTCACTTTAAAGTAAATTTAATCAAAATATTATCAAGTCAGTGCTATCTGCGCGAGCTGTTTTACGCCATATTTGTTTTGGTGACTACTAACGCCGCAGTGGAAAAAAAATGAACTAAATTACAATCACCTGACTGATTTTACGTCCGCTCTATTCAAAGGGCTATGCTACATTCAGCTATCTAGTTGGACGTTGAGCGACGCTTGTTCAACCAGCTTTCGGCCTAGTCATTCAATTAAATGTTGCCATTCAATAAACGCGCTAGTCATACAATCAAATAGCTGATTCAACCAGATGACTGCGACATATACATCATCAAAGTTGACCTCTATGTAGCCCTTGGCCCTTAGTGCGTGAGTTCAATTCATGCTTAGAGTGTTTTTTAGGGTTCCGTACCTAAAAAGGTAAAAACGGAACCCTTACAGGATCACTTTGTTGTCCGTCTGTCCGTCCGTCCGTCCGTACGTCTGTCAAGACCCTTTTTCTCAGGAACGCGTCGAGATATCAAGCTGAAATTAATATCACATACTCAGGTCTGCTATCTCTCAAAGCAATAAAAAAACCAAGTTTCTAAATCAACGCAATAAAAAGATACGGCGGTTTATATTGCTTATTTGGACATTTGCAAGGAAACCAAAACCTATAGGGTACTTCCCATTGACTTAGAATCATGAAATTTGGCAAGAAGCAAGGTCATGTAGCACAAGTAAAGGGAAAACTCCGAAAACCGTAAATTTGTTCTTAGTTCACATCAGGCGTCCGTCTGTCCGTCCGTCTGTCAAGTTCCGTTTTCTCAGGAACGCGTCGAGATATCAAGTTAAAATTATAATCGCATACTCAGATCTGCTATCTCTCTGAGCAGTGAAAAAATCAAGTTTCTAAATCAACGCTATAAAAAGATACGGCGGTTTTTATTGCATTTAGACATTTGCGAGGGATTCAAAACCTATAGGGTACTTACCATTGACCAAGAATCATGAAATTGGGCAAGAAGCAAGGTCATGTATCACAAGTAAAGAAAAAACTCCGAAAACCGTAAATTTGTAGTTCTTTCATAAAAAAAATTAACGGAACCCTCGTTGCGCGAGTCCAACTCGCACTTGACCGGTTTTTTACTTTCCAACACGCCCTGTACAGTCGTACACCCTAGGGAATGTGACTTCTCTAAATCCAATAGTATTTAGATAAAGTCGACATTGATAGTGTACAGATGAAGTTAACCCTATGTATAACAAGTGGCGTATAATCTATGCACCTGGATAACCCCGCGTGTATCTGTGCTAATGCGCTCGCGTCGCGATGCATCCGCAAGTAGGGTAATAGTCACGTCACTACGAGGTGGCGCCTCGCACCGGGAGCGAGGAAACATACGGCGCTGTACATGTTGGACGGAGCCGAATAGTGTACTTGTTTATATTATACTAGCTGTCCCCTGCGGTTTCACCCGCATTTTTCGTTACCTCTTTTTAATATTAGAATAGATAAGTTAGGCCTGGTTTGTGTTCTACTGACTTTTAGGAACCTTCGCATTTGAGTCTCAGAGTTAATTGTAATTAACTATACGTGCTTATTTATTTGTTTACACAAAGTTTATAAACAATCTATACTAATATTATAAAGAGGTAAAATTTGTAAGTTTGTAGGTTTGTAGGTTTGTATGTAGGGGGTAATCTCTGGAACTACTGGTCTGATTTGAAAAACTCTTTTAGTGTTAGATAGCCTATTTATCGAGGAATGCTATAGGCTATATACCATCACGCTACGACCCACGAAAGCGGAGCAGTAACGAAAAATGCGGGTGAAACCGCAGGGGACAGCTAGTCTTTAATTAAAACTATGCCCACAAAAAACATTTTAATAGTTTGTCTCTTTGTTTTTTCGGTGCATGGTGTCCTATATAAACTTCAAAATATATGCAAATGCAAAAAGCCACCGCAATCTGCCTCAATACGGTAAAAAGTTTGAGTTTAAAAAAATATAAATGATGGGTAAAAGTGATTCTAATATCCTATTTGCATAGTAAACAATTTCATTTCTTACGCCTCAATTCCAGCTCCGTATGTTTCGCATGCATATTGCAGCAATATCACAACATGCATGTTCTCTGTACACAGCTTATTGCCCCGTGTGCACTCATTTAACCCTGCCTCGCCGCGAGTCAGCTCACTCGCCACGTACAGGTTAATACGGTTGGCGCACGGTTATCGCTTGGATTTAAAGAATAGTTCTAAAATATTATTCATGTGAGAAGATTGCAGAAATATATTTCTAATTAAACGGTAATTAAAAGTTGCGTTAACGTGTTTTTGCGTCTGTCGGCAAGTCTTTTTATTATTTTGAGGAGTTCGTGGAATATATGGGTATTATATTCACTCGTCGTGCGAACTTTGCTCTGAGCACAGTCTGTATTTACCTCTCCTTCAAAAGTACTAAAAAGTGATTAAAATACGAGTTTCAACATACAGTGTACACTTCAAAGCATAGTCTAACCTCAGTGCTACGTGATACAATATAAACTTCTTTGTGTTTTGCTGCAAATAATATAAAAACAAAGAAACAATAATTACTATAAAGTGATAAGATTTTTTTGTGTGTGGGTACTTAATAAAAATTTGGTTTGAGAGCAAGGAAACAAACTCTATATATAAATTAAAATCACAACTTTGAACTACTGGTCAAAATTTTCAACTACTACTGTGAAGCACGGATAGTGGAGTCGATATCAGCCGCTCTTTTTGGAATAGCGCTGTGCGCAACACGGTTCTACGTTCGAATCCCGAGACCTGCAGTACTTTTAGGATTTCTTAAAAAATATTTACAAAGTTTGTTTGGTCAAAAATCTCATTTTCTACAATATGCCCCGATCACCTGATAAAAAATTCCACTCTGATACTGACTTACACAAAGTCCCCGAGTCTGATAATAGTGAACAAAATGTATCAACGCGCAAGCGTAAACAACCGGAGTCGGAATGGTCACAAGCAATTAAGGAGTTGTCATCTGACTTTAAAAACACACTTAAAGAATGGCGATGTGATTTGGAGAGTACTGTCAACAAAATATCAGACAATGTAACGTTTATAAAAGACGAACTTGCCTCGCTTAAAGAATTCACATCAGAGATTAAAATCGAAATGCAATCCTTACGATCCGAGCAATCTAAAATAAAACAGGATCTTTCTGTATTGGATACCAAATATGTAAATGCTTCAAAAGAGATTGACAGCCTTAAGGATTCTATCCAGTCCGTTATGGACGATCAAAACGACTTAACCAAAAAAATTTGCGAGTATAATAAGCAAGTTCGAGAAGCATTGGACTCTAAACATATTATATCTGAACTAGTTCAAAAAATCGATAACCTGGAGCAGTCCGCCCGAAACTGTAACATTGAAGTGTGTAATATCCCTGAAAGGCGAAATGAAGACCTAGTTACCCTAATGCTAAATATAGGGTCCTCTGTAAAATGTAGTCTAAAACAAAGTGACATTATCTCAATACATCGAGTTCCACATGCCCACCAGGACAACAAAAAACCAAAGAACATAATTGTAAAACTCACATCACGCATATTACGGGACAACATTCTTAGTGCATATCGCTTAAATAAAGGTCTTACTACCAATCAAGTGGCAATATCTGGCGCATCGCTTCCAATTTATATGCACGAACATCTGACTCTAAAAAACAAGAAGTTGTTTCGCGAGTGTCGAGATGCCGCCAAAAAACACAACTACAAGTTTCTATGGGTCAAAAATGGAACAATTCTTGTTCGTGAAAAAGAGGGATCAAAATCGTTTGCCATCAGATCTCTACAAGATGTTGTTAAGATCAAGCCTAATTCCTGCAATGAAATTCTACAGTCATAATGGTCACATGGTTGGGATGGATTATTTGTTTGTAATAGAATTAATTTTGAAGATGCTTCTTTTATATTGCGTGCGCGCTCTTTATTTAAGAGATAACTTGTCCCCTATTAATATTATACCACAGATCATAGTTTTAATTTATTTGTTTGATAATGTATATGGTGCAAAAACTAATAGTCAGCTCCCTTTCGGCAAACCTGCTATAATTGTCATTATGTGCATCTATCATTACTATTTTAACTGCATGTATCAATATGTAATACATACTAAGTTGAAGTATTTGTTGTACTCATACTATGTAACTGTTGAACATTTAGAATATTCTTGGAATTTATATCTAAAGACTTCTTCTTGTTGTGGTCTTGTGTGTGTATTCTTCTTCATGTGTCTTGTTCTTCTTAATTTGCCGTGTTTCTGGCTTACTCGTGTATTAATTTATTACAATAATTGGTTATTTTTAAACAGAGTGGAATACGGTCTCCCTTTGACATCAGTTTGCTATTGTAAAATTGTTAGGCGCATCAAAGGCTGTAAGACTTTTATAAATACTTATTTCTACAATGCTTGATAACTTAGTTATTTATTATCAAAATTGTAGGGGAATTCGCACCAAACTTCATGTTTTGTATATGAGTATTTTATCAAACTGTTATGATATTATAGTCCTTACGGAAACCTGGTTGACACCAGAAATATTTGACAATGAGTTTATTGACAGTCGTTACGAAGTATATCGATGCGATCGTGACCGCATAGCCACTAATAAAAAGGATGGAGGTGGTGTTCTAGTCGCAGTATCGAAAGGTTTACGCTCGTTTAGAATTTCTCCCTTTTCTTCCATGAAATCCAACATTGAAGTTGTCTTTATAAAGATCCCTAGTACTACCAGAGGAAAATTTCAATTTATTAGTGCGTCTTATATACCACCAAGAACACCAGAATCTGTTTATGTTCAGTATTTTGATTTGTTGCATAACATACTTGGTGACACTAATATAGAATATTTTTATTTGCTTGGCGATTATAATTTGCCTGATATTGACTGGGTACACTATAATAGTAGCATATTACCACCATCGGGGTTGACTTGTAATGGCACTTCACCTGTTTGTGGTCATCTGGGAGTATTTATGTCTTGCCTTAATGCTTCTCAATATAATAATATTAAGAACCCGAGTGGTAAACTATTAGACTTAGCTATAAGTAACTATGAAATTTCCGTGTTTACCCCCACTGATAATTTGTTGCAACTTGACAACCACCATCCACCATTTTGTACACAAATCCCAATTAAGTTATCACATGCACATATGACTCGAAAGTCAATAAAAAAACACAACTACAGTAGGGCTAACTACGAGAAGATAAATGAGGAATTGAGCGTTATCAATTGGACTGAGAGGATAGGAGCAGGAAAATTAATGGACGATGCGTTGTGTGAGTTTTATAATATTATTTTTAATCTAATTAAAATATACGTTCCACTCACTTATTCAAAGTCTACAAAGTTCCCAATATGGTTTACATCTTCTCTCATCCATATATTTAAAAATAAAAATAAGGCTTGGGTTAAATGGAAGATGTATAATAATATCTCCGATTATGAACTCTATTCCTTATACAGATCGAGATTTCATGTCGAATGTAAAAAATGCTATAGCAAATATATCAACTCTGTTGAAGATGGCATTCGCAATAATGTTAAATATTTCTGGACTTATATCGCCAGCCGTAAACCTTCCAGTGGCATCCCTTCAGACATGGAATACCAGGATCAAACCGCTAATGACCCTGAAAAAATATGTAACCTTTTTTCTAATTTCTTTGAATCCGTTTATGAGAGACCATCCGCAAACGATACATCACGTTTAACTGAGGAATTTTCAGAAGACTGCTCTATTATAAGTAACATTGATTTCAGTGTTGATGAAGTGTTGAGGGCACTAAAGTCTTTGGATTCGACCAAAGGACCAGGACCAGATGGTCTTCCCGTCGCTTTTTTTAAAGAGACTGCAAAAAATATTTCAATCCCTGTGCAAATTTTATTCAATAAGTCGCTGACGCAGGGAACCTTTCCCGAGACATGGAAGACTGCGAATATTACACCAGTTTATAAGTCTGGGTCCAAAGAAAATGTGGAGAATTATCGTCCCATATCAATTATGTCTGTACTGCCGAAGCTTCTCGAGAGATTAGTCCACAACAGATTGTATCCTGTACTTCACAATACTATTATCCATCAACAACACGGATTTGTTAAAAAACGTTCAACTACAACCAACCTGGTAGCTTTCGTAGATTATTTATTTAATAACATGGATTCGCGTTCTCAAGTGGATGCAATATATACTGATTTTAAGAAAGCATTCGACAAAGTAGACCATAATTTACTTTTGAATAAGATCTCATTCAACGGAATACGCGGTGATCTGTTGCGATGGTTTTCCTCCTATGTAAAGAACAGAACTCAGAGAGTAGTTATTAACGGTTTCCATTCTTCTTCAATTCTTGTCACTTCTGGGTGCCGCAGGGCTCAATTTTAGGGCCCCTTTTGTTTATTATTTTTATAAACGATATTATTAAGTGTTTTAAAAACTCTAAAGTATTGCTCTATGCTGATGATTTAAAGATTTACAGGCCAATAAAACATTTGCAGGATTGCAGGTTACTGCAGGAAGATTTAGATCGTTTCTCTGATTATTGCTCAAGTAATAAACTACAACTTAGCATATCCAAGTGTTGCTGTATCAGCTTCACAAAAAATAAGAATGTAGTGAACTACTCATACTCGCTGGACAGTTCTACATTATTGAGGGTACGCCTGGTTCGAGATCTCGGAGTTATTCTGGATGAAAAACTTCACCTTGATGCTCACGTAGATCACATCGTAAATAACGCTTTCCGCATGTACGGTTTCGTAATGAGATCTACTAAAGAATTTGTGCGGCCCTCAACTTACTTGTACTTGTATAAATCATTAATTAGATCACAGTTAGAATATGCAGTATGTGTGTGGAATCCCTATTACAATAAATACTCTGAGTTTATAGAAAATGTTCAAAGGAAATTTTTAAAATCCATGCATTTCCGATGCTTTCGAACTTACAGACCTTACGATGCTTTGCTTAAGAAATATAATATGCCAGATTTAAAATCTAGACGATCCTTTCTAGAGACGGTATTCTTGTTCGATCTTTGTAGCAACGTATATGACTGTATTGATACACGTAATAAAATAAATTACATAGTGCCCAGAACCACAGTATGTCGTGGAGTACGCATGCGGCCTATGTTTGCCGTCACCTCCTGCCGCAATAATGCAGGACTACGTGCGCCTCTGCGAAGACTAACTAATAACTACAACGAATACTTTAACCATATTGATATGTTTGCCCTCTCTACTATACAATTTAAAAGAAAAATCTTAGAAACTCTTACCAAATAAGCTTCATTATTGTTTTGTTTTTCACCTTTTATTATTTTTTGGGTACTGTTTAATTTACTGCATGACGTTTTTTAACATATTTTTTTTTAATATTCTGTGGAAAATGCCGTAGGCTACACATTTAACCATCTTTTGTAATTATTTAACTTCTATGTATTATTGTAATGTGTATCTGTTTATTTTCCCCAATAAATAAAATAAAAATAAAAATAAAAATATGCGAGCGAAGACCAACTGGACTCTGAGGGTCGTGCAGTTGGAGCGCCCCACAACACCAAATTTCAAGACGTTTGTGTTGCGTGTTCCGACACAACATCTAGACACATTCCTCAAAGAAGAGTTTTGGGTTTGAAGGTTACGTGATACTTCGCAGCGCAACACGACGCCGTCATCTCGTGTTAAATAATAATGTATTTAGTTTTTAAGATTGTAATTTGTACATTCTATGGGCCACAGTTGCCTGAATCAAATAAATAAATAAATAAATTATCCAGAAAATAGCTATAACTACAGCTTTCTTTCGCAAAGAAATTACTTCCAAAAATTGAATGGGTTATTTAATGAGCAGAAAATCAATTCTATTTCTAAAATAACAGCAGTCTAATATCATCAGGTGTGGCCAAAATCGTAACAGTAATAACAAAGAGATAGAAAAACAAGAAACTAAAAAAATTCGCTCTATGTGCAGGGTTATTTTTACAGAAAAAACCGGCCAGGAGCTTGTCAAGCCACGCTCAATGTAGGGTTCCGTAGTTTCCCGTCCGTCACAATAAGTGTTCCCACTTATAAGTTTAAAAAAAGGCTATTTGTTACGTTGACATACTAAGTACGCAGAAATTATTTTGTCTTTTCTTTTTGTCTTTTTTTTTTTACAAAATCTGTTCTTTCTATCAAGTTCAAAATAATTTTCCTAGAAAGTCCTTATAAAGTTCTACTTTCCAGATTTTTTAAGCCCACGGGTTAAAAGTTAGAGGGGGGGGGACGCTTTGATTTTTCATTTTGGAGCGATTATTTCCGAAATTATTGACATTATCAAAAAATGATTTTAGTAAACCCCTATTCATTTTTAAATACCTCGCCAACAATATATCACACGTCAGGGTTGAAATTAAAAAAAAAACACTTTCCTCTTTACATATAGGGGGGCTACCCTAATAAAACATTTTTTTCGAATTTTTATTTTACTACTTTGTCGGCGTGATTGATATACATATTGGTACCAAATTTCAGCTTTCTAGTGCTAACGGTCACAGAGGTTAAGCGAGGACGGACGGACAGACAGACAGACATGGTGAAACTATAAGGGTTCCTAGTTGACTACGGAACCCTAAAAAAGGCACTGACCCCCTAACATTTTGCCAACATTGAAAAACCCACTAAATATGCGTAAATAATACGACAGGTTGATTAAACCTTCTTATTTGTTTAATTTATAGATCGATATCGCCCACATTTCCAGTAATAAACACGCAACACGAACCCGCAAAATTTAACGAGCATCCATCTCTTCGATTTGCCGTCAATTCGCCTTTATTGGCGAAATCAGGGCAGCGTGACATACGACACGCTGTTTATAGACGCCTACCACACGCTACTGAATTTTCAACACCGTGTTTCAATTAATGAACTACTCTCACCCTTATGAAGCTCAGTGTCAATAAAACTCGTACGTAGTTGGAAAACGAATGAACGACCTATGCTGTGCAGATTATTTGCTGCGCCGAGTTTTCTGCAAAGTTAGTTAGTTATCAATACGATTTTTTTTTTCTGCCAGAGTTTTTTTGTGGCTTCGTTTACGAGTACGAAACTAGTTAAATTTAGATATTGCCAAAACCTATCCCTAACGAAAATCTTACCAAAATTCTGTACAATCATCTTCATTTTCTCATCAAACGAGCAACGATATGCGCCCGCACGCAACACAATACGACCGAAGTAAATAAGCAAAAACTCCTCCCATCGCCATTAACATAATTGTCTAATTTTGCAAACAACATTGAGAGCGAGACAACAACACATTATGATTGCACACATTCCCATAAGATTATCTGCTATAGCTTCTCTTTTAACGCGTGTGCAGACCGCGCGTTAACGCGGCTTCAATCACGCGGGCGATAAACGTGATTGCGACAATAAAACGCGGCTACTCGCTTATGACGAGTCCGCGTATGTGTGCGCGGACAATTAGCCTTAGGGACGGGTTTCAGTATGAAGCTATGCTGTGCGATGCTGTTGCGGGTCAAGTTATAATACCACATTTCTTTCTTAATTTTTATTTGTTGACAATTACTAATTAAGCACATTATGTCGCTTTTACCCGTGATGGCTGAAAATTACATTTATGGAGAAGTAATACAAGCGCAAAACATGTGTCGAGTATAAGTTTTCTGTCGCAAGTTCTCTTCTGCATATGCATATTTTTGAGAGCGGTGCTGCAGCTCGCATTAAAAACTTCATAAAGATTCTGGTGGAATAAAATGTAGATTATATCTATATTTGTAGATTATCCGCAACTCGACGTTGACACAAATCAATGAAGGGCACGTGGTGTTGGTATCAGCACAGACAGAACAGATCGCACGATTTCTGCTGTCATGAATAAAAATGTATCAAAGGAAACCGCATAAAGCAAAGTGCAGCAGGATATATTTTTTGTTTTCATAATTTATGAAGAATCGAATTAGCTAAAAAAATCCTATGCTTTATACAGCACAGCATAGCATGCTACTGCTCAGCGTCCCTTACATTCGGCAGTGGCAGATGCGTGCTATCTCCGTCATATGGAAATATGACTAGATTACGGCGCAACTTGATTGATCGGTTTATTGGCGTGACGTCACGGAGAAATGAACAGATTGCAGAATATGATGTGTCATACTTTTCTGCGTAATTTTATCTTAACGTGGGAAGTAGGAGAATGTTCATCGATGGTTTTAAAGAAGTTTTTAGAAAGATTTGCGTGTTCGAAAGCTTGAGGAAATTCAGAGCTGTCATCGTAAAGTCTTAAATGCAAATCAGCTGAGTATCGCGTGATGAGCAGAGAGCGACAGTCGCAGGGGATCGCAGTTAATGACGAAATAAAACGAAACCCACTGTTAAGGAGGTTACACACAAATACAACGTGAAGTAAAAAAATTCGGATAGTTTCCTGGTGCATTAGCACCAGAAAACACAACATGTATTGACTTAAATCTAAAAACATTCAGAATTATTAAGCTCTATTTATTTTGTTAAAAACAATCTAAATACACAATGATTTGTTAAATAAAATAACTATCCAACGCTATATACACTGTTTTAAATGTGGTTTTAAACAATATTGAAATCTAAACATCTAGCGTGATGGCTTAGTGAAAAAAGGGGGCCCCTTTTTTCACTAAGCCATCTTTTTCCATCATTTGCCATGCAGTGCGACAGTAATAGGCTGGTATTGTTAAATAATATTATGTCAAATTTGACGAATTATTGTCGGCCATTTCCACTTGTCATAATTACTTGCTACTAAGTTATAATTCCAATTACATGTTAGTTACGGTACCAGTTATAGTTCCTAGAAGTAGTTAATTATTATTTTGTCTGTTCAATAATAAGTAAAAACTAGTATATTAATAAAATGTCTTTCTATATATTCATATTATATAAGCATCAATACTGTGTATTCTTATAACAAGTTGCCTAATTATCACTGCCCTGGAGCCGGTATCATCACAACACAAAGAAATGACATTAATCACCTTTTTCTTTCATATTTATATCCATTTGTTGTTCGGAATATATTTTTTGCCTACAATCCTGATCGAAGAACGTAATCACATTAGTAAACAGAGTTCTTTGTAACAAAGCCGTGTCTATATATTTCAAAATTAAAAAGAGAGCGCAAAATCCCGATCTATAATATTATTAGGTTCGTTACTATTTTTGGTAATACCACGATATTTATTACCTGAAAATTTTTGTACATTTAAATTTGAATTACATTATGATTCTCAAAAAATAGACCAACCATTAAAGAAAGGTTCGGGTATTTTTACAAGGAGCAGTCTACTGGGCCGGGGCTCCCGTAATCCTATTATGATTCATATCGGTTCATTGGCTTATTAAAAAGGCCCCAATAAATATAGAGCCTTCAATATTCTATATTTATAATTCTGATAATATATCAAACCTCTTTTTTTCTCTATTATCTTTAATTAATAAAGGTACATAAAGTTCCTTTTAAAAAGATAATTTTGAACAAAAGATGTTCCCGTTTTGCCCAAAGTTTAGATAAGTGTACCATTACAGCGACAGTAAAGTAAATTGTGTGGCTATTTACTTGACGAATGGAAGTGCTAAATGTGTACACAAACGTGGGACTGAGCTGAGGCGCTCACTAAACACAATGTTGTTGGCGCCCAACTGGGACTCCAAAGATCAGACTACCCGCCAACAGATGTCATAAATATAGATTTGCAACCCGAAATGTATGACTGAAACATTTTAGCACTTTTCTTTTGGTGACATAATTTATTCAAAAACAATAAATCGAAAATGCCTAAAAATTTTTTTACCTAATTTTACACGATTGTAAATTTTTTCTTTCACTTTTATTTTGGGAACACCATTTATCCATTTTATATTATGAAACTACCCTGTTCCCTCATCAATTTATGGCTATCTTTATTTCCTATTAAAAATTCTTCCTATAGGGAAGAATGGAATAGATATATGCAGCCTACAAATTCCTCCTTCTAATTCCACCTAAAACACAAAATCCAAATCGTAAATTCAGCCAAAACCAAAACAAATAGAACATTTCGTATAAATCATTAAACACGGGGGTCAGTGTGAAAGACCGCAACGTTTATACATCGCTACGGAACACAGACATCAATAACTTTGGTTGCGGTCACGCCCAGCAATGGACGCTGTCGCTTGATTACTGTTGATGGCTCCATTGTTACATCATTTACGGTCAGCTTTATGGCGGCGAGTTTATTTACTGGGCCATTTCACTTTCGGTATTTTCGTAGTTCGCGTGAACTTTAGGGAATTTTTAAGTGATTGGAAATGTCGTTGGGAGTGAAAAACTCGTGTCGTGGGAGATGTGAGACACGCGAGTTGTAACTCACGCGGGAGCTCGTAAAGACGTTCCTTTTTTAAAATATATTGGACGCTCTTTTGTTTTTGTTGTCTAGCTAATTTGCGTGTTATGGAGCTGTGTTCCGTCAATGGCAATGCTCGATTTTGTAATTTAGGGATCTTAACCCGAATTATTTATTTTATTTATTTACTTATTAATTTAATAATAGTATTCAGGATTCTGTTACTAAGCTGCGCTGTCCCTTCGTCTATCTGTCTGTTTGCGGGTTGAAGCTATAGCGTTCGTTAGTTAAAATGTTCTCAACGAGTATTGCTGTTCCACTATACAATAAAATTGTAATTAAAAAATTAAAGGCGAACAATTTTAATATTGCACCCTGTATGGTGCTTTTGCTGGATCTTAATATGTGCTTGGTACGGAACCTTTTAAGTGTGAGACAAATTAGCTCTTAGCCGGTTCTTCTTTTGATGGGCCTTTTAAAGTCATACTATAATCACTTTAACTTGAAGTGAGTACCTAACAACAGACAAAAATGTCGGGAACTTTACTAACATTCCAAAATACATAATTTTATATAAGTACCATTTCCCCCATCTGCCAGTTTTATTACTAATTGAATAAGTACTCATAACAATAACGCATAAAATCAAGCCTTTGTTCAAGGAAATCGATAAAACAATGAACAATAAAAACGAATATGGCCACTTACCTATTGGTATAATTTAAAAATAAATAACTTTCAGCCATGAAGCGAGCAACGAACATTAAACTGTAAACCCTTTTTATTTCGCCATAAACTTTATCACCATAAAAATATGGTGTTTTTACCAGCAAGCAATATACTTTCTATTGCTTCTAAATAACTGCTTCGGGAATTGATAACTGAGTTTTATATTCTGCTAACTATTGCCTTCGGGTTCGCGTGTAAATAATAGGCTAGACGACAAAAAAAAACTATTTAGTCCGTTACTTAGATTTTAGAATAAATTTTGGACACATGTTTCTTCTTTTCGTCACAAGGCCTCGCTCCGCATCTATCATGTACTTTCTCTTTTTTGTTTTTTTTTTTAATTATTTGATTAAGCAAAAAATGTGTACCCAGTATTTTGTATCCAATTTTTTTATGTAGTCGTCATTTCTATTATCTCGTAACCAGAACGCTAGAAAGAAGAACGCTAAATACATAAATTGTTCAAACAAACCACAGAAAATATATGGTGAATTCACTATTTATTTTGACCGTGTATTTTTGCTACATCATTCTCTATCGCTGTCAATTTTCAACTATGACCCACAAACATACATCATCAATATCTGCATGAAAAGAGTCGATAAAACATTGCCTCTAATCCCAGTGCACACTGACATAATAAAACAAAAAAAATAATGATAACTGCCTTCGTATGTCAATATACAACTGCACTTAAAACAAACAAACATCATAATTGCTATGTGTATTATCTTTAAATACACACTAATGATAAAGTACGCTTGCACATAATAGTGGAAACGATTCACTACGCGATACGATTTTTATGATGTTCTGTGAGAGATAGTAGCAATCTGCACATATTTAATGTACTTTCAATAGTAAAATGTTAAATGTAGATAGTTGTGTTTATTGCTGCTAAATATTTTATTTAGCCTTTTCTGCTTCGCGATAACCTTTTGTAGGAGAAACGCATTCGTCTGCCAATGAATGGGTGCACAGCCTGGATTGGTCCACTCAATCACGACAGCTTCTCTTGCCAAGAGAGCATCTTGCTCCTTGCACGATTTGATATTTTGACATTTAGATTTGACAATTTTGTATAAACATTGTATAAATGACATTAAAAGAAACGTTAACTTCCGAGTTTGTTCCCAATGATTCTTCTCATTTCATCGTTTGCTTAAAATATACAAGCAACAATGCTTACGTGTAAAAAATACCTTACCAATTTACAAAACATAACATACGTAAGTGCGACAAATCTCTAAATAAGTCTCTAAACTCTACAACGAAGCACCTTGTATAAACTAATCTTCAGTAATACGCATTAGCGGATCTAATTTGTCGGCCCAGCAAACAAGTGACGGCTTTGTATAATTTGTTTGGCTCAACATTACTGAGATTCTCCGAGATTCCTCTCCTTTGATTGACAAGCGAGAAAACGTAGTTAACTTTAGTAAACACAGGTGCGACGACTTGTGGAGAAAAGACACGACTAGGGTTGGCTTTATTCAAACATACATTTATTTATTTATTTATACAATTATCTAAACAGGATTTAAAAGGGCATTTCAAATGTAATACCATTCGTTATCGATACATAGTATAAAATAAAGTTGCTTACGGATTTTAATGCGTTTTTTTAAAAAGAGTGATGCACGTGGAATGTTTATATATACAATACATACAAAGTAAAGTAGAAAAAAAACGGTATTCTCAAAGATCTCTAGTGCCTGTGTGAAGCTGGGGCGGATCGCGAGTTTAACAATAAATGTGTCATTATACCAGGCTGATATTGCTACCCGCAGAACAAAGGTCTCTTCTTACACATAGAAGAATTGATCACCACGCTTCCTCAAGCCGATTTCCAACTTATATTTTACTAATTCCAGGTTACTACACGATGACGTCTTTCACCAGTTTCAATAATGTCCAAAACAAAGTTAGAAAGAAAGATTAAGAATTATGAAAGTATACAATTAGTACTAGCGCGTTCCTGTTGCAAATCCACAAACTCGTTGACCTCGTGCAGGGCAGTCGAGTTTTTTAACCATTGAAACGATGTTGTGAGCAAACCAAATCTAATTTGTTTTCAAATATTTATGTATCATGTTTTTTTTATAAACACACCAACCGTAAAAAAAATATGGCTTCAGACGTGCATCAGAATCATGAATCAGTCACACACCTACATTATTTGTTATTCAATTACCCATTACTGTACAGATACATAGATACCGAAGCTCCTTAGAGATGGGCAGCGGCGCGTGAAACTAGTCTGTCGATACGATACGACGACGACACGACACTACGTGACACGCTCCTGACGTCTCATGATTGAGTCGGTCACTATACCATATCTACTCGTTATATACTATCGATTCCGATACAACTGGCTTGTATCACAAGTAACTGAAGGTAAAAAGAAGGTATTGGAAATAATATCATTTTTATTATTTATGTTCTCGAAAGATTTAGTTCGCTATATAGGATCACCCTATATTTACTTTGTACTAATTTTTATTATTTGGTGTGATAGCGGCAAGAGAATTCCATCATCTGGGAAAATTTTAACTATATCTATTACGGTTCATGAGATACAGCCTGGTGACAGACAGCGAAGTTTAAACTAACAGGGTCCCGTTTTACCCTCTAGGTACGGAACCCTAAATAGCATTATTTATTTATGTTTCTTCAGTTGTCCTTTATGTTCCGGGGTCCCGGTAACTATTATAACTATTTCGCAACCCCGGATATATTATTACTTCTCTCTTTTCAGCATATTGCAGCTGCCTGAAATTCAAGCATGATTGGCAACTTCGGAAGTATCTGGAACAGTTAAACCCGGAATATAATGAACAAACCCGTAAATTCAATAGACCGACATCAATACCACTACAGATAAACTATAGTTACGTGAACCAACAACCGAAATTACCATCGCATAAAATTCGCATGTCAGAGGTCTAGGTCACAGAGTTAAGCGGTAGCGTGGCGGAAATAGTATTTTTTCTTTATTCACATTGAACATCGTATTGAAACTGTATAGAGTGTTGAAAAAAATATAACCGCAATCCAAATTAATACTACAAATGTGAAAGCAACTCTTTTTCTCGCATTCACGCCAAAATAAAATTCAGTACACAGTCTGAGAAAGGAAATATTATCTCAAAAATCGCACGAATAAAACCGCGGGGGACAGCTAGTACAAAATAAATGCTAAACGATCGAATGTACAATTTTCAATAAGTTTAATTTTTTTTAATGTTATTTTATATTGGCGACTACAGACTTATATTCACTACAAGTCCAGGTTTCTTCACGATGTTTTCCTTTACCGATGTCTGTGATGTCTAAGATATGTCAATGCTCGTGCCTTCTCTGTATGGACAGAAGTCTTTGCCCTCCAGTGGGACAGTTATAAGCTGGTATTATTATTATTTTATATTATCTGGTAACATGTAACCGACCTCGGAAGCGACAATAAACGACATTTTCCTGTATTAAAGAAGTCTGTAGCTGATGGGTTGGAGCTCGTACCACAGACGTCGTGAAGTTGTCGTCGTATATTAAAAGCAATATGGCACAATCTATATCACTATGAAACCGATGTGATTCGCACCGCTATCGCCTGTCTCACTCGCTACCCGCGATCATCGAGACCTCGCTCAACAGCGTGTTCGATACAACCCCCCCGTAAATATTTACCTCCGACTTAATTGCCTGATCCTGTTAACAATTAACATTAACCGACAAAGAAATTGGAGTTTACCAAATTCAGATGAATGAGGCAAATGTTGTTATTTCCTTATTACTGGAAAACTTGTCTCGCTTTGAACTGTAATTGTGGAGTTTTACTGTGAGAGACACAGCATAACTGTTGAGTTATTACTTTGATCTGTACTTTCACTGAAAACTATACTTACTACTATGCACTCCTGGTTTGTGTGAAAAAGCTATTTTACTTAAAGAGAATTAAGCATCTCTGTGTCAGTATCAAAGTTACTAGGGTATTTATTAGTATATAAGGGTTTATAGGTATCTGGAAAAAAGTAATGTTCTTTTTATTACCAAGCTTTAAAGGTGAATTTGACACAACTATAAAGTTGAATACAGTAACATCATTCATTACTCTCCACACATATAAACAGATACAATCAGAAATATTCATAAACATCAACTAAACTAATGTAATTTCGTCATCACCATCATAGTAAGAGCCTATTGACATCCATCATTTACTTTGTAACATGAATAATAAATAAATAGCAGCTTAAGTACAATACACCTCTAGACAAAAGGCATTGTAGAATAGATGTTAGAATAGAGTTCTATACGAAATGTCAAATTACAAAACGTTAGCTTGTGTCAATCTCATGCATTTAAAGGCGTATATATACAGAGTTTGCGAGGCATATGCCATGAACGGCACGCACCTTTATATTCGTGGCGAGGCATGTGCACTTTGCAAGGGTGAGTCAACGTGTCTCGGCATATTTTTCTAAATCAAAGTTCCTCACAGCGAGCATTACTTTACTTGTGGCTATAGACATCAAAGTAGCATATGCCTCGCAATCAAACATGTAGACGGACAAACAAGGTATTTGATTCGCACACGATGGCTCGATCCGAGCAGCTGATGTTGGTATAATTCATTAACACGTACGCCTCAAGCAGAGGCATTCAATGTGCGCCGTTTGTAGCGCATGCCTCGCGAAGTCTGTATCCTCCTTAACAGTCTATTCTATTCTACTACCTATTCTAAAGTGCCACTTGTTTAATGGTTATGAACAGCGAGCAAAATATTCCCCGACGCAAAGTTTACCGAGTACCCAGCTAACTTTAGCATTTTTTTTGTTTGTTTACATTAAGAAATCAAATTAAAATTTAATTACGTAACTTTTCAGCTAATAAGGTTTTTTATGTCTCCCAAAGGGAAATTTTACGTCGAGTGATTAAAATAAGAGCTACTTAATATTGAAGATAGAAGAATACTGTATAAATTGAAATTAAATTAATGTACTATGAAGTAATGATCAATTAATAAAAACATGTGTAAACTCTTATGTGAATATATTTTCATGTATGTAGTTAATTTATTGTTTAAAAGCTTACAGTTTTAGATAATATGCGTAAGATTTGCAATTAGTAGCTCACAGTAAGTACTGAGCTGATTTTTGCCATTGACCAATGATATCATAAGTAAAAAGGTGTAGATAAGTTACTTATACGACATTCTATCTTCAATAAAGGCTCACTAATGTTCAATACAATTAGACGTCAAAGTAATCATGCCTAGGATGGCATCATTCAAGTGCAAGTGATTGAGAGACAAATACGATTTGCGCCATTAATGATTTGGTGAAATAAGTATATTTTAAAGTGCCACATGCTGACTGCTTATAGCCTATCTACATATTTTTACTTAAATATATCATTGCCATTGAGCAATAAGTTATATGATAAATTCAAATATATGATATATCAAAGTGTCTTACGTGAGCAAAATAACGTCCTAAAATGATCACACTTAAAGTTTTATTTAAATTAAAACGTTCTCTTAACAAACACGTATCATTTACATAAATTGCACAAATGCAGGCCAGGTGTTAACCGTGTCAGTTTGCATAGCGCCGGCTAATAGAGTTCGTACGTGCCTGCACTGCTGACTACCCCACTAAAACTACAGCTTGAATATACGTACCACTGCACTGTGTTAATTAGATCTGAACAAATGAATTTTATATACTGGCACACGTATATGTTTTAATTGCAGCGTGTAATCTGGTTTTATGTTTAAATATATCTTAATGTAGTCTTTGTTTTATTCTTAGGATAAATTAATTTTGACTTTAAGAGCTCCTGGTTAAAATAGTTTATAACATACGTGTATATATTTGTGTCAGGGGTGGAGCACATGAAAACATTTGATTGTCGGCGCTGACAACTGGGACGGGTTATCTCTTAGCTGCCTTGATTAATCTGAATCTTTGACAATTAAAAACTGTCTGCATTTTTTTTTATGTTTTGTCGAAAATCAATGTCAAAAATCATGGGACAACTCACACCCGGCCCTCTAATCCCAATCTAATCAGAACTTGTACTATGGTATCCAGACAACTGTATATTTATCGCACAAAGTTTGTCCTGGATGTAAACCAAACCCGCAGCAATCAGGGTCACAACCACCAATAGGCCCGTCAAACTTTATCAAACTATATAGAAAGCCTCACAGATTGCGCGCAACTCGCGTAAATAAAACCATTAAAATTTAGTAACCCTTTTAAACCGCAATTGTTTCCAAATTGATGAGCTCATCGGTACTCATCGGTAGCCCATTAGCGCGGTATTCACGACATTGTGCGCGACAGCCGAGTTGCGCGGAACGTTCCGCGCGATCGGGCGCCGTCCGCGCGGAAACGGAGATAACAGCGTATTGTGCCGTCGTACAGGTTAACCTGACGTTACGAGGAGAAATTATGATGGGTTAATATTAACCTTATTATGATTGTTACAAAAAAAATACGTTATACTAGTAGTTTTAACTGATAATTATGACGGTTAAGACACCTTTCATGTGAGAAGATGTGGGTTTGAATCCGTCCAAGTTCGAATATGACTTTTTCAAATTATAAATGTAATAAAGCATACATATAATGCCGTTGGTCTCGGTTGTTATTCGTTTAACTTTAACAGTCGTTACTGTTACGAACCGTCTAAACTGGGTTGTGAAGGTCTGATAGGTAGTTGCTTCACGTGAAACACTGGTATTCAGCTGAATCTGGTTAGGTTGGAAACCGACCTCTACAAAGTTGAGAAAAGGCTAGGAAGATGATGGTGACTAGTCATTGGCCAACTAGATTTTTTAAACGGAACTACAATGTCGGGAATTCAAATTGGGTTCCGAGTCGAGTCATATTAGATTTTTCGATTAGAGAACTTCACATGGCCATGGCATGAAAAAATTAAACGTAAACTGTACAATGTGCAAGAAATGAAATGGTTTATTATGCAAGCTTTTATGTTTAATAAAATCAGTTTTGCAGGTCATAATTTTCTCATGCTTTAATGAAGTTTACACTCCGATCAAGTTATTATTAGTATCATTATGTTATATTGAACAATAAATTTTAAATGCCAACATCATGAAACCTGGTAGGTACTGTGAATCCGTCGTAATTCCTTAACACTTTGAAGGCGCAAAATAGATTAGTTTTCTCTGAAATTGACCTTTGACCTGAAAAGTGATTTAGTCATCCAGTTTTAGACTCGTCGAAGTATCTCGGATAACATCTGAAACCTAAGCCCCACTGACAACAAATTTAGTTCCTCCCAATTCTCAACTCTATTGACATTATTTTCGGTGAATTTAATAAGACAGGCTTGTAGCAAATCTCCGAGGGCTTTACATAATCCTCTGAGAAGCCGCCGGACCCTCAGAAGGATCCTCCTCCTCATTCAGACGAAATTAAGGAGTTTTTCCTGATAAAAGGAGTATTATTGACCCTATAATTATTTGGTGTGAGCTTATTTGGGTATTTTATTAATAGTTTAAGGTTTGAATTGATTGACAAAAAGAAATATTTATTTTAAGAAACAAGTTATACGTGTGTCAAAAATTACATGTTTTGCCATGCAGGTATGGTGTGCGGCCAACACAATAATAAAACATATTTTTTTAAATATAACAGATTTTTTTGTTAACTTTAGCATCGTTAAATAAATAATGCTAGTGGCCCGTCTCACATAATCATAAAAATACAAAGGAGACATATATTTAAAAAGTGCATGAGCCTTTACTTTTTAACCGACTTCAAAAAAGGAGGAGGTTCTCAATTCGTCTGTGTGTTTTTTTTTTGTATGTTTGTTACGTGATATCTCCGTCAATTCTAAACGGATTTTGATGGTTATTTTTTTGTTTGATAAGTCATGATTCAGGGGTGATCCCATATAAATTTTATGGCGATTGGTTCAGTGCTTCTCGAAAAATTCACCAAGAACAAAAAAAAAATACGAAATATTCATAGACGATATTATGTGCTTTTTCTTCAAGTTTCTATTTTCGTTTTATAAGATTGTAAGTAGTTTTATTTTGAATATAAAATATACTTTGAAAGATACTTTAATACACAGTCAAACATTGGGAGTCGACACTAAAAAGTAATAAATAAAAAACTTTTTTCAAAAAAATAATAACCGCCTTCAAAAACTAAAAACCCAAAAATAACTAAAATTTCGGAAGTCGGTGGCAACACAAATTGACTGGCAGAACAGAAGCCACCGACTTCCGAAATTTTAGTTATTTTTGGGTTTTTAGTTTTTGAAGGCGGTTATAATTTTTTTTAAAAAGTTTTTTATTAAATTAAGTTTTTGTCTGTACTAGCTTTTATTCTATAAATGTGTAATGTAAATTAAGTTAAGGTTTGCTAATATTCAGCCTCTTGGTAGCAGTATTGTTTAGTGTTGCTCTCACTCGTTTTTTCAATCTGTTTCTAGAACTGAAGACTTTTAATTGACTGTCAGTCCCACACACTGTTTTTATTCTGTGTATTTTAGCTGTAAGTCTTCTATGCTTATTAAATAAATAAATCCGTACTTTCCGTACTTCCGTACTAATATTATAAATGCGAAAGTAACTCTGTCTGTCTGTCTGTCTGTTCTTCACGCCTAAACTACTGAACCGATTTGAATGAAATTTGGTACAGATGTAGTCTGGGACCCGAAAAAGGACATAGGATAGTTTTCATGCCGGAAATCCCCCGGGAACGGGAACTACTATTCCACGCGGACGAAGTCGCGGGCAAAAGCTAGTAAATAAAAAAATAAATAATTACAAAGAATACTTCAAGTACGTTTTATCTCATGAAACTGCTTGTTATATGCATGTAAAATGTAACTGAGAAGACAAGTTAATATGATATTCATAGACCATAACCTAAGATTGTGTTATCTATCGTTGGTTTATTGTCAGTTATTACCTAGACCTCGCGTCACTCACAAAGCAAAGTCTACATTGATATTTTTAAACATTACGTATTTTTGATATCTCCAGTATGAGTATCAATCGACATAGGCCGTCTAGAGATTCGCTTCATTCACAATTCCGATGCAAATTATATCGTTTATCAACGTAAATCTATTTTGCCTTCGGACTATTAGCGTCTTACTAATAAACGCTGCATAAAGTTATGACAGATTTATACGTCAAAAAATGTATGGTTACACAGGCTTTATTCATTGCATAACTTTACACAGTGATTATTAGTAAGGGCATTAGTGTGGATACCGAATCAAGTTGTGCACTATAATGACCGGCCTGTTGGTCTAGTGGTTAGTGACGCTGACTGCTAAGCCGGAGGTTGTTGGTTCGATTCCCACCTAGGACAAGCTTTGTGTGACGAACATGATTGCTTGTTCTGTGTCTGGGTGTAATTTATCTATAAAATGTTTTTATAAATAATTGTATAATATGCTTATTAGTTGTTGGACGTACTGTCTGACGGGCCTGTTGGTGTAGTGGTTAGTAGCCCTGATTGCTAAGCCGGAGGTCGTGGGTTCGATTCCCACCCAGAACAAACTTTGTGTGATGAGCATGATTGTTTGTTCTGTGTTTGGGTGTAATTTATCTATAATTTGTATGTATTTATAAATTATATAAGTATGTATATCAGTTGTCTGGTTACCATAACACAAGCTCTAAGCAGAGCTTAACTTGGGATCAGATGACCGTGTGTGAGTTGTCCCAGTATATTTGTTTATTTGTTTATGTTCACGAGTTGTTTGGTTAAATACAAGTTCTGCTGAGTTTGGAATCAGATGGCTAAATGTGAGTTGTCCCAAGATATTTATAATAGGTACAAAATAGAAAATTATCCTTCGAATATAAGTCCAAAATTACCGATCCGCCTTGAGTGCACGTGGTGATCAATTCTCGTGTCTTCACTGTATGAGAAGAAGCCTTTGCCGTGCAGTAGGAATATTATAGGCTAGTATTATTATTATCCTCCGTATCTGCCTAATCACGGTAGTCCGCCATGACCGGAATTCGATCTATTATTATAGACTATAATTATCCTTGAATATTTCCTCAAAGAACAGAAAGGTTCAATTCCCAATTACGAATACCATTATCACGTGCAACACGAGTGCGTTATAAAACACAAGTGCTCTCCGTCTGCCGATGATACCCGAGCGTTATGGCGATGATAACCGAACGGAATTGCCCATAAAATATGACCCTCCACTATGGCGGGCTATGGCTAAGGACCCTTGCTTGGTGTTAAGAATAGCCAAATGATGCGTATAAAAGTGTACAATCACATAGAGAACTTTCTATGAATAAATTAAAAAACAAATTAAAACAATGGTTGACTGAAAGCTGCTTTTACACACTTTATGAATTTTTCAATCACAAGCAAAATTAATTAATAGGTTAAGAATTAATCGTTGATTATAGGTATGTTATATTGTAATGTCTGTCTTTAAATAAAGTAAATAATATTTTTTTAATGTCCTCAATAATTTAATTGACATAATTATGTATTTTATTTTGACATTTCAGTATAATATCATTAATTTAATTTAACTTTGACGTTTTCTTGATAAACTTAATTTCTTAATGTTACCATTTTTATTTTAATTATGTGACATTTGTATAATTTTTAATTGGCTTTAATTTAATTATATTATTATGTAACGTGCTTACGTATTATGCATGCATAATAAAATGAATAAACCTGTAATTTTCGCATGCCTACTACAGGTGAGATGTCATTGTACCACCGATATATATATAACAACTTTGTAAAACCATCTCTAGCGAATAAATTATTCTGATTCTGATTCTGTTAATTACTTGAGCATGTAAAGGTGTGTATTTTAGAACAATCTTAGGGAAACCTTTTTAACCTTTCTACCCGGTGGTTAAGGCGCCCCTCTCTCTAATATGTGAGGTTAGGGGTTCGAAAGCAGGCAAATACCTGGGTGACTTTTTCAATTGTCATGTACTCTGGACATCACTGTCATCCCGTGCTGGGATGGCACATAAAGGATTTGGGCCCGGTTGTCATTCGAACTTCGATAATAAATAAATAAATAAAATAAATATCTTCGGACAACTCACACACGGTCATCTGATCCAATGCTAAGCACAGCTTGTGTTATGGTAACCAGATAACTGATATACATACTTGTATAATTTGTAAATACATACATAAATTATAGATAATCAGAAAGCGAAAGCCAGAAAGTTTGTCGATTGGTTTAAGTTTGACAGTCTGTCTGTCTGCCTGTTTATATGGGCAAATACCTCTGGAGCTGTACCTGTATGCACGCTGCTGTCCCTAATTAAGATTGGCAGATGATGTCCACTCAATTGCCACAAGAAGAAAAGAACGTCCATGTAGACAAGCAGACAATAATAATAATGTTTTCGAAAAATACAGTTTTTACAATAATATAATGTAAAGCTCAATTTCTTATAGACTTTGTTAAGTTTGTTATTAAATTAACTAGGTACTCTACAGCTGATATTTAAGTTCCTAAACTAATTAATTAAGCAAAAGTAATGTTTTTTATACCAATGAAATTTAGTTTTCAAAATAAAGTAATTTAGTATACTACAATGTATCTGTTTGTTATTTTATAAAGGTCAAAAATTTCAATCTCCAGACAGTCTCAGAAATTGAGAATGTCGTTGATAGAAATAGAAAGTGACGTTAGTAGGAATATTTTTCGATAAAAAATCGATATGCCTATTTCGTTTGTTATGTTGCGCTTGCGAGTAATTGATATCCGGATGCAGTCAAAAAGGGAAGCTCAATAGGATAGGCAGCATAATGTAAGAAAACTCCGTTCAAAATACTTCACAAAATGTTTTTGTCTTCTTTAAACACCGTTCTGATCGTCACGTCAAAATTGATAATCGTAATTTGTAATGTTGTGCTCGACGAGTCCTGTAAAAACAACTCAACTGTCTTCAATCCCGCAACGAAATTAATCAGAAAAAAACTAAGTAGGAATATATGATTTCCACCTCCCTACATAACAAGCAGAAGACAGAACAGAACTGGGCCACTAGGCACATAAGGGCACTTACAACTGAGAGAAGCCCAGATTTCATAGCTCCACGGAATTAAATTTGTAATAAAATAGGTACAGTGAATCCTTTGCCACTCCGGGTCTAACCAAAAATCGGAAGCTTCGGGACGTGCGATAACCAATCGTCGCTGTCCTCCTCTTACCGGCAAATTATACGTAGTGTAATGAAATTAGTCGCTGTCAAAGCGCGGTCCAGCACTCCGGCCGTCCGGCCGTCCGGCCCGGACAGCCACCGTAATCACGTTACGGGCCGGACACGACCCAGTTTGTAATCTGTTGAGAAAGATGTAATCGTGTTAGTGTTGTGTTTTTATTATGAGTGTCGATGTTAAGCGGTGTTGACGATGTGTTTGTTTGTAAGTCTGTGGGTTGAGATTTTTTTATTCCTGGGTTACGTTTTACAGTTTCTAACAAAAATTGCTCAGTAGGTGTTTCTGGCTTTAGTCAGATATTTGGCATGTGTGGAACTCGTCAAAGCCAGCATATCAGCTCAAACCAGGTTTGGGTTCTAACCATGATTGAACCAGAGGCTTTCTAACAATGATTGAAGGGAACTCTTCAATCATTGTTAGCTGCTTGCTGTTGCTGTTTACCTACTGATTTCACCATTAGATTGATCTAATGGTGAAATTAGTAAATAAACAGTTTTTAACAGCATTTCCGTCACAGGAATTTAATGTGTGAGTAAAAAGGAAAACCATTTGATACAAACTAACACGATTTACAACAAAAACCCTTTAAAAATACAGAGTTTGTTGGCGCAGTCTAAGTAATTAATGAACCAGCTCTTTCTAGCTTAAGTATATACTTACAAACTTTAATTAAAATCGGTTTCAATGTTGGAAACGCTGATATTTTTTACAATATTGGTTTTTTCATCCCTTATATTTGATAACTAGCTTTCGCCCGCGGCTTCGCCTGCGTGGATGTCGTACTTCTGTCCTCTATTTTAACTCTTAAGGTGTTAAATTGTTAGTGGCTATTTACTCTTTGCACAAAGAATAAACCCTCCAAGTTTCATGCATGTAGTTAGTTTAATAACAAACGCGTTTAATAATGGTCAGTGTTCGCAACGGGAGCTGAAACGCTCCAGTGCTAGAAATCTCAGCCGCGTCGCGACTGGAACGCAACGAGGCACCTGCGCCGGAGGCGGCCATTTTGCGACATTACGACCTCTCTCTCTCTTCTCTCGACAAAACTAGCGGACGACGACGAGCCGCGCTTTATTATTATAAATAAGAATTAATAATGTATTCTGTTCTGCGCATATCGCGCAATTAAACAAACTGTACGAAATTTGTCGTCTTATTGAAATAACAAGAACTTGATCACCCCAACATTGGAGACCTCGACGTGATCAAGAACAAGAAGATGCGACCGCGTGGTGAACCTGATAACCTATAACTACTACTACTGTCTACTACTACAAGGCGGCGGGTTGCAACTTCTGCACAAGCTAAGATGACTGGATAACTGCGCTGCGTGCTGATGACCCAACTACCCCTCCGACCGATCCTATAGTGAGTGATTTGGTCTGCTCACAGGGAAGTACGCCCAATTTTAGTATACCTACTTAACTATTAATTCGATGATAACTTTGCCCTTCTAGCTACTTACTTACTTTCACTCTATCTATGGAGTCAGATTAAACGACAAGTTACTTAGTAGGGAGGAACTAATAAATGACAAGAATACCTGCCTTACTAGTAACTACTTTTCTTTCACTTTGGTAATGGGACCACCCTGGCATTTTCCAGAGTTCTTGTGCTGCCTGCTTCTTGGGTCCCGCCGGAATGCGCTGCTTTAAACTGACATAATCATCGCTGCTGCTGCTGGCATCCTGCGCCGTGTATCCTGTTTTGCTTGCATGGGGTTCGCTGACTGCACGAGCTGTTGTCGTTGCCTTTGCGCGACATATACGGTTTGGCTTAATCTTATTAATTCTACATGCAGTATTTATTACTAGCATAGTTTATTTCGTGACGGTCTGTTCAGTTCTTATAAGCATTCACTATGTCGGCTGAGTTGAAATCTCTTATTCAACAGCGAGGTACAATAAAAGCTAGAGTAACTATATTTTCTAAATACTTAAATACTATAAAACTCATTGAAACTGACAGCGTTCCTAAACAAATACTAATTGAAACTGAAATAAAACTATTGAGATTCAAAGAATTGTTGGTACAGTTTGATGATTTAAAAACTAAAATTGAAGGTTTAGATCCTAATCAGTTGGAAGAAAATGACATTATTGAAAGTGAATTTTGCTCTAACTTAGCTAAAGCTCAACTGATTATTGAAAGTCTTGCTCCTAGTGACATAATTCCTGAAAATAAGAATTGTAATTCGACATCTAGCAGTCAGAATGTTGACCATGATAGCCGTAGCTATAATATTAAGTTGCCTACGATTCAGCTGCCTTCCTTTAATGGAAACTATTTAAATTGGATGGAATTTCGGGACACTTTTGATTCTTTAATCAACAACAATGACACTATTCCCGAAATTAACAAGTTTCACTACCTCCGCTCTTCATTAAAGGAAGGAGCATCTGATGTAATCAAATCAATTGAGTTTACTGCTGCCAATTATAAATTAGCTTGGAATTTACTTACTGAACGCTTTGATAACAACCGGATACTTACTAATAATCATTTAAAGGCTATCTTAAATTTTGACACAATATCTAAAGAAAATTACAAGTCACTTCGTAATATGATAGATTACTATTCTAAAAATATTCGAGCCCTATCTACTTTAAATAATCCTGAAACCCGCTGGGATACTTTACTTGTGTATATTATGGTGTCCAAACTAGATGGCGCCACAAGTCGCATATGGGAGGAGCACAGAAATACTATTGCTGCTTCGCCAACTATACAAGAATTCTATACTTTCTTGCGTAATCGTGCTGATGTTTTAGAAACCTTACAGTACAACAATAATGATGTTGCTACTAAAACTGAAAAACGTACTTATTCTAAAGACAATAAACAAACTAAATCATTTATTTCTTCTTCCAACACAAATGAAAAGGGCTGTGTTGTGTGTTCTCAAGATCATTTATTGTACAAGTGTGATAAGTTTAAAAACATGCCGTTGGACGCTCGATTCATAGAAGTTAATAAGCATAAACTCTGTCACAACTGTTTGCGTCCTGGCCATTACTCTGCTCACTGCAAACACAATTATTGTAAAATCTGCAACAGAAGACACAATTTACTGCTACACAAACCACAGTCCAATAAAGATAAGACATACTCACCTGTTGATACTTCTTCTGCAACATCGGCTCCTCAGGAAGCAAGTTCCTCTCAGACATCTACTGTTGCTATGTTTAATCCTGTTTCCTTATCCGTGGCAATGCCCGGGCAAATCCTTTTATGCACTGCTCAAGTTGAATTAATTGACTGCCGATCTTCTGAAACACACATTGTGAGAGCATTACTGGATAATGGAAGTCAGTCTTCTTTCATAACGGAAAGAATGCAAAGAAAAATGAATTTACCTTGTTCTAAAACTAACATATCAATTGCTGGTATAAATAATAAGATAACTAATACTACTAAAACGTGTACTGTAAAACTTAAATCGCGTATTAATCCATTCCATGCAAATGTTTCATGTCTTTTAGTGCCTGATATTACTGGCATGTTGCCCAGCTCAAGGGTTAACACTTCTGAATGGAATCTTCCCAACTCTATAGAACTAGCAGATCCTACTTACTTTATGCCCTCTGAAATTGACTTACTGCTAGGAGCTGATATTTATTGGGAAATTGTAGATTCTAAGCAAATTAAGTTAGGTAAAAATAAACCTACACTAATAAAATCTAAACTAGGTTGGCTCATGTCAGGCCCTACTGGTGTGGGCCCTACTAATACTACTAAAGCTAACTTTTCTCAGGAAATTAAGGACTCTTTGGCTAGATTCTGGGAAATAGAGGATATTCCTGCTCTGCCTACTAAAGATATTAAGTTTTCCAATGAGGAACAACATTGTGAAAATCATTTTCTTGAAAACACTGTCCGCCTGAGTGATGGAAGATTTTGTGTGAAGCTTCCATTGCGTGAAGTCCCCAACGAGGCTTTAGGGGACTCTTATCTTATTGCTAAAAGGCGCTTCTTTAACTTAGAAAAGAAACTTGTTAAATCAAAAATTAAAAATGAATATACTGATTTTATTAATGAATATCAAAGATTAGGGCATTTATCTGAAGTAAGCCGTCCTAGCTTTGGATATTACATTCCTCACCATGCAGTTATTCGCGATAGCAGTGAAACCACTCGCTTAAGAGTAGTCTTTGATGCCTCTTGTAAAACTTCGACAAATAAGTCACTAAATGATATCCAATTTGTTGGACCAGTAGTTCAGGACGATTTGATGGGAATTCTGCTCAGGTTCCGTCAGTATACTTATGTCGTGACAGGTGACATTGAAAAAATGTATAGGCAGGTTATGGTGGATGAATCACAGCGACATTTACAACTTATTCTTTGGAGAGAAGACGAAAGTCAACCACTTAAAACCTTGCAACTTAATACTGTCACTTATGGCACAGCTTCAGCTCCCTATCTAAGTACTAGGTGTCTTGTTCAACTCGCAGCGGAGTGTAGTGATGAAGTTGTTGCCAATACTATAAGACATGACTTCTATATTGACGATCTGAATTCAGGTTCAGACTCAAAATCTCTGTTAAAGGCTAAAATTTCAGGAGTGATTGCCAAACTTGCTGAAGGCTGTTTCCCTTTGCGGAAATTTAGAACAAATTCTCCTGATATTCTTGATAGTATACTTACAACTGACCAATCTCAAGACTTTTGTAAACAATCTTCTGTCTTAGGTTTAAAATGGTCACCTGTTCCTGACACTCTACACTACTCAGTGGTAAATAATCCTGTCCCTAAGGTTACAAAACGCTCTATATTATCGAACTCGTGTCGAATATTTGATCCCTTAGGTCTTTTATCTGCCTGTACTATTTTTCACAAAATCTTACTACAAAAGCTCTGGTTACTTAAATTAGATTGGGATGATGAAGTTCCAAAGGAAATTCAAAACTCTTGGATAGAATTCTATAATGAAACGAAACATTTTGCTGACATTCAGATATCTAGATATATTTTCTGTAAGTCTCCTACTTACATAGAGGCTCACTGCTTTACTGATGCATCAGAAAAGGCCTATGCTGCATGTGTTTATCTCAAATCAACTAATAGTTTAGGTGAAGTTAACTGCAACTTATTATGTGCTAAAGCTAAGGTTTCTCCTTTAAAGTCGGAAACCATTCCCCGCCTGGAATTGTTAGGCGCTTTACTTGGTGCAAAACTATATTCTAAAGTATGTCACTCTTTACAAATTAAGATTGCACGCTCAGTATTTTGGACAGACTCGACCATAGTCCTAGGGTGGTTACACACTCCACCTAAGACTCTTAAAACTTATGTAAG